>JAOVVH010000054.1:24865219-24887084 GCA_028566435.1 Scorpiodoras heckelii
TATGCATAAGATACAATGTTGTATTCTTGTTTTGTAAAATCTATCATCAAAAAGTGCTTTTCCTAAATAAGTTCTTTGAAAAGTTTTCCCAAAGACATATTGTGCTTTAATGGCTTTGCCAAGATAAAGTAGGCCAAATGAAATTTTGTTTAAACATCAGCCCAGAAATGGAAGCAGCTCCTTGTATTCACTGGAGCTCATTAGTACAGGCTGTCCACGCATTAAGAACTAAGATGATGATCAGTTCACTCAGTTCACTCCTGCTGAGGCTTGGAGCAATACAAACACAGCTGTATAAACCTAGGAGTCATTTAAATGCTGGGACAGTTGCTAAGATCAACAGGCACCAAAACAAGCCAATCAATATACAGAAAAGATAGGTCTCATATGGCTTCTGCCAAAACAGATCTTTGGGAAGAGCTAATACCAGAATCATGTGAAATTATTAAATATTCTGACTCTGAACTGAACAAAAATACAGTGGGAAAGGGTTCTTTTAAGGGCACTGTTTAAATAATATATCAGACCCTTTCTCATTTATGCAGAGAGAGCAGCAGCACTGATGTAGCCTAACTTAGTGATTTAGTGTTGCTCAGTGCAGCAGGTCAGAATGTGTTGAGCTCACCCTTCTTCTGGTAGGCAGTCTGGGGGTCCTGTGGCAGTACCAGACTGCAGGCTTGTCTTAGAGGCTTATCATAGGCTCCACAGACTCGTGTGTCAGGATACAGCATGCATGTAAAATACACGGGGCCGTCATCCTGAAGGTCTGCCACATGACAAAACTCCTCCTCCATACAGCCTGCCATACATACGCCATAGAAAACAGACATGCAACACACAAAGACACCAAACTTTTCTTTGTCACTTGTGTGATACCATCAAAGAGACATCTTTTGCACCTTTAGTGTTCTTTACTCCTTTAAATTTAAGGTACATAATTGGATCTTAAAGAGTGCTGAAGTACGGTATTTCAGATTTATTCTAAAAGATAACTAAAGGCACACCTTTTTACATGAAATAGTGTAGCCTTGTGGGTACCACACCAGCAACAATTAAAAATAGAGTTTATTTCTAAGAGAGTCACATCACAGCACATCACAGCTTACAGCAGTGTTTTACTTAATTGCATTAAGTAAGGTTTATAGCTTACGTTTGAGACACCAGAGCTGGGCCTCTGCTGCAGTGAACTGGTGTTTGAAGACCCAGTACCTTTGGCTTGGTATTTCTTTCATTGAGTCAGTCTTAATTTCACTGGCATCAAGCACCTCAAAATTCTCCTTCACTGAGTCTACAAGGCCATATAAAACACCTTGTTAATCAAAGACTATAACAAATCTAAATATATTGACCAATGTCTTTCTTAATTAAGAAAAATAGAGTACTGTAAAATACAATAATACTGCCCCCCATGATGTCAGGTCAGCCATAACAGTATCAACTTGTTTAAAAGTTTAGCTAAAGTACTGTAATCTTAGAAAGTTTCATACCAGAAAGAGAGGGTCTTGAAATGTCTAGAAATGCTGATCCTCCACAGGATCCCTCAGTCTTTGGTCGTGTGCTCATGTCTGACTCTGCAGACAAAAGCATGTCTGTTGCAGCATTAAGCAAACACGACAGTAAGCTGTATGATGTAAATCTGTTGGGTCTGTACCTGTCCAGAGGTAGACCTGCTGGAAGCTGATGATAGTGGCCTGGTAATCAGTTTTGTTTTTGCTTGATGCTGGTAAAGCTGAATCAGCTGGAAGCATGACAACAATTCAACTCAACTAAATGCAATACATATACAATACAGATAATCTTAGGATGGTCAATGGCTCTAGCTTGTTAAAGACAAACTCTCATAAGGGTTTCCATCCAAGAAACAAACTCTTTATGGTGATAGATTTGACCTAGCATGTAGGTTAACAAAGAAAAAACCAAACCAACACCACATATCTCCTAAAAGCGTTCTGTAGATTCTACAGTGGGCTTCAAATGTCTTACTGATGATGAAATTCTGTCCACCAAATTCAAAGGTAAAACGTTTCTGCTGTTTGTTATATTTGACTCCAGCTCCACAGGTTCGGCTGGATGAAGCTACACCGCTTACGTCCCAGTCCTCCTCATTGCACTGCAGGACACCAGGAAAACTCAGCAAACCGCATATTATGGTTCCTGCCATTACCAACACAGAAAGTCAATTCTTCACCTATATTATAGAGTTGTTAACAAAAAGTATCTTTTCATCTGTTTCGTATACAGTATGATTTATCTGTGAGGGAAAATAGTTTTTTTAAGGACTTTGTTAAAACAAACAGAGGTGAAACCACTACTGACCTCCACTGAGGACATTCTGGTTGAGAATGAAGCCATCACAGCAGCTCTCCTGGCTGCAGATGTCCACACAGAAGTGGTGTACATCTTCTAGAGATGCCTTGGGCGCTTCAAATACAAGACTGCGATATACTCCAGAACTCACTTTGTGAAAATTCACTCTTTTAAAGCTCTTCCTGCTAGCAGTATTGAATTCATGTCCTTTGGTATGGAAAAAAGAGATTGGGGTAAGAAAGAGAGAAAGAGGTTCTTGATACACTTCACATTTTGGCCAAGACCATTCAAAAACAACATTTTCACTACACAAGTCTTCTTCAAGTTAATCAAGAAGGTTGTACCTTATTGCTCTATATGCAGAAGCAATATCATGCAGAAATGTGAACTATTAGATTTGCTAGATCTAGGCTTAATTTTTGCAAATATATACCTTAGTAAGAATAAACAGAATGTCAGTAAGGTGAAAATGAATGTGCAAAGTTAATTTTCTTCTTTTCTTTTCTTAAAATCCTTTCAATATTGGCAAAAGGTTATTCTTTAAGGTGACATTACAAAATGCTGTTCTTGCTACAGATACTATGGCCCAGGTTTTAGGCATGATCATAAGCTGCACCATACCATAAAGAATCAACATCCTTTACGATTATATGTACTAGGCAAATTATAATTTCAGATTTAATTTCATACCTTTTTTTCTAAGCACTGTGAGACTGGGTTTGTCTCCAACCTTCACTTTCAACAAGCAGCTCAGAGCTTGGAATCTATCAGCTGCATCATTTCCCAGAAACCCTTTACTCTGCAATGCCAAATGAAGTCAATGCAGAGTACTGAACTTGCATCTGATGTTACCCATCACAGTAAAAGAATCACTCAAGAATGTCAAAAGGAGGGAAAAAAGTAATATGCATATGTTTTCCTCTTGATTAGCCAGTCATTTGTTTCCAGATGTTTCTTTTAAAGCTGCATTAAGTAACTATTCAGTTAAAAAATAAACAAGTAGGACCGAATCATTTTAATTATAACAGCTTGGAAGCTTACAAAAATATTCCCTAAAAAGGTTTAAGAGGAGAATTTCCTGACCATGAATTAGGAAAGAGTCATCTGCTGAAATAGTTTTTCTAGTGACCGCACAAAACGCAATATGTTTCATTTGAGTGAAAGGGTTTGGTATGTTGCAGATAAATGCATCATTTTAAGTGAGACTGGTTATGAGCTTATTACTTCCTGAGAGGCCTTGCATTCAACATTAGCTGCGTCTGTGCGGTAAAGGTCACAGACGGTTTGTGTTCCCTCACGGAAAATTGCAGCATACTGGCAGGAGTCATCTTGGGCACAATCTAGAGAGAAGAAAGTGAAAACAAATGGTTCTTTCAGGTTGCCATAATAGTTTAGAATAATTTTTGTACTTTGCTGTAATCAGTCAGGAGTTAGAGCTTCTGGAACTAATGAAGATTGAGATAAACAAGTGGTTAAAGTGCATAATTGCTCTCATTATTACAGCACATGAAAACACCACTACTGTAATATAAAATAGGCTGGATTTAGGATTGAAAAAGAAATGTAATCATACCTATTATGTCTAAATTCTGTTGGGAATTTATGAGAAATTCACTTTAATTAACACATGCACCCGCAGACACATACACTCACCAAGCACACATTTGATAATCTGAGTTTCCACTGGCTGTGAGGAGGGAATAGACTGCAGCACCACAGCATCCGCAGAATCCAGTGACAATGATGACACTGGAACAGCCTTGAATTTTTCCAAAACTGCTCATATAGACAGATAAATACATACGGATGTACTTAATGGAAGATATTTAGACATAAAAGGAATGTATCTTTAAAAATTGTGGAGCATCTGAATGATGTAGATGCATGAGGCATCATTACCTTTGCATTGCACTGTAGTCATTGGCTGATCTGTAGATGTCCAGGACAGTTCCTCCCCTTCTGCGGTGACACAAAGCCATTTGCCAGACAGGAAGTGCTTTTGGGGTGAAAGGAAGTCCCCTTTTTCAGTACAGTTGAGATTACTCTGCTGGCACTCTGAAACACCTTCACACCAGAGATACAAATGCAATGTCAATGTACAATCACAATACAAATCAAATCAAATTTATTTATATAGCGCTTTTTTACGATGGACATTGTCTCAAAGCAGCTTCACAGAATTGTTAATCCAATTAAATCCAACGAATGCCCTGGATACAATGAATTCTACTTGGTCACAAAAAATGGGTCTAACTTTCACTTACAGTGTGAGGGGCTGAAGGCTCCCAGGGCTAGAGTGGAGGTTCCTGAGGTACAGGGGAAGCACAGGTCCTTCCCAGCTTCAGATTGATAAGAGCCATGTGGACATGCAATACATCTACCTCCACTGGAGAATGAGCCAGCTGGACAAACCACTGAAAGAGACAGACGATATGTCAAATTTAAAGACACGCTATAAAGGTCTTCCAGGGCATTTACACAACCATATAGAAAAAAACCTTGATAAATATATAAAAACTGGCAGTATTGTACCAGATCACTCCATTCCCATTCATTATCCAGAACAGGCCTATGATTAGCAGAGAAACAGGCAGTAGAGCCAGCTTACCACACCCAGAGGAGTCTGAGAGCAGCTGAAAGCCTGCAGAGCAGCTGAAAGAGGCAGGCGAGGAGAAGGCTGTAGTGTGCTCCAAGATGAAGTCTGACGGGTACGACTTTCTGATCAACGCCACCACCTCATCCAGCTTCATCTGACTGCTGAGCACAGTGTCTAAACAGAGATATGTACTAATGTTAGCCTGGCTTCATAAGGGCTTAAAATATACATAGGTTTAATTTTACTGTTTGATTCATGTAAAGGAGCAGCTGTAATATTGAGAGATGCACTGAAATTGGAGTGAAAACATTTTGACATTCCTTTACCCCAACATAACCTTATCCTCTCTGTTAAAATGACATATGTCTTGTGGATTGGCATTTTACTGAAAAACAAGCAGAACCGAGCAACTATGTTTGGGTTGGAAAAATGTAAATGTGTCTGTAAACATATTTAACAAATTACAACCTCTACCTCTAACCTTTTATTCTCTGCTTTGTGTTCTGTTTGTAATACTTCGCTTCTGTTGTGTGTTAAGTGTGCTGTTTGTGTGCTACGAACTGTAAGCGTCTTTGGGTTACTGAGAAAGCGCTATATAAAAATAAAGAATTATTATTAATTATCTTGATCTAATTTCAAAACATCTTCCCTTAAAACAGAATGGAAGTTTTAAATCTTTGGCAAAATTTACATTTAAAAAAAAGCTTATATACCCTCGCTGTCCACTTTAATAAGAACACCTGTACTTCTGCATATTCAGGTCAAGAGCTTCTGTTAATGTTCACATAAAACAGAATGGAAAAAATGTGATCTCTGTGACTTTATCTATGGCATCGTTATTCTATGGCATGGTGCCAGACGGGATGGTTTGACTAATTCAGAAACTACAGATCTCCTGGGATTTTCAACCACAACAGTTTCTAGAGTTTACACAGAATGGTGCACAAAAAAACAAAAACCTTCTGTTTTAGCCTGTTCTGCAGGCTAAAACACCTTGTTGTTGAGAGAGATCAGAGGAGAATAACCAGACAGGAAGTCTACAGTAGCTCAAGTAAGCACTGTGTACAACTATGGTGAGCAAAAAAGCATCATAGAACACTCAACGCATCCAACCTTGAGGTGGATGTGCTACAACAGCAGAAGATCACATCAGGTTCCCTTTCTGTCAGCTAAGAACAGGAATCTGGCACAGGCTCACAGAAACAGGACAGTTTGGGTGACTCTGTATCTGTATGACTTCATGAATTGTCACACGATTGGCTGATTAGGTAACTGCATGGACGTGCAGCTGTTCCTAATAAAGTGGACGGTGAGTGTATTTATGTATCAAAAGTGATTCAGTGATACATGGTGAGTATCAATTGCAGTTGCTTTTACCAATGTCACGGAGATCAGGCAGGATGCTGACTGGCAGGTCAGAGAGGTGAGCTTTAAAAGTGATGTAAGCAGTGAGGTTTTGCTGGCTCATACACTCCAAGGAGACAGATGACTCATCACAAATGGAGGCGTACTGACCAGAAGATAGCTAATCCACAAATAAGCATTATAAAAATACATGTTTCAGAAACTGGACAGCTGCAGCAGAGCTCACAGATATATATATATATATAGGTGAGCAGGATACCTGTAGGCTGCAGAGTCCTGCTGCTCTCAGGTTAAATAGTAGAGAAGCTTGCAGTAGGGAACGCTGAACACTGCAGCTTTGCTGACCCTCTGTCAGAGACAGCTGCAACACTGTGGATACCTGCACAGTCTGTAGAGGCTGAGCTCCTGAGAAAAACGCATGTTTTTAGGCCAATGTATTCAGAGTGACAGTTGCATCTTTACACAGATTATGCTTAAGAGTGTGTGCAATTTTTTTTACTTTGGCAGGAGTAGGACAGAGGAGCTTCACTCAACCAGGTCCTGGTCACTGGATCACACAAGAATGTTTCTGCAGGCAGGGCACTGATATAAGCTTCATCACAGAAAACTTCACAGCGCTGCTTTTGTTTCCCAGCCACACTGTCATTACCACAGAAAATAGCACCATGGGATATAGAGACGCCAAAGACAAGAGGGCACTGTGGAGCTAACACAAAACACAGGCAAAGGGCCATTTTACTGATGCCTGTAAAAAAACAACTCATGAAAAATATTCACTAATATTCAAAGGAAGCAAGCTAAAAAAGAGAAGTGGAAACTGCATACTGTCACAGGAAGGTGTTTTCACTAAGCGGGGACTGCGAGTGGAGGGGATCTCCCGGCCATTTTCAGATACACACCAGCAATAATCCTCATCACATTGCCGAGGTGTGAACATCTTATCATCTTTCATACACTGTGGTTCATAGCCAAGACCTGCCTGTCGCTCAGATGCTAGCTTCTTCTGAAGAGTGCACCAACTGGGGCCTGTTTAGCCACACAATATGCACAACACATCACCAAGAAATAGACCCTGCTTAGAAAGTATATGTTGTACTTTGTAACATGTTAGAATAGATTGTATTAAAACATATATGCTTAGTGAGCACTTTATTAGGAAAACATGGACTCACACACTTACTCATTCATGCAATCATCTAATCCGGCAAGCAGCTTCGGCTAATATTCACATCAGTCATCAGAATGGGGAAAAAATGTGATATCAGTGATTTTGACAGTGTCATGATAGTTGGTGCCAGATGGGCTGGTTTGAGTATTTTTATAACTGCTGATTTCCTGGTATTTTCACACATAACAGTCTCTAGAGTTTACTCAGAATGGTGCAATAAAGAAAAATATCTAGTGTGTGGCAGTTCTGCAGACAGAAAAGTCAACAGAGAATGGCCAGACTGGTTCAAGCTGACAGAAAGGCTACAGTAACTCAGATAACCACTCTGTACAGTTGTGGTGAGCAGAAAAGCATCTCAGAATGCACAGCACATTGAACCTTGAGGTGGATGGGCAACAAGACACAGAAGACCACATTGGGTTCCACTTCTGTCAGCCAAGAACAGGAAGCTGAAACTGCACTGGGCAAAAACTCACCAAAACTTGACAGTTGAAGACTGGAAAAACGTACCCTGGTCTGATGAATCTACATTTCTGCTGAGGCACACAGATGGTAGGGTCAGAATTTGGCACCAACAGCGTGAATCCGTGGAGCCTTGTGTCAACATTCCAGGCTGGTGGAGGTTGTGTAATGGTGTGGGGACTGTTTACATGGCACACTTTGGGCCTGTTAATACCAATGTTGATTTGCTACTACAGCCTATTTGAATATTGTTGCTGACCATGTGTTCCCTTTAAGGGCCACAATTCATCCATCTTCTGATGGTTACTTCCAGCACCATAAAAGGTGACAATGAGTTCAGGGTTCTTCAGTGGCCTTCCCAGTCACTAGATCTGAATCTAGTAGAACACCTTTGGGATGTAGTACAACGGAAGATTTCCTGCAAAATGCAATCATGTCAACATGGACCAGGAATGTTTCCAAAAACTTGTGGAATCCATGCCACAAAGAATTGAGGCTGCTTTGAGAGCAAAGGGAGACTCTACCCGGTATTAGTATAGTGTTCCTAATAAAGTGTTTAGTGAGTGTTTATCAATAAAGCAGTAAAAAAAAAAATAAAACTATAACAGAATTTTTAACGTTGAAATGTGTGCATTTGTAAAGCCAATTCACTTTAGCAGTTACTGAAAATATGTTTTGTTAAATAAAAGAATAATTAAATGATTGTTTTTACACTGCATCTCTCCTGAAGTGCTGCGTGTGGCTGGCTGGACGACCTCTCCAGTAGCAGGACTGACGCACAAGGCAACATTGCTGATGGCATCATCCTTCTGGAGCACAGAAAAATCGCCATCCTACACAAATGCAGACACACACACACACACACACACACACACACACACACACACACACACACACACACACACACATAGGTGTAACCCTGGTTTATAATAATAAATGGATGACTTATACATGTTGGAATAAACAAGTCCAGGTAAAAATAAACACACCTCTTCACAAGATATGCTGTAGGAAACAGTCATGTCAGAGGTTGCCTTACTCCAAACAGACATACTGAACTGAGCTTGTGATCTCTGGCATGTAGTTTGGCCTGAAAACAACATATGACAAAATTGTCATTATATATCCATAGTGATAATTCTAAGATTGACGATGTGTATAAACTTTCCTCATTTGCCAAGTCCAAATTAATCTGAATATAACTACAAGCAGATAACAGCAACAGATCTGTTAGTAGCTGTAATTCAGCAGGGAAAATGGGTATATCTTGTAAACTGTAGCTTTAACCACAAAGGTAGCAATAATTATTTACACTGTGGGGGCTGTACAGATCGTGCAGTAAGAGATCCAGTAATGTAACCTCCATCTTCATCCACACACCAACAATGACCTGCAGAGAAAAGATGACGATGTCTCATATCACAACTTCATATGTGATGCCTATATTTAATACAACCAAAATATCCAGTCAGGAATATCATGTGAAGGTGAAGCATCAGTAAATCTGAATTTAGATATATTTGGATCTATTTGGAAATATGGTTTATTATAAACTCTATGTTTCTAACTGAGATCTTAATAGCAGGTGATAACACTGTGATCTCTTGGTAGGAAGATTAGAAATCACATAAAGAGACAAAGCCAACAGATATCCAGTAATATTGTGAATAATAACAGATCACACAGTGATAATAGAGAGCTGTTAGAAATTAGAGAATTGTCATACCAGTGCTTGGATGACACTGACTGGGCAGCCACTGGCCAAAAGCATCACACTGTGGTCTATATGGCTGGTATCCAAACAGCAGACTTTGATTGTCTCGTCCACTGGCCAGTAGGCTGTTCTGCCAGTAAAACTGAATGGCTGTAGCAAAGGGAAATAATATAATAATGCTTCTTAAATTAATTACTTAATAGTTAGAGCAAAAAATGACTCACATATAATTGACTGATGTTGTAAAGTAATAGCACACCAAAAAGTATCATTTTACTGATCAGTAAAAGCAGCTTTAAAGGGGATAGGGAAATCGAAAGAAATGGAACCAAAAGAAGGAATATGGATAGAAGGAAGGAATGAAGGAATATGGATAGAAGGACAACCAAGCCAAAAGTTACATACTAGAGTATGCTGCAAGGTGCAGGGCAGAGTATGTATTACTCAACAGAACGTCAGAAATCTGAAACCCAGGACTGGCAACCTCCTGCAGCTCTTCAGGGCTCAGGTTCACACTCTCTGCCAGAAGGAAGCTATAACCCACAGGTATATGAGAGCTATTGGAGACAGAGATCAGTCTCTCTGCTTCTGTTAAGAACTTATCCACTTCATCCCGCACCAAAGAGCATGGCCCTGGACCTGTAAAACAGTGGAAACATGGAGATTATCTGTCAAAACATCATGCATTTGTACTTGGTGGAACCTACTTTATTTTGTGATACTTACATTTTGGAACCTGGTTGACTGCAGCTTTAGAGTCAGGTATCATGACTCCGTTGTGGTCAACACACCAGCACTGTCGCAGGTTAAAGTGGGCCAGAGGAGCACTAAAGTCTGACAGTGGTCCAGGATACTGGCTAGTGTCCCCTCTGAGAAGTCTCCATAGGGACAGAGGGTTCAGAAAAACAGATGGTCCAAAAACTGTTTTAACATTCCCATCTAGGATTTCCGATGGAATTTCTGACAATGTGTCAAACCTGGCCAAAGAAGGAAATACTTTCTGATGTCTTGCCTGGAATAATGCAAAAAGGAAGCCCTTGAATGATGCCATTGCATCTGGATTTCTTCTGTATTCTTGCAAAATATTAAGAAGTTCGGATACAGGCAGCTGCTTTCCAGCATTGTTGACTTGGCTCCACTCACGGTAGAACAAAAAGGCTTGTTCGGGAGGGCCATCACACTGGATCTGGTGCCAGCTGCCATCCGTAGTGCAGCGAGGGATGTAGACATCAGAAAGTTGTGATACCGAAGCAGGACTGGCTAGAATGGAAGTAACTGTGTTCAGGAAATGCTGGGTGCCAGTAACCTGGCAGGCTGTTGGACCTGGAAAAGAATAAAAATGACAAAATAAGCCATTAATCTTTGAGAAAATTTTTTTGGCTATCCCAGTGTTCATTGCTACATAAAAGAGGATCTACTGTACTATCTGCAGCCTTTCTGATAGGAAAACACTATTTGAGGGTTTAAATAGAGCCTTTAAGGATTCCCACAGAGAGACAAACTGAAGCACTGTATACAGTTATATGTCCAGAGGGAAAATCCAAAGAAATTTACAAGTGTTATTATACAATCCTGTCAAAACTATACACTCAAATGTAAGGTAATTTGCCTATTAGCGTTCCCACTGGAAAATCTAGTTTTTATAATTATAATTATTATTCCATTTACATTTTAAGCAGTTTGGTATTCAAGTAGCTGTTCTGTAATGTTCTGATATTCAGTTTAAGCACTATTGCCTTGTGAGAGTAAGAGTGGTGCTTGAGCTAAGTAATAATCATGCCTTTTCACCTAATAGCAGGCTGTGAAAAGAGCTGCCTGCACTAAAAATGTACTCCAATACCACCACTTTGTGCACAGATGTCTCCAATGCCCATGAAAGCTTCTCGGTAGAGTTTACCCTCAATGTTACCTCACATGAGCTGCCCTGTTCTGTTATGCCTGCCCTATAATCAGACATGTCATGGCCTTCATTCAGAGTTACTACTCACACTGCAGAGAGCCTCCAGAGCTCAGTGTGTTGTGTCTAGCTCCAGTGCGGTCCATACAAAAGCAGCTCTTTCCAAGGCACTGCAATGGCACATACTCTCCATCTGTCTCACATATCGGAATGAACACTTCAGAGCCTGCTGACCTGCTGGATTTTACTGCTATTGCCAGCCTGCGCTCTTTCTCACACTGGGATGGGCATCTCGGTCTGGACCCAGCAGACCGTGAATCCATAACCTCCAGTCCATTAGAGTCAACACACCAGCACTCCTTGCCCTGGCACTGGATCTCTTGATACTGGCCATCTTCAGTGCACTGGGGCACATAGAGAGTTGAAGGGGTAACAGCTGAACTGCAAATGCCTTTCTGAAACACTGCCTGGAAAATTGGCCCTAGTTGGGTGTTATCTTCTGCTTTGAGCAAGGTAATTGTCTGTTGTAGTGTAGCAAAGAACTGCTCATTTTCCAGGACTGTCCCAACAAGCTTGATCAAGTCTCTGTTGCGCTTAAGGTTTACAGTGCGGCCATATGAATCTGAGATCTCCTGATCCAGATTTAAACTAACAGAGTTATCGGAGAAGAACCTGGCTAGCTGCAGCAGGTCCTCACCATTTTGGATCAAGCCAACCTGGCTAAAAACCTGACTAAATCTCAAAGTGCCTCTGGCACCAACAGTACCAGTAAAGTTAAAATTGCCTGCATTCTTCAAGATCTTGCCCCCAAAAAGGTTCTCCTGGAGTCTCTTTAAGTTTGTGGTAAGGGACAGGGCCTTTAAAGCAAGAGCTCCTGTGGAGAACAATCCTTGAACAACATCAGCCACAATGTCTCCAAGATCCAAATGTTCTGACTCAGGCAAGGATTCGGAAAGACCGGATTTGGCCAGGAACTCTTGGAATTCTATGCTGCATGGCATGAGAGGAGAGAAGGTTTTCTGTGTGTTGGCCAGAGAGGCTAAAAATACATTATTCTGGCTGAAGTATCCAGCTGGACCATTGAAGAGTCTGGAGAGTGCTTGCCTCCTTTCAGTACGGCAGTCTTTTGCTCCTGCGCCTACAGAAACAAGCAAGAAAACAACTCAGATCCAAAAAATCATCAAAGCATGTGGGAATAATAAAACTTTTGAAACACACTATGATCACAAGAGATTTGGTATGCAAAAACATTAAGGGCATCTTAATGTGATTACAGCTGTTCTTTCTTTGTTCATGATGCAGTATTAGGCTTATGATTTAAACATCTGTGCCAATTTTATCTGCTGGCTATGTTTTATTTAAAACTCACGACAGTTGGGAACTCCATGCTGTCGAGTCCCATAGATCTCCTTGCCATCAGAGTCCACACACCAGCACTGCCCACCAGCCTGGCACTGCGTTGGTAAGTAGTTTCCACGAGCATCACATGAAGGCACATAGACATTACGAGCCTGAGAGCTTGCAGATCGCTCACTTTCACATGGGGTTGGACCTACAAGACCACACATTCCTGTTATCCAATAGCTATTCAAAAAATATGCAAGTGTATTCATCAGATGCTCCACAGTCCTGTACAATCCTATACAAATCAACTTTGAATTATAGGCCAAGGCTAATCTCACTTTGGGATTTTGGTTGAGTAATATAAAGTGCTATGAAAAAGTATTTCCCCCCTTCCCAATTTCTTCTAATTTTGCAAAATTGTCCCATTTAAATGTTTCAAATCATCAAACAAATTTTAACATAAGATAAAGACAACATGAGTAAACACAAAATGCAGCTTTTAAATGATCATTTAAAGTTCAGATTTATCCACACCCAGTCATGATTACTGCTAGTCCTGTAATCTAAACCTAAACATCGCTTAAATAGAACCTGTCTGGCAATGTGAAGCAGGCTAGAAAGTCTCAAAAGGCAGCACATGATGCCACTTTCTAAAGAGATTCAAATACAGATGCTAAACAAAGTCATTGAAATCTACCAGTCCTCTGGGACTCCAGCAAACAACAGTGAGAGCCATTATCCACAAACTTGGAACAGTAGTGAACCTTCCCAGGAGTGATTGGGCTACCAAAAGTTTGTCAAGAGCACATCAACAATTCATTCAAGAGGTCACAAAAGAACCCAGATGAACATCTAAAAACCTGCAGGCCTCACCTGCCTCTGTTAAGATCAATTTTCATGATTCCAACATAAGAAATATGCACTGGGCAAAAATGGGAGAGTTGCAAAGCTCAAAACACTGCTGACCAATAAGAACACAATGGCTCGTCTCACATTTGCCAAAAAACATCTAAATGACCCGCAAGACTTTTGGGATAATATTCTGTGGACTGATGTGTCAAAGGTGGAACCTTTTGGAAGACATGAGTCCCTCTACATCTGGTGTAAAGTTAACACACCTTTCCACAGTAAGAACACCATACCTAAAGTCAACCATGACGTTGGTAGTGTGATGGTCTGGGGCTGCTTTGCTTCTGCAGGACCTGGACAACTTGTCATAATTAATAGAACCATGAATTCTTCTATCTATCAGAAATCCTGAAGTAGAATGTTCAACCATCAGTTTATGACCTATAGGTCAATTGCAGTTAGGTTATGCAACAGGACAATGATCTGAAGTACACAAGCAAGTCCACCTCTGAATGAAACAAAAGAAACAAAATTAAGATTTTGGATTGGCTAAGTCAAAGTGCTGACTTGAATCCCATTGAGATGCTGTAGCAGGACCTTAAACAGGCAGTTCATACACTAAAAGCCACAAATGTAGCCAAATTAAAATAATTCTGCAAAGAAGAGTGGGCCAAAGTTCCTCCACAGTGATGAAAAAAACTCATCGCAAGTTATCACAAACTTTGACTGCAGTTGTTAGTGCCAATGATCCAAACATAGTGCCAAACATCCACTTATTAGGTTTAAGAGGTAATTACTTTTTTTCACATGGGTGATATAGGTTTTAAAAAAATCTTTACTTTCAATAGATGGAATGATCATTTAAAAGCTGCATTTTGTGTTTTCTCATGTTGTCTTTATTTTATATAAAAAATTAGTTTGATGATCTGAGACAATTAAAAGAGAAAAATTAGCAAAAATACATGTAGAAGAAATTGGGAAGGGGGAAATCCCTACATTTAAACTCACATCTAAACTGCCCGGTCAAGGCCAGCTGGACAGTAAGGTATCTCCTCTGTAGGATTCGATACATGTTGGACTGAGAGAAGGAGTGCCCTACATCCAGGCTTGAGAATGCTGTATCATACACATCACTCAGGAGCAGCTCCAGCCCTGAAGAGTGAAAAAAAAAACCTGGCAGATTAGGGAAAAATATACTTGCAGAAACAAAAGGTACCAGAGATAAATATTTTAAAAAGCAATTATGATCTTCTATTTGCCTGATTATTGAGGAATATATCACTTTTGTCACAAATATACAGTGTCACACATTTTGTTTAGCTGAATCAGTCATGCTACTGTATTCACGTGTACAGTTTTTTCTCACCAGTGCTGGGAAGCTCTCTGCCTCGAGTGTCAGCACAGTAACAGTAGCTAGACAGTTCAGGGAAAGCCTTTCTAAAACCACTGAATGTCTGGAAGATCTCTGGAAATCTGAACCATACAGGCACAACAAATGCTCAGCGAAAGAAAGTAATAAAAAGTAAAAACCACTGAAATAAAAAACTGTTAAAGTAAAAAACTATTAAAGTAAAAAGTAAACACTATTAAATCTGTTCTTCTAAGAAATGTAAAAGGTTCACACCAACACTACAGTACATGGAGGTACTCAAAAAGTGTGCTATATTTAAGTGAGAGATAATAACGTTTAGGATGGATAATATGGAAATCAGGTTTGTTGTATTTTTCTCTCTTAGAATGTATGACAGGTGACATCTAAATGGCAAGAGCCTGTTTTTTTTCTCTGACTACACCTGCGAATGAATTAACTCAATATTTACTCATGGCTAAAGACAAAAAGAGCAAAGTTAACAGCAAGAAGGAATGATTTCAAAAGAACTGGAAAAATATACTTTCAATTTACATTAAGAGCCATAGCAAATGCGTGTGTGTCTCCTATGTCAAGAGACTGATGCATTATTTAATGAAATTAATATCGTGAGACATCATGAAACAAATCGTCGGCACTATAATAAGAATTATGTATGGACAATCTTAATGAATTGTTCAGAGTTCTTAACTATAGTTATCAGTGTCATTTCTCCTGAAAAAAAGATTGAAATTATGAATATAACCTTGCATGTCACAGCCACGAGTGTCAGATGACACCCTGTTGCATTTATTCTGCTAAAATGTAATTCACTGCATTGAAGCTCTAAAATAATAGTTTGGTCACCCCTGTTCCATATGGTCTCATACAAGCAGGGCTCTTTGGAGGTTGTGTCTGTAAAGTACACTATTCCTGAAATACTTAAGCTACCTTATGCCTAATTAAACATGGACTCTACTTCAGATAACTTAAACAATATTGGACTCTAGTCCAATTAACCTACTCCTGCAAATTAAGTCCATAGATTACCATGGATGTGTAATGGAAATGGAAATGGAAACTCCAGTCTCTTTTATCTAGTCACTCTACTGCTCATCAGATTTCCTCATCATCCTTATTAAATTATTCAGTTTTAAACATCTAGATAAAAGCAGTTTCTGTTTCTAATAAATAGAGGGTATGTTGAAATGCTCTAACTATTGATGTATACCTTTGCAGTATGATGTCTCACCTGTTGAAGGTATGTAAAAGATCAAAGACCATCATATTGGTGGTGTTAATCAACTTGCACTGCACAGGAAGGAAAGTCCCATCATCTGAGCACTGTGGGGGAGACGGCTCTCCAACACCATGGAGAAGCCTACGCTCCCTCACCTGACACACACCTGGGCCTGAGAATAATGGTCAAATACAAACATTATATTATTTGAACTGATCAGATCACAAGTGCAGGAAAGGAGTGCTGCAGCTCCTCCATACATAAATAAATAAATTAGTCATAAATAAATTAATAAAAGGTACTAATTGGTTGAAATTATGGTGTAGGGTTGTGCCAATTATATAATTTAAACTATTCCCTGTATAAATGAACTGAAGAAAGATAATCAGAATAGATCGAGATTCATTTCAGAATAGAAACAAGGACACTTGTGGTAAAGCATCTAAGCAGAGATGCCACCCACACGTTTGGCAAGCTAAAGTATGAGTGTTTTTCCACATATTATTTCAAAGAAAGCTAAAATTAATAACACAAATACTAAGGCCATTGATATGGTTCATAGGTTACACTCACACGAGCTGGAAAACACATCTAATAGATATAGATACAGTCCTTTACAAAATAAATTTAATTTTCTTTCTCTCAGCCCTTAACTAAAAGCCTAAAATGAACATATTGGTGAACATACCTTAAAAATATGTACATAACAGCAACATATCTGTGCAAATGCAGCCTGTAGCTTCTTTTCAATTTGGACTGTGACATGCAGTTGTGAACAAACATACTGTAACTGAATTAACAATCTACTCGCATTGTGATGGCCTGCCACTCTGCCTTGTGCCATAGATCTCCATGCCCTCCAGGTCCACACACCAGCACTGGCCCAGAGCTCCATCACACTGCACAGGCTGGTACTCACCAGATACCATGCACTGAGGCACCAGAACAGTGTCATGGCTCAGTAATGCTTTCTGTCTCTGCAGCTGGCATGATGTCAGACCTGAGGCACAACATTGTTATTTAGTCATCTTCACATGGGTGAACCGGTATTCAATAGGAAACAGAAAAAGTAAAACTAATACACTTGGCCAGAAAGCATGTCCAGATGATGACCCAAACTCCATTTGGGTCATCATCACTATCGAAGAACTATCATGGTAGCTTAATAAGGGTTACATATAAGTTTAACATTGTAACTGCTTACAGTGCACCACAGATGTGTTCTGTCGGCTCCCAGGAATTTCTCTTCCATCTCCATTAACACACCAGCACTCTCCAAGACGATTACATTGCACATGTCTACAGACACACACATTTTTCAGGTCATGTCCGACACACCTTAAATGGGTTTAGTCACTGATAAGCATTTGCTTCACTAGGTTATAAATATGCATCATCAGCACATTAGTGCATTTCATTTAGTGCACCTGTAGCGACCGTCCTCTGAGCACTGGGGAATGTGGTCCTGCTGTTGTGCTGCTCCAACAGCTCTCAGCTGTTCACACGGACTCCCAACCTCGGACTCCAGCTGGTACTCTAGAGCAGATATTCACAATGTTCATCAACGACTACACCATCACTAATGCCCTGATATACACTATATGGCCAAAGGTTTCTGGGCATCTGATCATCACACCCATTTGTGGGTCGTCTCCAAACTGCGGCCACAAAGATGGAAACACACAATTGTATAAGGTGTCTTTGTATGTTGTAGCATTACAGTTTCCCTTAACTACAGTAGAACTTGGATGAGGCCCAAGCCTATTTGGAGTGGAGGAATTTGAGTACCCTGCAGAGAACCCTAACCTCAACCCTACTAATCACCTTTGGGATGAACTGGAACTCTGACTGGATCCCAGGCTTCCTCGACAGACCTCAGTAACGCTCTTAAGGCTGAATGGACAAATTCCCACAGCCACACTACAAAATCTAGTAGAAAGCCTTTCCTAAAGAGTCGAGGTTGATATAATAGCAAAGAAGGAACTAAATCTAGAATAGGATGTTCAACAAGCACCTATGGGTACTGAAGGTCACGTCCACAATCTTTTGGTTATAAGCAGCCTGAATGATACAGGATAGTAGGGTGAACTGCATCCTGCAAAAACACTTGCTTTCAGGATTAATGCCATAGCTCATATTTTCAGAATCAATGTTCCCCATAACTACTAGAACTTACGAAGGAATAAGTAGGTACATAATCTTACCTGAAATTTTGCACTGAGTAAAACAAAAGCTGCTAAGCAAAACCAAAAAGCAGTAGAGGTACATCTTGCACCTGCTCCTTTCCCAATGCAAATACATACCCACTGAGCGCAGCTACATCACAGCCTTATATACAGTGTGGATCTGCACTGTCATGGATGTCTGGCACTTCAGAAGTCTCTGACCTCTTCACTCTTAAAACATAAAGCTCTTCTGGCTGCTTCAAGACACTTATGAATCCTGCACCATGATAAAGTGAGCAGTCAAGCTTGGAACTTGGAGTGGTTTTTTTTCTAAAGCATGGTAGCCACTTCACAAGAGCGCAGTCAGTTCAGTGACCTCATCCAGGACCACGCATGTTGGATTAATGTCTCATATTTGAGTAATGAACTAGAGTACTTTCATTTTCATACACAAATAGGATAATCTGCTTCTCAACTTAAGCAATTAGATACTTATTATAAGAAAAATTAGAGTTGGGAGAACTGTTCATGCATATTTAATCCTATGTGAATGGCTCATTCAAGCGCCAGCTGCTTTTTCTCACCCTGAAGGAAATCTCATTGACTGAAGCAGATCGGACTGCTTATATTTTCCCCATTTACTTCCTTGTTTACTTGCATCTAAAAACAACCATATTCACATGAACTTATTCTGCAAGGAATGTTTTCCCCAGTGCATGGGTATAATTATTTTTTTTGCCTGGCCCCAAATACTTGACAGTACATGTGGTTTAAAAATGAACCCAGGATATTTTTATATAATTTATTAGTAGACATCACATTTGATGGTTATTTCTCGACACATCCTACCTCTCCTCTTTATCTGTATGTTTATTTGTAGTTCCTCTAATACACATTCTACTGCAAGTCATGTTTTGAGGTCCAAAAAGCACCACATACAAGGACTGTCCCAAACCATTTTGGCAAACCATGATGAAAAAGCATATGTTGTATTTTATTGTTTAGAATATAGATGTCCCTAAATGTGTACTTGAAAGTATTGTCAAGCTAATGTGGAAAAGCTATTTTTATAGTAACAAAGTACTATGAATTGTAAAGGCAGTCAGAAAACTAGAGCACAGTGAAGCTGATAGGCAAATAGTGACAATGTCATAACAGTAAATAGTCAGAATATCTTTTATTGAAGTACATAAAGTTAGTTGCATCAAGATTTTAAATAAACTCTAATGTACAGCTGGTATCTCATGAAAATCAATTTCAGATCTAAACACCTTTATACAGATTAATATAAATGTTGAATAAACAGGCATTCAAGTATATATTGTTCTACTAGGTCTTGTTTTCTTTCCTGTTTTTTACAGTACATAGAAGCATTATATACATTTTAAAGTAACACCACACTCACATCCTTGTTAAATGCATTTACCTTTAGCTCCACACTAGCTTACTGCACTGGATGACACTCAAAATGTTCAGAAGCAGGAAGTTGGATAATAAGATTATAACAAATAAGAGGGAAAAAATTATACGCCCATTCTGGACTAGCTGCCTGGACCAAATTTCTTGCTCGAAAAGACTACAGACAACCAAAATTTCAAAATTATGTGGTCACAGAGAATCTCTGAACCTGACAATCCTCTTATATGTTGTAGGATTTTAAATCTCAAATTTAATCAGTGGTGGTTTAGCCAGTGTGGGTCTTAAGAGACTGGCTCAAAGAAATTCTGAGTACCTGGCATTTTTATAAGTAACAGTTTACTTCTCAAAAGTGTTACAAACAAGAGCTGAGAACCATTACTTCCTCCCAAATACATTTCAGTAACACAAACACATATAGTACTTAAGAATCATTCTTTCTTTAACTTCTTTGTAGAGACCAAGAGTTGAAAACTGGAAAGATGAATCACTTCTACATATTCAGTTACAGAACAATTTGTGTGCCTTTCTGTGAAACATTTTTCGGAGAAGCATTTCTAACAAGAGGTAAGAAAGAAAACACCACTTTGCTCATAAGTCTTTTTATTTTTCCAAGATGTTTTCAATTATCTGCTGATTGTGAGTGGTGCAAGTAAACGCACTATGTTGATTTGAATAAGCTGAAAATGTGAGCATTGTCCGTATCTTCGTGTGTTGTTGAGACAGTAAGCACTTAAATGCTGCACGGCTTAGACCTTTATTAGGAGCACAGTTCCTGCTATTCCTACAATTGTGACTGCTTAGTGGAGAAAAACAACTGCACAGGATCATCGTTTACACTTTCTTTAACAGTATGCATTAGGCTCTGCATGTACGTGCTGTTGTGCCCTAAAGGTCCTAACAATTATACCCACACACAGCCCTTAAGTGTTTGCCTCCAACCTGTGAATATGCTCATACAGAACACATTGTGCTCATCTGCTGCACTTTCCCCAAGTCCATCAGCAGCTGTTTCATTCGCCATTTAAGCTGAGAAACTCTGGCCAGAGGATCTGGAGGCTCCAATTCTCCTGTGAAATCCAACCAGCTCTCCAACACTGAACCCAAAACAGGAGCAGGGTCAAAAACAACAAAATATGTAGTGAGCAGTTGTCAAGATTAAAACTATGCATTCATTATGTTCATGAAAAGAAAAAATAAAGCAAGACAGAAACCACATAAGCCAAACAAGAAGTGGACTGATTGTGCAAGAAGTGTGGCAGGCTGGTAGCACACTCGTACACTCTTTCATACTGAGTGAATTTAGAGTAGCAATCCACCTACTGGCACGTTTCCATGCAAAAACAGGGAGAACATGCAATACTCTGCACAGGCAGTAACAAAAGTTACTCTGGGAACTGCTGTCCCATCATACCAGCCTAGAGACATTTATATTTCTGTCTATTATTATACAAAAGACATTGACAAACTCACCATTTAGCTCCTTTTCGATGAGATCCATGCGGCCAGCCACCTGGTTCTGAACATCTTCAATGTGTGTGAGGAGGTTCATTTGCCACTGCAGACAGTTTCTGGCTGGCTCCACCTGCCCCGAGCTGCTCTCACTCACACAGCCAGACAATGAGATAGCACTGCTCACCTGCACCCAAACATACAGAGCATCACACTGTACTCCTAGAGGGGAAGCCATGTCAGTTTACTTGGTATTAACAGTAGAATCTTCTGCAATCTTTAGATGATGCAAACACATGAACTGAAAAAATACTTGCAAGACTTGCAGAAAAATCATATCATGTGTTGTGTTAGGGTGTATAAACAGCATAAACAGTATACTGTATATAGTATATCAGTAACTGTAGATATCTTCATAGAGGTTTGTTCTGGCATGGAGTCTGGTGTGTGTGTCTTATAATAACGGTGCCAAATTAGAAAGAATTTCCATAATTCTACCTTGATCTCTAAGACACAAGTGACCCTCAAACTTACCTCCTCCT
>JAOVVH010000054.1:24935251-24954995 GCA_028566435.1 Scorpiodoras heckelii
AAAGCTGACGATAATGAATGGATGGATATATTTCACAATGGCAACATGTCACAATTACACACAAATTTATAAATGGTTTACTGAGTTATCAAGTGTTAGTAACCATTTTATAAATGCTCTATGTGCCCTCCACCTGCTGTACGGACAACATCGAGAAGATAGTTGAATTCGTCCAAAAGACCTTTCAAAGTGTCTTCTTCCGTTGAGGTCACCGCTGCCGTGATTCTGTTTTTAAGATCGTCCAGGTTAGTCGCTAACGGTGGCACAAAAACACAGTCTTTGACGTATCCCCACAAGAAAAATTGGCGGGGTGTAATGTCTGGGGATCTTGGGGGCCAAGAGGGCAGCACCAAGCCTTGGGGTCCCATGTGACCTATCCAATATTGAGGCTAGGGGCTGTTTGTGTGCTGGGAGAGGCATCTAGAAGTAATTTTTTAAAACTCTGTGCCCCATCCTTTCACGTGGTAAGAGTTTCATTCATGGTTGCAGAGATACAGCGATTTCAAACTGAACCCATCTTTCTGAAACACCCTGTAGATAAGACTTTTCCAAGCGGCTTTAAATAAAAATATTTCTACACTCAATATGCTACAGCCTAAACAATGCAACCATCAAACTACCATGCAGAACATGACCTGACGAAGTACAAAATGCCATAATCAAGTCTGAACACGTGCTTTAAAAAGATTAATGCTGTTAGTCCCATGCACCTGTGCTTACCTTTGCTAGGGGCACTGTGCCCTTTAGTCTGGCAGCAGCAGCTTCATATTCGGGAGCCAATCTCTTACAGTGACCACACCTGTGAGTGCATCAGTCAGAATGAAACACTCTTAGCTGTACAGGTTACAAGACAATACAACTGGATGGGGTCAGTGGAGTCAAGCACTAACAGCGCGTCACGAACCTACATCTCGCAACCTTCAGAAAGAAAACACTTCACTGTCCGCCTCAGCTGCTGAAAAACTGAAGTCCGTAATTAAATAAACGTGTTGCAGTGGTGGACATGACAATCCACCATTATCAAAGTTATCTTTATTATTGAGCCGTTAGAGGTATATGCTTTTTTCTGACTGGTTACCTAAAAAAACAAGCGGGGCTATAAATAAAGTCAATCTGAACCAATTCAGCTCTGTCAGTGAAAGCAGAGGAATAAAAATATACATACATACATACATACATACATACATACATACATACATACATACATACATACATACATACATACATACATACATTTTATCTCAGTGTACACAATGAGCAGTTGAGGGTTAAGGGCCTTGCTCAGGGGCCCAGCAGTGGCAGCTTGGCTGTGGTTGGATTTGAACTCATGACCTTCTGGTCCGTAGTCCATCTTAACCACTGAGCCCTTTAACACTTCCTGAAATAAATCTGTACAGAGGTGGTCTGCTAAAGGGGTCCCGAGGTACAAAGAGTTTGCAGACCCCTGGTCTAACTAACGTACCTGTCCTGGTGATGATGCACAGGAAGCGAACCACAATTGAGAAGATTTCAGAGAAACAAAGGAGGAATCTATATGTTAAAAGCTTTTATAATCTGGGCAGCTCACTAATATTTATATTTCAGCTAAAGAAAAATAGATTACTTGCATTTGATTGCCCATAAAGCTGTACAGAGTACACTGGGTGCATACGTATTAGTTTAGTAAACTTCTGTTGATGTAAAGTTTGCTCTCTTTCACAGAAACCCCCTTTCCCAATAGGGACAAAACGAGCCACATGGTTGCCACACCACGGCTGCTGAGCTGCACAGAAACATGCTTGCACTACTAAAATAATGTCTAAGGAAATGTACAGATTTACAGGTTTATCCATCAGGTCAACTTTAAAACATCGAGTTATAGCGAACCACGGCGCGAAGAACTCCACGAGCAGGGTCTCGTGCTCGGCTACACGCCGGTCAAAATCCGCGTCCCACAGCTCGAGCACGTCGCCGCTTCCCTGCGCGCTGTTGTACAGGACCCCCAGGCAGAGGATCATAGCGATGGATGAAAAGTACATGTTTACAGTAAAGGAAGTCGACAGGACAGTTTGTTACAGGAATCTAGCGCTGCAGACTTTCTAACGGACTCTATGGTCACCTCGGCTGCAGCTAAGAAAGAGCTCGGCGGTGCAGAGCGGACAGGCGGCAGCTGATTGGCTGAGAGCCACGCGAGCGTGAAGACCGTGTTTGGGAAGAAGCGTCCGTCCTTTTTAATGAAGAGCGTCAGAGCGCAGCGGCTGTGTTCCAAACCACACAGCTGGTCTAGCCTACAGACTAGACATGGGCGAGACTGGAAAAGAGACACAACTCGATTTTTCAACTTTATGAACGATGCATAATTCCGTCAATCCATCCATCCATCCATTATCTTAGCTAGTCGGGGTCACTCAGACACACAGTGGAGCCAATCCCAGCGTCATCGGGCGAGGGCGGGGTGCACCATGGACAGGTCGCCAGTCCATCGCATGACCAACACACACTCACGCCTACGGGCAATTTAGAGTGACCGATCAACCTAACATGCATGTCTTTGGACCCTGGGAGGACACCGGAGTACCCCGAGGAAACCCACACAAGCACAGGGAGAACACGCAAACTCCACACAGAACGGCCCGGACCGGGAATCGAACCCGGACCGCCTTGCTGTGAGGCGACAGTGCTAACCACTACACCACCGTGCCACCCGATGCATAATTCGATTACAGTTTTTTTTTTATTAGTTTTATTTAAGTTTTTTATTTATAACAATGAATTTTGGAAAAAGGCGGCAAGGTGGTGTAGTCGCCTCACAGCAAGACGATCCGGGTTCGATTCCCTGTCCGGACGGTTCTGTGTGGAGTTTGCACGTTCTCCCTGTGCTCGCGTGGGTTTCCTCCGGGTACTCCGGTTTCCTCCCACAGTCCAAAGACATGCATGTTAGGTTGAGCGATCACTCTAAATTGCCCGTAGGTGTGAATGTGTGTGTTGGCCATGCGATGGGCTGGTGACCTGTCCATGGTGTACCCTGCCCTCGCCCGATGATGCTGGGATTGGCTCCAGCCCCCCTGTGACCCCGATTAGCGGGATAAAGCGGAAGATAATGAATGAATGAATTTCGGAAAATGTAGTTGTGCAGAAACAGTAACAGCACCATTTATAGCAAATAGTGCAAACTTCTTTGAAATAAAAGGATATTTAAAGAAGAGGATATTAAAACAAACACTGTTCGCACTATTTGCTCTGGATGGCGCTGTTACTATTTTTGCAACCTACGGACCCTTGTTTCTCGACAGAGTAAATGGGGACCATGGCTGTTTCTCAATGTCAAGCACACTTCCCTGGTAGGCTGGGTCCTTCCAAGTGGGCAATTTCTGCTGAAACTGTTTTTAAGCAGATAATAAACGAACTAAAACGGCAAAGGACACCGGACAGAAGGACAATAAAAATATCCTTGGGACATTTTGAAAATAAAATGATGTGGCGAAGGTAAATTAAAAATGATGGCTTTAATCTTATATTGTGTAATCTTAATTTTAAAAAGGTAAAATGTAAATGATGTCTTATAGAAAGTGAGATAATGTAATTGATGTAATGAATATTAAAAATCTCAATAAAGTTTGATTTAAAAAGAAAGACTCCATCCTTGCATCTAGAGAACAGTGCATAGCTTCAGACCGGTCAGGGTGCCCATGCTAACCCCAGTCCACCACCAAAAACACCTACAAAGGGCACGTGAGCATCAGAACTGGACCATGGAGCATTGGAAGACAATGGCCTGGTCTGATGAATCATGCTTTCTTTCACAGTTATGTGGACGGACAGGTGCTTATGCGTCACTTACCTGGGGAAGAGATGACACCAGGATACCCGAATGTCTTGGTGACAGATACCACAGCACACCTTAAGGTGTCTTGTGGAGTGTATGCCTTTATGGTCAGAGCTGTTTTAGTTGCACTCTGCATCCCAGCTCTGATACTGGTCAGGCCAGAGGACTTCATCCACATCAATTGCAATGTTCTCCCTGGCCAAGCTGCAGAGGAAAAAACGCATAGCAGGTCCATCCCTGGCATTCATCTATGTGGATGTCACCACATTTCTCCTCCATTGCCTGGAATAGTGGCACACACTCATGGGGTCTGCGTTCATACACTTTCCCCTGCCATACTAAAAAAATATTGGTTTAGAAATGGGGAATATGGTAGAAGGAACAGCAGTACAAAATGTGGGTTGTTGGTGAACCAGTCGTGGATGAGAGCAGCCAAGAGGAAACTTACATTACTGCAGATTACAACATAGGTGGGCTGCTCTGGTTTCACTTCCTGTGGGAGGATGAGGGTACTTTTGAGTTTGTCAAGGAATGTTAGCAAATGGGTAGTGTTATAAGGACCAAGTTGTGTATGGTGATGTATGACCCCACACTGACCAAGGGAAGAACATACTCTGACATTTCCACCACACTGCCCAGGGACACTGAGAATAGCATGGTTGCCAGGGATGTCCCTCAGGGTGATGGAATTATTTTCCAAAACCATGCTGTCTATGGTGGTTTCTTGCTTGTCTGTGAATTTCCAGCACCTGCCACCTTATGCTGGCAGTCTTTCTGTTTTCTGACATAAATATAAGACTGACATTACACTATAGGGAACATTTCTATGAGCACTGTAGATATCCATAGAAACCCTAAAGTTACTGTATACTGTAATTACTGCAGAGAGTACTATAAAACTACTCAAGTGGTTACTTATCTTTTTTCTTCTCTAAAAACCCAGATAACTGTAAACTGTAAAGCAGTTCAAATTCAGCTGGACTCGCTGCCCAGCTTCAGTCTTGGTTAGGCCATGACTGATTACATAGTCATTGGAAATATTTGCTCTCCTTTGCCTTCCTCTCCCTCCTCTTCATCCTGGTCCTCAGTGGCCTGCTAAACCTCCTCTTACTCTCACTCTTCCTTTTTCTCTGTGTTCTTGCTGCTCCATCTTCTTGCCTAACACCTGTATATATCACGTGGGGCCTCTTTTATACTCTGATAGGTGACCAAACTGTGCTAAATGATACAATTTGTGTTCAGAGATTTAGAATGATATTTGATTAAGATATTTAGTTAGCTTAGAGTTTAGCAGTTTGGAGTCATTTTGTTAATACATGGTCTTCATGTTTTCATAATTGTATCCATTTATGTGTGTATAAAATAGGTGAAAAATTGTAATATGGAGTTGGCTCGCCTTTTGCAGCTACACTATATAGACAAAAGTATTTGGATAACTATGCATTACACCTACAGGAGCTTTTATGATGTCCCATTCTAAATCCATAGGCATTAATATGGAGTTGGTTCCCTCCTTTGTAGCTAAAACACTTTTCACTATTCTGAGAAGGCTTTCTACAAGATTTTGGAGTGTGTCTGTGGGAATTTTTGACCATTCATCCAGAAGAGCACTGCTCCAGCATCCAGTGGTTATGTACTTTACACCACTCCATCCGACACTTGGCATTGTGCTTGGTGATGTAAGGTTTGCATGCAGCTGCTCAGCCATGGAAATCCATGCCATGAAGCATCCAGTGCACAGCATTTGTGCTGATGTTAATGCCAGAGGAGGTTTGTAACTGTTTTCTTACCATATAGCTGCACTTTGTAGTTCTACAATTACAGACTGTAGTCCATCTGTTTCTCTACATACTTTGTTACTCTGCTCTCTAATGGTCAGGACCCCCACAGGACCAGCACAGATCAGGTACTATTTAAAAACTCCAGCAGCACTGTTGTGTCCGATCCACTCACACCAGTACAACACACACTAACACACCATCACCACATCCGTGACACTGCAGTGCTGAGAATGATCCACCACCCAAATAGTACCTAACTGCATGTATCATTTTAAATCACTGGTAACCTGATTGTTAGCTCTGTGTTAATAGCTGAGAAAATCTCAACATTTGCAGAGCAGCAGGTTCTCAGGACAGGAGATGATACTTAAGGACTACATTCTAAGAATCTCATCACATTCAGTATTTATAAAGTAGTGGATCACTTGGCTATAGCTTATCTTCATTTCCAAAAGAAGTTTCAGAAATCACTGATGTCAGTACAAAACAACCCCCAATAATCTCAAATATAAAAATGGCATGATTGGAACAAAGAATACTGTTTTTTTTCCTTTACATTTACACTGAAATAGTCTTTTTAAAGAAGTCTTTTATTAATTATTTAGAGACAAGGGAATTTCCTATCAACACCTCAAACACACAGGGGAAAAAATCAACTTCTGTAAAAAATACTGTACATATTTGGGACTTGCCCAATCTTATATTTATAATATATACAATATGTCCACTGTGAAGCAAAGATAAAAAAAAAAAAAAGTCCTACCAAAATAATGGAATAAGTAGCTGCCATTCCCAGTTCATAAGCTGGTAATAAATTAGTTGAAATTGTGAACCTCAGCATTTTCAGGACTGTCATAAAACCGTGTCCCCTGATGTAAAGTCAGTGTGACAGCATTTTGTCTAATAACTTTGGCTATGTAACATTAACATGTGACTCCCATAGATCATTGTAGTCACGTTGTCTACATTTATAGCTCAAGTGTCTTTAGATGTTCTGTTAAAGGTATAAGCCCATTCTCAGAGTAGTGCATCAGTCTTGCTCCTCATCAGTAGCTGACTGCTGTTCAGTGGCCTCCTCATCTGAGCTGGCCTGACGAGCTGAGGTATGAAACAGACGCATCAGGTCCCGAAACCTCTTAGAAACCTACAGAAAGCAATAAATGGTACAAAAAATAACTACACTACAAATGCAGGCTTTAAGGGTGTGCTATAGCCATATTTCATAAGTATTTTTCTGGCAACTTTTTGGCACATTATTATAGAGGCATTTCAGACAATAGACTAGGTCTTTGAGATTAGATATATACTGCGCCCTTATTAAAATTATGGAACTGTGTTAAAAACAGTGACAAATACCTCACTGGCAGTTTTGTTGCCAAGCTGTGCTGACACAGACTGGAAGGTGCTCTGATTGGCCCCTTGCTGCTGACAGGCTGTTAAAATGACCCGATCTGCCTCTCTGAAAGCAGAGGCAATAATAAGAATTGAGATCAGACTGTTAAGTAGTAGAGTATTATGGTGACAGCTTATCACATTATATTGTTTAATTTTCAAAGACAAAACACGTGAACAATCACAAAATTGTGACCAATATACAAAGAACGAGGCTTTGCAACTCGTCATGCCCCACAACACTACCTCCATTGTTCTAATGTCCCACCTAAGATAGGTATAGAATTATTGAATGTAGCTGTAAAGCACTGTCTATGTTGGTGCTGACCTGGTCCAGAGGACGACTTTCTCTCCACTGGGAGTAAGGGAGATGTTCTTGGCACAGACAGGTGTTTCAGATGAAGGACTCTGCCAGCTCTGCTGTGCTGTCTCCCTCTCTCCTGACTGCGGAAGTAGAACAGTCTCCGAGTGTTCAGCGGCTTTAACCTCTTCTTCCCTTACAGACTTAGTAGGTTCTCTCTCTCCCTCCTTCCATTCCTCTTCCTCCTCTTCCTCTTCCTCTTCCTCATCGTCCCTTTCTTCAGGGTTGGCTAAAGGGTCTGCTTCAATACACTCCCATGCATGGCCTTCAGGGTCTGATAGAGAGACATACTGATTGGTCCTCCTTAGTAAAAGTATACAGTTGACTATTACTGCAATATAAAACAAACTGAATGGTAGATGCACATACCATGATGTGGACTGTTTGCCCTGCTACCAGACTCATCTTTAACTTCTGTCTCTGCTTCTTTCTCTTCCTCTACTCCCTTTTCAGATTCATCCCTTTCTTCCTGCTTCTCAGGTACAGGGTCTGCTGTGGGGAATGAGCTATCACCAGTCTTCAGTGACTTGGAGCCATCAGTGCCCTAAAGAGCAAATAGACGCACAGATACACACACATTCACTTTAAAATGATATAAACAAAGACTAAATTAGTGAATTAAAAAATAAACAAATACTACTGGTAAAATAAGACGCACCTTGATGCCACGGCAGCGAGGACAGCCTTTCCTCTTGTGTCGGCGATGCTTAGCATCATGACTAGACAAATGGCAGTGGCAGGGGCAGTGCTTCTCTGGCCAATCACAAGCCTGCTGATGACATGAAGGAATGGATAAATGAATGTAACTGGTTCTGTTGTTGTGGGAAATTAATAAAAAAAACAAAAATTATTGTGTCTAACCACCATATCACTCCATGATATCATAATATAAGATGATATCCATCTAACACCATATCAGTTCGCTCACCTTATAATTCCTGTGTGCGCCTAGCTCTTTTCTTTTCCTGCTCTTTGCTGTTAATTGGGGGATTTTGGGTGTCTCCTCTTCCTCCTCCAGATCAGGGAGTGTGACTTCCTCAAACCCATCACTGCCCAGAAACACTCCATCACCTGTTTCTGTCATGCTGCCTCCATCCTCAGGCCAGACTGCCTCCTCAAACTGCCCTGGACTTGCTGGTGTTGGACGGAGCTCATCAAAAAATACAGAGAACTCTCCCTGCAGGTGTGTGTGACCTTTAAGGAGGGTGGCCATCTGTGTTTTGAGCTGAGACACCAAAAGAGACTATTATACAGAATACAAATGCAATCAAACTGTGAGTGTACATGTGATGGAAATATTCTGAACCTTCTGCACTGGGCACAGTTCTGGACTGATGGATTTTGTTTATAAACAAATTAAGCTTAGAGAAAGAATAAAATGGGTTATTTTGTGTATGCCTCCCACTCTCATTGTTGCACACCTCTTCTACCCCCGCAGGGGTGGGGGCAGATGCAGCCTGAAGAGCTTTCACAATCTTCTGGTAGTGAGAAGGATTTTCCCCAAAACTGATCTCCAGCTGCCTTAGGAACCTCCTGCTGCGCTCAAAAGCCTGCTGTTCCTCAAACTACATATTAAAAAAAATAATCTGGTGTTACTGACATTGGGTTTCAATTCAGTATTTACTCCATGTTGTTGTTACAATGAGACTAATTCACCAACATGAATTCTGTAACATCTGTCGGACAGAATCAGTCAATGTTACTATAGATCTTTCAACAGATGTCACACAGTGTAGCATCATTAAGGAGACTGGAAGTATAAACAACTGGGTGAGACTATTATGCGATCACAGCCAATTTTTCCACCACCTAAAGCCCATTTATGATCAAAAAGTCAAAATAATCTTATGAGATCTCTCTAACTTGGAATGGTACACTGAATGAATACATTTGTGAATCACTGAGTAAAGAAAGAATGGTATACCAGGCCACACTCCAGAGCCTGCTCTGGAAGAAGAAAAGCAGCAAAGTCCCTCAGTAGCTCCGGCCAGTCTTTGAGCAGAGGTTTGAGCTGACAGAAGAGCTCAACAGCACTACGATGTTCGCTTCCCTGTTCAAACTCGTACAACAGACTCAAGAATTCCTCCACCTTGCCTGGAGTGTCCTGCAAGGCCTCCCTCACCTGAGAAACAAACAGGGTGAGAAAGCATAAGTCCAAGATCTGGAATGTAATTGACTGATGGTATCTACATCTAAATATGTTCTCATCCTGAACATGTTTAAATTTTAAGTCCCCTGACCCTGTTGAGGTAGGCCTGGGCATAAGCAATATCCTTGCTCTCCCTCATTGGATCATTATCCAGGATGTGGTCATCACAGAGCAGGAGGAGTTTTGAAGTGTCCTTGCTGCCTCTTTCTTGTCGCCTGCTTTTCCTAAGACTGCGGGGTGGGGGACGACCGCGACCTGCCAAAAGGAATGAATTGATAAATCTGTTCTTATCTTCTTTGTAGACATAGGAATGACTCAGCAGCACATTCACAATTAAAATCAGAAATACAAGCTTAACTACTGTACGGACCTCTACCACGTCCTGCTGCTTTCCCAATGATCTGTGGAGGGTCATCCTCCTGAGGTGCATCTCCTTCAGGCAATTTTCCACCCTCTCCCTCAGTGGGCTCCAGCTCGTCACCCTTCAATGCCCCATCCTCCTCATCTTCTGAATTCTCCTCCTGTGAGTTTTGCGAGATTGGCGAGGTGGGGGAGGTGGGAGAGTTTGGAGAGTTGTCCTCCTCCGAATCCCCTTCCCCACACAACCTCCCCTCCGAGGCCAACCACGTTAGCTTCTCCATCGTCTCCTGAAGGGGTAAGCAAAAAATAAATAATAAAAAATTAAAACATTAAAGAAGATATGTAAAAAAAAAATTTTTTAATAAAACAAAATAAAATCCCACACTTTGTTACGTGTCACTGCACCAGAGAGTTTATGGCCAGAGATGGCACATGGCTGTCCTGAATTGTATCCAAGACCATTTTTGATGATCTTTTACCCACTGTAATTCTTTAGTGAATGTTATATTTTACACATGTGCCACTTATACTTAACCCAAAAGAAATCAAAAGTTAAAGATGCAGAACAAACCTGCAGTTCAGGCACTGAGAGAACAGATTCCTCTGATGCTGATGACATCACTTCCTCCTCATCTTCATCTTGTGTGAGTTCATCAAAGTCCTCCTCTTCCTCTTCACGTTCCCCATCTCCATCCTTCTCATCATCATTTCTATCCTTTCCTCCATTCCCCTGGCTCTCTCTGCCACCATCCCCATCTCCTCTCTTCTCACCTTTATCATTTGTATCCCTCTCTTCACCTCTTCCATTTTCTTCATTATGATGCCCATCTCCTGCCTCTCCTCCATTTCCCTTGTTCAGCTCCTCTCGTCCCCCAGGAGGTTCCTTGTTTTCAGCACCAGAGGTACAAGTGAGCAGACCTGGTACTTCACCTGTACTGCTAACTTGTCCTTCTCTCCTGTTTACGTTATCATGGGCATGATTGCTCCCACTACCACTCTCTTTATTGATGTGGCTACTGTGCTGTTCTCCAGTATTTGGGCTGTCATCCATCATACTCCTGTCCATATTGCTAATACTGCTCAAATTGGAGTCTGGGCTACAAGAGGACTCAGACAGCATAAGGATGGGGCTTGCAAATAGAGTGCTTGCCATATCTTCTCCACCTATCTTTGCTCCTGCCTCCATATCCTCTTTCCACAACTCATCATCCCCCATAATACTCTTTGGCAAAGCTTGGATTATAGCACCTTCCAAAGGAAGTCCAACAGTAAGGAGTGATGAATGACCTTCTCTGACATTTGGCTTGCTTGATGTAGACAAAGTCTGTTTTTGCAGAGGCCCTTTTTCTTCTCCTTTAGTAGAATGCAACTGAGGCTGATTTGTGATTAGACTGGTTTGGGGTAGTAGATAGGATTGTGTTGTGCCCACCAGTGATGCTGCTTGAAGTAACACATACAGGGAATTATCTGCAGGTATATCAGTGTGAGCTGAGAGGCTTGTGCTGGGTGGTGTAACTCTAATACTTCCACTTCTGGGTGCTAACTGTTCCTGATTGTTAACTCTTTGCACACTAGGGCTTGATTTGAGGCTTTCAGTCAAATGAAGTGGAGGAGAAGGGGTGTGTGAGAAAAACAAAGGACTAGACTTCAGTTTAAACTCACTGTCTGCTGGCTCCTTAGTAGTGTCTGGGCTTGATATTCTAACACCGTTGCTAGGTAACAGTGACAGTCCCCTTGGGTAAGGGAGACCACTGACGGGTTGAGAAAATGAATCCTGAGGGGGTGGAGTGGAGGACTTGACCAGTCCCCATGAGTCTGCTGGTGGATGGACGTAAGGAGTATCCAGTAAAGAGGAAGTCTGGATGATGACCATAGATGGAGCAGCATTTGAGCTGTTTTCCATAAAGTTCGCAGATGTGACAGTTGGTGCTGTGCTGCCCTGTGTCACACTAACAGAGGTATGAGTGAGTAGCTGGGTTGGATTAAAGGGGGAAGGCTGAAGCGGAAGCAGTTTTCTGGGCATGATTTGTTTCTTAGGCATTTCTGTGTTTGTCTGTAAAGGGTTTGTGCACTTACCGACCCCGTTAGTGGGGACAGGCCTATTACAGGCTACAGCTAGTGTTGAAGGTAAGTGAACTGTACCTGGGGGCAAACTATCAGGAGGCTGTATAGGGTTAACACAGCCCTGCTGTGGAACAAGATACTGAAAGTTAACAGGACCAACAGAGTTTATTGGCATTGTTCCATGAGCAGGGGTTGTGGTTAGCTGGGTCACTGGGATAGTCTCATTCATTGGAATTAAGGGGCTCTGAGTTAAAAGTATTACTCCTTGAGAGGGGAGGGATGCTGGGACTGGGGACAATAAATTAACTGTACCAACAGTGCATAGAGGAGCCTTTGCTAATGGTGTGGAAGCAGGCCGTGCAAAACCATGCAGAGGACGGGGCTTGGAAGGTCGAGAAGAACTTTGACGTTTGGCTGAAGGATGCAGTTGCAGAGTTAAACCTTTAGGGAGGGACCGTGGGTACCACGTTTCCTCTGGAAAGGTGGGGAGAGGAAATGAAGCAGGAGTTGTCCTTATATCAGATGATGTCCTCTCTTCTGATTGTCTATCAAACACTGCTTTATGTATGTATGGCAAACTTTTCTGTTGGAAGAAAGTATAATGTTAAGACAGTTCAGTTTATTTGGAGTAACTTCATTTAAAAGGCCATTATTTAAATTTTTGCTGACATAATTCTGTGTAAAAATCACATTTCTGTCAGGTAAATTCATACAACACTACTGTTCCATCATGCTGAGAATTTGTGCCAAAACTATAGCTTTATAGTACTCATAGTTCAGTACCAAAAGCCAGTTTGGCATGACGTCCTTCTCTCTCTCCACAGGTGGGCGTTCTTCACCTGGGACAACTGGACAACAGGCCACAGGTAGTGGGGGAAGCACATGATGCTGACAGTAAAACTGGAAAAAATAACAAGCCAGTGATGTTTGCATCTGATAAATTCCTTTAAAATTCAATTAAAATGAATTCTATTTGAATCCTTACTAATGGACATGAAAATAAACACAAGCAAATAAGTATTAACGCTATACTATGCAAGATCATACATTAAATCATACATTTAGGCATCATGCAGGTATAGAGAAATGGTTCAATGCGAGGCACCTTGATGATGTTGTCTGTAGCCCTGCTTGAGCACATGTCTTTCACACGGGCACGCAGTTGCTCCAGCCTCTTAGGCTGAATGAGATACTGACTCATTAAATGGTAGGGAAATTCAGTCTCACTGAAATGCTTCAGCCCCAGAACAATCAGACTAGAGACAAAAACATTAAAAAAAAAAGACAATGGAGGGAGAGAGAAATGGAGGGAGTGTTCACTGTACCAAATAGATTCCCTCTGTAGACCACATATCATAATATACCATTAAAGGCTTGATTTTGTACCTAGTAATAAACTTTTTAGGCATTCATTCAGCCCTCAGAATGCCATTAAATAAAATGTAAAGGATAAATGATTAGCATACCCATCTTCTCCTTTCGTGTAAATAGTCTTGCTGCGTGGGGGTTGTAGAGAAGGGTCCAGGCTGCAGTGGGGCAGTAACTCAGGGTACAAGAACAATGACCTAGTGGCAAACAACCAGGCCAGGTGAGCTGGGAGAAATGGGTAGCGATGCACTGCAGAGACAGATACACAAAGACTTTTCTCAGAAATCTTTTGCTGATGTAATCTGTTCTCAGCTACATAAACAACTAATATGCATGTGGCAGGACCCAAGACTGAATTATGGACTGAATCATCACTGAAAGTGATGAGAAATATTTTTTACTTTGATATTTCTAGTTTAAGGAAACAAATATATTTCAGCAACACAATGTAGGAATATTTTATTAAAGCTATGGGATTGTGGCTACCCACTGTGCCACCGTGTGGCTTCAGATAATGAGGCAGAGAAGTGGGTGTGGATGATGTTGATAATCAAAGTGATAAATAATCTTCCATTGCAAACTCATCATTCTTCTCGCAGTAATGTTTTCAACAAACAGATAAGGTTAAAATATAAATGTATGCTGAGGGGTTGCTTGCCTGTCAGTTCTGGATAATATTAAATCAATATTAGGTAAGTCCAACAGAGATAATACATAAATGATAAAAGAGTTATAAAGGATTTTTCAAATACTTCATAATATTCACAAATACAATTTAAATAGTACATAATATACAAAAGAAGTAACATCATTGCACATGGTTGATGAATGCCTTGTCAGTCAGGAGGCCAGAATAAAGTAGAATAAAAGTTATTATAAATATTGAAGTATATTTTTCATGGTCACATTTCTAATGTGTGTTTCATTGGGTTCTATGTGTTGTGTTGGTGTCATTCTGTGGAACTGAGATAGAACCTTAAAATGCATTTTTCACTTTTTTTTCCACTTTTAGAACTTTACTGATTGAGATATGTGCAAATACCAAATTTCAGTTGAGAAAAATCTACAGTTTTCATGATTATATATAAAACAGTAAACGTAAAAAATACACCATGTGAAAAGTTTTCCTAGTGCACCACACAAAGTGTTATAAAAGTCCTACTGTTACCACTTTTGAAAGTTCACAGAACTTTATGAGGTAAAGCTCAAATTTAGGAAAACAAAATACAGGAAATTATGGACACCCTGCAAGGCGTCTCACCAGCATGTGACTGTGTAATTTTAGGCTGAGGAACGGGTGGAGAGGCTGTTTTCTCCAGCTCTTCCAGCAGGTCCAGAGATGGCTGTAGGTTACACACCCGGAACGCACTTTTGAACCCAGGTTCAACCACTGCTCTCGTCTGCTCTGCTCGCTCTGCAAATGACTGCAACTCTGTCTAAAACGCATCACAGAAAATATAGGATTAATATTGTTAATCACCAATTATAAATACTGCAAATACTATTCACTACAGTTGACCAAAACTAATTTATCTACCTCAAAATGTTATTTTGTACAGCTGCAGTGAACAGGTGCATTGGTGATGCTTTCACCAAAGAGCTAGCTAAGAAACAATTCGGATGAAGTGCTTTACATGGACCATTTAAAAGGATATTTGAAACTATTTCGCACTGACACTGGACTTGTTTGGCGTGCTGAGCAAAATTTTTTTCACATTTCACTTTAAACAGACAGCAATTTGTTGATTTAAGCTTAACTAGTCAGTTTTAGGCTGCATATTCATATAAAAATGTGTATACTATTATTCATATCATTATTGTCTAACATTTCTGGAAATATAACATTTTATAAATAAAATATTTTAAAAACTTGATGGAACATTTTGGCTATATTTTTCACCCATTAGCAGACATGAAATAACATCATCTACCACAGCTCTATCACAGGTTTAGTGAAACATCCAAGGACAAGTGAGCCTCTTGCCCCAGATATCTCTTTAAATCTGCATTCAAATGCCTTTTATACTACTCTTAATCAGCAGAGAAAACAGTCTTTGATATTTACCAAGAAGAGTTTAGTGGTGGCGGCCTGGCTTTGTAGAGCCTCAACGGGGCTACACAGCATGTTCACCTGCGTCAACAACTGGACATGCTGTAACACAAATATACAGTGAACCCTTTCACATTCAGATGATAATGAGTGGTAGTAAGGCTTAATGTTACATCAGGACAAAGCAGGATTAAACCTCTGAAAGATTTCAATAACAAATTAAATAATCCATACATTCACAATGCCAAGTGATAATGACCAAGATCTCTAACGAATGACTCTGACCATTTTGGGATCAGAAATACTGTGTCCTTATGTTCACCTGCTGGACCTGCTGTTGCAGCTGCTGTTTCTGATTATGTGTCACCATCAAGGTACAGGGAGGAGGGACGAGGAGCATGGCAGGCCCTGGTGCGCTGTGGTGAGGTCGGCTCTGTTCTCGACGTTGCTGGAGAATGTCCAGCTGCTCACGGACTGTACGTCTGCACATGGTTAACATGTGGGCCAGTGGCTCCTCAAACCTGGGCATACATAGAGAGATTGTTATACCTTTGTAGTTGCATTTTATAGATTACTTTTGTGAGGACTGGAATGCTGTCATAGATTTTCTCATGAAAGTGTTTATGATTTTCTTGTTTCTGCTATACATGCACTGCTTTTACCAAAAACAGGGTGAGCTTATTGACTGAGCCACTTCATACTGATAAAAAATACAGTGGATTGACAAATTCTTCAGACCCCTTCAGTTTTTGCCCATTTGTGTTACAGATTAGATTAAAGTGACAAGAAGTTTTCAGAAATTTTTGCAAATTCATTAAAAATCAAAAACTGTAATCTCTACTGAAAATTAAACAATATCTAACTGAAATTAAGATAAGTATTCAACCCCTCCCTAATTACTTATTAATGTAAGCATCTTACATTACAGCTTGTATTTTTCTTGGGCACATGTTGACCAGTTTATACAACTGGATTTGGTCAATTTCTCCCATTCTTCCTTATAGAGTCTTAATCAGATTGGATGGAGAGCATCTGTAAAATGTCAAATTTAGATCTCTTTGCAGATGTTCTGTGGGGATTCATTTGGATCACAGAGGTCTACACAACATTCATTGGATTTCGTGGCTATACAGAACTGAACATGTTCCATATTAAAAAACTCCCACATCATACATGCTCAACGACTGACAACTCCAGAACCAGAATGACCGAGTAGAAGTGTATTGCTATTAATGATGTGTATTATGAACGAGTTCCCTGGCTAATATGAACATGGCCTTTCAAGAGTAAACACACTGCCTTTAAAACACATCTGTAGACTATCAGCAGAAGATAAAGAACATCATGGTCTAGGTGTGTTTGAGCATGTATGCACTGTAGCTCTACGGTGTTCAAACCTTGCTCTCGCTCTGCTACAAGACAGGTGACACTTTGAGCACTTTTCTCTGCCTCCCTACCCAAACAGACACAGCACATCTCTGCTGCTCTGTCCCAAAGGGAGGACTATGTGTGGTATAAGTGGAAATGATATTAGCAAGAGATTTTAACAACAACTGCACTCTTTTGTTGTATTTTGAAATGTTATTTGGTATTACTAGACTAAATTTACTGTGTGTAGCATTTCTTTGTCATCATTGGGTAAAATAACTCATGATGGCCAGGTAGTAACAAACATTTCTCTGTATTTCTCTGAAATAGTTTGAAAACACACTGTAAGATATTTGGTTGGATACCAAATACAGATCAGTATCGGAGCTTACACTGGCTTGGATAGAATTTGATATATTTTATGGTCCAACCCGCTGGCATGTGCTTTCATTATGCTTTGATTATGTAGGGGTCCTTGTGTCACAAATAAATTGTGTTGATTATGTAGGCCAACACAACTTGAGTAGCTTGAGAAAAGCAGGTTTGATTACTTTGAGGATGTCAGTTTTGCATCCTAAAAGAATAAAGATACTGATATTGTATGGGATTGGGGCATCCCTTAATTTAGGGAGACACAGGCAGGTTCTGGTGTAGTGCCATAGCATGGAAAATGGATGGAAAATAGAAAGTGACAGAAAAAGATGAGATATGACAGAGACAGAAAGCATGTTTGTGTGTTGGTGTGCAAGTCAGAACAAACAGTTCTTCCTTCTTCAAACTATTTACACATGTAGTGGACAGATAAAATGTGATCTACCGAATGGCTTGTGGAACATTGAATTTGGCAGTGCTTTGTGAAGACACTTTTTCCTGCTCCTCATCTTCTTCATGGGCTTCTTCATCCTCATTTACTCCCAAATCATCCTGGAACTAAGAAGGCAAAAAAAAGACAGCACAGAGACAGGAATATGAAAAAAAAAAAAAACGTATTATAGGATATAGTAAACCATTGCTTTTTACAAGTGTATTTTGTTAGCTTTCACAATCACTTTACCGTCTCAAACAGCTCCTCCATGAGCTCATTAACTTCCTTCTCTGCAGGAAAAGTGAGAAAGAAAATGATAATACTTTAACCCAAGTAATTTGTCTCATTTGTTGTGTCCACATTAGAGAAATACGGTGTCTTGTACAGAAATGCACAAATGAGAGTGAGGGCCTGACTGAACTCACTAGTAATGCGAACTGCACGGTCGTTGCGGTAGTCCTCTAAATCAGGCTCATCAAGATCATCAAGAAAGTTATATTCAGGATCATCATCATCATCATCATCATCACCCTCTTCTTAAAAAAAAAAAAATAGAAAGTGAGAGGGGAGAAAGTAATTTTCTGTGCAAGCTGAAGCATCATTCTGTTGTATATTAGTTATCAAATTCACTGGGGAACAAAGAACAACAACAAATACACCTCTTTAACAAAATTTGTATAGATCGATCCAAGAATGTGAAATGTAAAGTCTTAAATCTCTTAAATACACTACATAGACAAAAGTATTCTGACATACAGTACACATTATATCTACAGGAGCTTTTGACATCCCATTCTAAATCCATAGGCATTAATATGGAGTTTTGATCCCCCTTTGTAGCTAAAACACCATCCACTCTTCTGAGAAGGCTTTCTGCAAGATTTTGCATTGTGTCTGTGGGAATTTTTTGCCCATTCATCCAGAAAAAAGAGCATTTGTGAGGTGAGACAGAGTTGTAGGACAAGAAGCCCTGGCTCGCAACCTCCATTCCAGTTCATCCCAAAGGTGTCCGATGGGGTTGAGATCACGGTTGCATGGGCCAGTCAAGTTCTTCCACACCAAACTTACACAATTGTGTCTTTATAGACCTTGATTTGTACACTGGGGCACAGTCATGCAGGAGCAGAAAATGGCCTTCCCAAAACTGTTCCCACAACGTTGGAAGCATACAATTGTTCAAAATCCCTTGGTATGCTGAAGTATTAAGATTTCCCTTCACTGGAATTAAGGGGCCTTGGCCATCCCCTAAAAAACAACCTCATAGCATTATCCCACCTCCACCAAACTTTACAGTTGGCACAATACAGTCAGGCAGGTAACATTCTCCTGGCATTCACCAAACCCAGACTCATCCTTATCCATCAGACTGCCGGATAGATAAGTGTGATTTTTCACTCCAGAGAACATGTTTCCACTACTTCAGAGTCCAATGGCTACATGCTTTATACCACTCCATCCAATGCTTTGCATTGTGCTTGGTGATATAAGGCTTGCATGCAGCTGCTCGTTCATGGAAATCCATGCCATGAAGCATCCAGTGCACAGCTTTTCTGTTGATGTTAATGCTAGAAGAGGTTTGGAACAGAATCGAGACAGAAGAGTGTTGGTGACTATTATGCACTAGCACTCAGCGACCCCACTGTGTAACTTTACATGGCCTGCCACTTCGTGGCTGAGTTGCTGTGGTTCCTAAATGCTTCGACGTTTCAATAATACCACTCACAGGTGATTGTGGAATATCTAGGAGGGAAGAAATTTTATGAACTGACTTGTTGCAACAGTGACATTGTATAACAGTACCACAGTGAACTCCTTAGAATGACCCATTCTTTCACAAACATTTGTAAACGCAGACTGCATGGCTAGGTGCTTGATATTATACACTTGTGGCTATAGGACTCCATCAAACACCTGAATTCATTGATTAAGAGGTGTGTCCAAAAACGTCTGTCTGTATAGTGTATGTGTGTGAGGTAGAGCTGAAGATCTTTGCCCGGGTCGGGTTCGGGCTTAATTTCCGTCAGTTTACTCGGGCTCGGGTCGGGTTCGGGTTTGCGGGTAAATGAGCGGTCAGGTGATGCGTTTCGATTAACGCCAGAAACCCAGCTGGCATTTCAACGATTATTCAAAATAGAATCAATGTCGGGGTGAAGGTTGATTCACCGCTGAATTAGGTTTCGTTTTGGAAAAGTGAAACCACGTACCGCGACGCTGTTTCAACGTCTTGCTTTTCAACACAAG
>JAOVVH010000054.1:24988266-25000407 GCA_028566435.1 Scorpiodoras heckelii
ACGACTACAAAATCGATCATTGACCTTCGGCCTAGGGTGTCCTGGTGCCACGTGCACTGATGGACACCCTTATGCTTGAACATGGTGTTTGTTATGTACAAACTGTGACTAGCACAGAAGTCCAATAACAAAACACCACTCGGGTACAAATATATAATCTAATAATAATAATCTAATCTAAATCTAATCTAATCTAATCTAATCTAATCTACTCTAATCTAATCTAATCTAATCTAATCTAATCTATCTTTTTTCGAACTTTCATCTGCTCCCATTCCTGGGGTCGCCACAGCGGATCAGGTCCACATTTTGATCTAACATCAGTTTTATGTCGGATGCTCTTCTTGAAGAAACCCTCCCATTAACCAGGCATGGGACCGGCACTATGGGTGCACCACACCTCTCACTGGCTGGTCTGAGCAGAGGGTTAAGAGCCTTACTCAATGGCCCAATAGACAAAAGCAATAAAGGCAAAATTAGCATATATCAATGAAACTATTTTAAAGTACTGTATAGTTAGCTGAGTGCTAACTTTAGTGCTAAATAAAGTACTGTATAGTACTGACTTTCTGCCTGTCCATGTTTATGTATTTTGCCTAATGTTTTAGATTTGCTTATCTCTGCTTTTAATAATAAAGCTTACTTGCATTTGCATCTCTGACTCCCTGGATTTTCATGGTACCCTCTGGATGAAATAAAGATGACAAAGTAATTTGCATTTCTTTATCTTAATGTGATAAATAATGTTTCACCAAATTGCCTTCATAACTACTTCCAAACCCTTTTGTATCTGCTGAAAAGATTTTGGGTCCTCGCAGCTATAAACTTCTACTTACTTTGTTCTTTTCAATTTTGAATCACTGCATAACTGTCAGGTACAGCAACATTTCTTTTAGAAAAGTCTTGGATTTTTTTTATTTGAAGATTAACTGTAAAGTACAGGAAGGTGTTTTTGTCATCCAGAAGTCATGGGAAAGGCAAACTTTGGTACTCGGCTGTAATTAAATAATTTAAAAAGTTTCCCTTTAAGTGCCTGATGTTTTTAAGAGACATGGCATAGATTTCATGCTAGAATTTGTGTTCGAGAAAAATCCTGTACTAGCTATGTCTTGTCTCTGCAGTTTGCACTAATAGTCATCCCGGAAGTAATGTTTTTCACTGAAATACAATGTGGGCAAAGGCAACAATCAAACAAAGTGGAATTTTTGCCAATTCTTGCTGTATACAAGACTTGAGCTACTCAACAATGCATGTTCACTGTTGTCTGATTTTCCTCTTCATGATGGGCCATACATTTGCAACAGGAGACAGATCTGGACTGCAGGCAGGCCAGTCAAGCCACACTGTTCAAAGAGACCTGGAGTTCCTTGGAAAAGAGGTTGTCTTGTTGGCAGCATATGTCTCTCCAAAATACCAATATAAGCCTCCACATCAATGGTACCTTCATATATATGCAGATCACCCATGCCGTGGGCACTATTGCACACCCATGCCATCAGAGATACTGGTTATTGCACATTTCATTGGATGGTCTTTTTCATCAACAGTCATATAATTCAACTTTTTCTGTTTGTCTGTTTTTCCCAAAAACTAGCTGAAACATGGACTAGTCTGACCACAGAACACAATTTCACTGTCTTTCGGTCCATATCAGATGACTTCAGGCCCAGGGAACTTGTCAGCGTTTCTGTGCAAAATTAATGTACATCTTCCTCTTTCCTCTTGATGCAGCAGCAGACTGTGTTAAGTGACACTGATTTTCCAAAGTACTCTTGACCCCATGCGACTATGTCCATCATGGCAACACAACAGTTTCTCAAACAATACTGCCTGAGGTCATGTGCTTGATGGTCATGCACATTCAGCAGCATTTTCTGCCTTTGGCCTTCACACACCAAGGTTTGCCATGACTCACCGAATCTATTCATGATATTATGAACTGTAGATAGTGAAACACCTCTCTCATGAAGTGGCACAAAGTGGTGAATCACGACCCATCCTTTGGTGGACACTCCTTTTATACACAGTCTTGATGACCTCACCTGTTAAACTGATAACTGTGGACCTTCCAGTGTTACTTGTGTAACCTTTTCGGTCTTATTTTGCCTCTGTCCCAACTTTTTTTGAATTCATTGCAGGCATCACATTCGATTGTTTGTTACATTTATGTTCATGGCATTTGGCAGACACCCTTATACAGAGTGACTTACATTTATCTTATTTACGGAACTGAGCAGTTGAGGGTAAAGGACCTTACTCAAAGGCCCAGCAGCGGTTGCTTGGCAGTAGTGCGATTTGAACTCACAACCTTCTGGTCAGTAGTCCAACATCTTGACCACTGAGCTACACTGCCAATTTTACAAAATACTCTTAGTTTTTCAGTGAAAACACAAAAACGTTTCCTTTGTTTCCTTTTTTCAGTTAAACAAAAGTTCAAGCAATTAAAAAAAATACAGTCTTTATTGCACTGGGGTTTGTAACACATAGTCTAGTACTCATTTGACTGACATGGGATACCACTGAGCTGAAGGTTCAGGGTCTTACAGAAGAATCCAACCATAGTAGTCATGGTGGTGGGATTTGAACACATGACCTGGATCTGCAACACAAAGCCTTAATAATTGAGCTTTCATACAAACTAGCTCACCCAGCTTGTACTGTTTCAACGTCTTCTACTACAGAATATACTTGTACTAAAATATTGCATTTAATCAGCAAACAAGCTGTGTTAGTTGTGGTGACTCAGTGGTTAAGGTTTTGCATTACAGATCAGAATAGTGTTTATTCAAATCCCAGGACTGCCATGGTTGCCATGGTTAGCTCTTTGAGTAAAATCCTTAACCTCAGCTCAGGTGTATCCTGCATCGAATGTAAGCTGCTCTTTAAAAAGCAAATATACTGGATTATGTGTTATTATATATTATGTAAGATATTACAGTACAGTACCCTGCTGCCAGTAATGTACTGTCAAATTTACAGTCAGTTTTGTATAGTGAATGTACTGCAATTTCAACATAGGACCAAATTCAGATTTGGCAACTTTAGTCCAAAAGTTACAGTACATCATTGTTTACACAGGGAATGTTACACATATTCAGAGATGGGGTAAGCACCTGCTCTAGTTGATTGTGTGGGTGCACCAGGCAGGTTATGCAAATTACTTGCATGTAGTTCATGTCTCTGAAGTAGGAATTTTTCTTAAATATAAAATAAAGAGACTGGATTTTTCAATAACATCAAGACCACCACTTTTAAACACAAGAGTTTTCCTTTAAGCCTGAAAAAAAAAATCATCCATAGAACATACAGACTGGTTTCAATGTAATAGGATGTGATATAAAAGCAAGAGACAATTTAAAAATAAAGATTAATGTCATAATATAGTATTAAGAAGATCGTAATAAACATAGAATCTAAGTCTAGTAAAATGCCAATATATTGCTGCATGAATAGTTCAAGTGGCATTTATTTATTTAGTACAGAAATATCAGTATTCATAAAAAACAATAAATGGTTCAGTCCTCAGGATAAGCAATGTCTCTTCATAAGATGCTGTCTTCTCCGATCTCTTTTTGTGCATTTTAAAAAGAGGACAATCTTTGCATAATTAATATTGGTCTCAAATGACAAATGATTTTTTAAAATGTATTTAAATCATTTGATTGTCTCAGTATATAGTATAATATATAGTGACAGTGAAGACAGAAAGTTGATTATATCCACCACTAAAAATGTATCTGAAATTCGAATGACTCTCTAATCGTATGCCACACACAATTCATTAAAAGAGAAGGAAAGGAGATTATTTGATGTCATAGCACAACATGCCCAATCATACCTCTAATGAATGTATTCATTTAAACCCAAATGTTGTTTCCATTTGCTGTGCTCTGTGCTAAGTTCATGTGCCAAAGCTCATGAAGATACCAAATACCCTCAATACGCTTATAAAGAAAGAACCATCAGTTTTAGTCTTCCTGTTGCCTTTTTGATATGCATACACACTGTGGCTACCAGAAACTTTTAGTGTACAAAAACGCCACATTTACGTAATGGTATCACCTGCAACATGGCCATTTTTTTGCATGCACAAGTTATCCTATTGCACATGCAAATAAGCACTTGCTATTAGTAAAATACTAAATCATGGCCTATAGTGTGTGATCTTTTTCTATCTTTTACCAATCTCTTTTAACAATCTAGCAAACATACAGAGGTCTGTTGTTCTGTGCTGTGGTCTACATGGTTACATGGTGAATTACTGAGCCTCATTCAAAGCACAGATGAGAAAAAGAAACAATAAACAGCAATAAAGTTATCTATTTCATCTCTTCTCTATGTAACACACAGAAGGTGCAATTTCCCCTTTGTGTTTAATAAGAACATGTCTGAATAGAAAGCATGACCCAAATTCTGCCAAGCACAGATATACAGCTCTGATTGTGATATATGGATCTGATTACTGTTATCTAAATTACTTGGCTTGACTTTTGCAGCAAGGAAAAAGGGGATGAAAGGAAAGAAAAGGTGATGTATTGATTGCCAAAAAACAAAGAAAAAACAACAAAAACATGGTCTCGTTCCATGAGAAGAAATATGTGTGGAAACGGTAGACATGAAATTTCAGTACAGTTCTGTAACAATATGTTCTAATACTGTATATTAGGCACAATATGAAATACTTGCTTTATTTTGAGGACTCCATAATACAGCTTTATAAATAAGCTAGAGTTCAGCTTAAGATAAGAAAATATATCAAATTACACAAAATGAAATAACTGTGTTACAGCAGCATGACAGTGAGATTATGATGTAAGAATATAAGCAACTTTCTGGCTTCATTCAACCTTTACCAAGTACAGCTCTCCTCTTATCAAGAACATCGAGAGCAAGATTCACAAAGATACAATGGGGAAGGCAACACAGGATGAAGAAGTAATAGTAGAGCCTGAAGTGATTAATGTAGGGAAGACAGAGAGGCAGGAACAGATACATGGACAGAGATAAATAGGGAAGCAGACAGAAAGCAATGTTTCAAGGAGACAGTGTCAAGGCTGAAGAGACACATTGACTGAACTGATTAGAGTCACTGCCAGTGGAGAGATTCATGCATGACGCATTAATAATGAATGAATCATGGATCTCTTCAATGAAAAGATTAAGAACTAAACATGTAATATGCTCCACAGTCTGTAATGCACTTTTATAAAAAAAAAAACATTGTAAATATGGAAATACAACAAATGAAATAGATTTTTGACAAAATAAAATGCTTTCCCCCTGAGTGTGTATACAGAACTTTCTTTTAATAAGCATCTGGGCAATTCTGCATATCTTGCCTTGTGTGTGTTTTTTTTTTTTTATCCTATATGAACTTCAACAGGTTGATGGAACATCTTAGTCGCTGACCTAGTGAACTAGCATGAGGATAAGTTTTGATATCTAGCTAGGTTTGATCAGAAAAGTACAGTGGAAGATTTGGCAAAGAATGAACAGCGGATGACACAAAGCAGGTTTGTATGGAGATGCCTGACTGGTAAAGCATGTAGCAGGTGCAAAAGAGCCAATGACCACACAATAATTCATTGAGCTCTGTGGTGAGAGCACTACAGAGCTCACAAAACAATCAATCAAGGAAGAAATCCATTAAGAAATATGATGTCTGGTGTGTGAGTGGAGTTTTATAGCCTCAAAATAAGATAAACTAAGCTCCTGACAGTGACAATGAGAAAGGTAAGGGAGCCACAAGGAGGGAGAGAAAGCAGATCAGGGCACTAGCAAAATAGCTTTGAAGCCTGATAGTTCTCACATATAACCTGCAGTTTTCTCAAGAGATGTATTTGATGGGTGAACAGGAAAGTAATACCATGTCATAGATTCAAACCATTACTGCTGGCTGAGCTATCTCACAAATCCCACACAGATTAGATACATGTGATTCTCAATATGATTGCTGATACTTCGAATTTTACAACTAGTGAATTCCTACTAGCAGAAAGTAAAAATATTTTTTAAAATATATAAATAAAAAATGAAAAAGTGATGAAAAAAACACAACAAAAAACTTATAACCATTGGTACACAAACATAAACCTGGAAGCCATAATTACAAATTGAGAGTAACAGGATAAATGGTACACATATCAGAGGTTTTTGAATGACCAAAATGTATTATTATTATTATTATTATTATTATTATTATTATTATTATTATTATTATTATTATTATTATTATTATTATTATTAAATATTATTATTATTACTATTATTATTATTGTTTCTACTACTACTACTACTTTGGCTTCTTTCTTTTTTTGCATCTGTCAGATCAATGAACAACAAAAACTTTGTGCATAAAGATAAGCAGAGAAGATTTACTAGATACTTTTCCCAGACAAACCTAAGCTAATTCTGGAGTATGGGTAAAACCAGCCTTCAGCACAAATCATGCAGTTATTGTGGAGTGGCTCACCATAGTACGTTCGGTTCCACATCCTTTTGGTGACACTTTCTCTTGACAGGCGACCCTGGCTGTCTGCTAAACTCTCATTCAGCGCATGAGCATAGAGCATTAGGCCATCATAGAAGCCTCCAGATATTATGTTCATCTGCAAAACCAATTCATAAATCTGTCATATATCTCAAAAATCAAATAAGAAAATATATAAACACACATTGTGCTCATTACCAAATGTACTATTCTTAAATAAAAAATAAATGAGTTTAAACCTTTCATAAAAAAGGTCCTGACTGGCAAAACCCATCCAATCATACAGGAAAACTAAAAGAAATCTTAGTGTCAAGTCAAGTCAAGTGGGTTTTATTGTCATTTCAACCATATACAGGGAGTACAGTACACTGTGAAAAGAAACATTCCTCCAGGACCTACAGGTGGTTTATAAAACAACACAGGACTACAATAGACTACACAGAACTAACTACTACAATGTAAAGTGCCCATGTGCAAACATGTCCAAGACAGTGCAGGACAAAACAGTGCAGACAGTACAGAACATTCATTCACTGGGCACTAGTCAAGACAGTCATTCATACTTGGGGTAATTTTGCATAGCCAAACTGCCCTTTTTGCATGTTTTTGAACAGTGAAAAGAAATTGAAAGACAGTAACCTTAACTGAGAATAGAACCAGGGACCCAGGATCTGTGAGGCTTAAAATACAATACAGATATTATATTAACAGAGAATTCTATAATTGAACATGCCATTCAGACAGACATATGGCCTTTTATTTTAATCAGCTGGCAGGTCACTGCCCAGCACTTTGTGTGCTTTTTGTTGCACTATAAAGGTGTTTACTGGGTAAAGAAATTCCCCCCTTCAGTAGAGGACAACGTCAGGATTTTTGCAATTCCTATCTTGAATAAAGATGAATATCAGTGCAGTCTAATATGGTCTGGTGGGGTGCACTATCTGAATGTATTCTGAACCATTGTGATAACTTTGACACATAGCCTCTGCTGCGCTTTGAAAGAAACCCTTGTGGTCTGAAAGAACACAAGATCATGCATGTAACTGTGGTTCCACCGCTGAGTGAATGACTTCTAGGGAAACCACCATTCAGGTTAATGAGACTAGCCAGAGAACAAGCATGACCTATAAAGGACCTTTTATGGGGCGCACACAAAAGGTCATGATCACGAGGTGATCAATTTGCTATTGGTACTGGCACTTAAATGAGCAAAAGTGAAAACTCCACTATTTCCTGAGGAGGCTGGCAGTCCTCCATTCAGTCATAGAGCCATGTAACCATTCATAACCGTCTGGTTTTGTGTGTGTTGTTTGGTCACCCTGGCAAGATCTTCAGAGACTCCTATGAGAGTTAAACTGAAACTGAACCTTTCACACATGAAAATTTGCAAGTACAGTGTGAATTAAAAACCTTTTCACAGTCTGTATTTCAATCCTCTTGGCACTTGAAGGGTGAATGAACAGCAAACAGTGAATATGAAACCAACTATGAAACTGTACTATTAAATCATGATTGTAAGAAACATGTTGATCATGTTGGTATGGTGAAGCATAATTTTGACATTCTTATTATTAAACAGTGTAATTTTATCTTCAACTGGGCAGAACAGACTTCAGCAATAACCTGCTTTTCAATTGTATGTTAATTTGTTAACATTGAAATTTTTGTTGGAAACATAACATTTGGCAGTATAAATCTTTTTGTACTGACTCAATAATGCAGAACCAAAAAAAAGATCAATAACAAAAGTCATACCTAAAAACAATAGGGTGCCTAAGACTTTTGCACAGTACTGTATATTATTTTAATTCACCACACTTAATGTCAGTAGTGAAATCAGTCAGTTAAGCACACAATCAAAACATATACTCATGGAAAACTTTCCGATCACCCGAGTCCAAGTGTGCCTCAAAATCTAAATGTAATGCCTATAAAAAAGAATGAACCCAAGAGCTTCTTGCTATATCTGTCAGACTCACCGACAAACACAAAGCTTTCCCACTGACAGCTAAAGTTAAAGGCTAAACTTTCTTGGCATGAGGTACTTAGGCAATCTTATGACAAAAGTTCAGATGGTGTGAGTAGTGACATTACTCTGACAAGCATATGGACTATGTATGTATATTGTATGTAGATAGCTTTTATCTGTGTTCTACATGTTCCTACGTTTTTAACAAAAAATGAACTAAAGCGATTTGCACAAATGACACATGATAAATAGAATTATAAATCATTTCAAAGGTCATAGCCATTCTCATATTTGTCAGCATGATGAGTTACGGTGAGTTTGACTCACTTTTACCCACTCACCTTCAGTAAGCACTTAATCCTGGGACAATAATCCATCACAAGGAACCATGCACACACAATCACACATTCATTCATTCCTAGAGGCAGTTTAGTATCACCAATCCACCTACAGGCATGTTTTTAGGAAGTGGGAAGAAACCGGAGAACTGGAGGAAACCCATACAAACACAGGCTCAAATTCTATCATATCCAAATCCTGGTAGCTGATGTAACCTACCAGAGAGTCCTCCACTGTGAAGTTGAACATCTTCTTAGCATTTTCTTTCAGATCAGTGACAAACTCTTTATATTCTGGATTCTGTGGCTCTCTGTATGTCAGGATTTTCACACTCTGAAAAAGAAACAGTAGAGTCCCCAATAAAACACATGTAAGAACCAAAGAGTGTAAGAAAAAAAGAGTGTCATATGTAAGAACCAAAGAGTATTCAGTCATGTCTGTGATTTTCACAAAGGATGTCATGGACAAAGCCAATCAAGTCATGTTTTCATCCTTAATGCATCTTTTGTGAGCAATTTGGCACCAGGAAATCACTACATCAGTACAGGAGGAGAAACGAAGAGAATATTAATCTTACACAACTTCTAGTGGGGGAATACAAGAGGTGAGGAATAATGTAAAATAAACCTACATGACAAAATCAAAATATAAGGGAGCTTCCTGTGTCACTTTGCCACTTCTTTTCCAGAACTCCTACACTATAAAAATAGAAGTGTTGTTGTTTATTTCTGAACCCACTCTGCTAAAATTACTGATATTAGACTGCAGCCCACAACCATTTATTGGACCTCACATAGAGTGGTAACTAAAGGTTGAGGAGGCAAGTGTGACAGTCAAATGAATTGCCTATCAGTGACTAAAAGTTGTACATGTTTTTTGCTCCAAATATGCTAACAAGCAAGACAGTGTTCCTTAGGGGTTGATAGACTACAGCAAGTCAAGTGTTCACACTATAGGTGTTTTGTGTCTCTTGCGGAATAAAGGAAACTGGCACTGGTCAGTTGTACATGCAGCATCAGGTGCGAAGCAGCAGAAGAAGATTGCCTGGATACTGATATAGTCCCCAAAGGAGAAGATGCACAATGAGAATATGCACAGTGAATAATTGAAAAGGCCATATGACCAAGTAACTTCAATCAAATGGCAAATTCAGGATTAAACAACATTTGTGCTTTTCATCTTCCACTCATTAACCTTGAGAGGAAAATAATAACACAGCTGAAGGAAAATGTTCTAGACAAAACACACATGCAAAAAAAAAAAAAACAAGGTTAAAAACAAAATACAAACTGACAGGATTATTGTGATGAGTATTTATTCATATGCAGATAAAATTCCTGCAATGCACAAAGACATTTTTATTCAGAAAGAAACTTCTTTTTATATTTCACAAAGTTTCTGTCTGTGTGGTTCTTGTGTGCTTGTTGTCACTGATTGTCCAGTATTTGAGAACCAGTTCTTTGCTGATTTGCTCACAAATACAGTAAGAGTTCTAAAGCCATGATGCTAATCCTTGCTTGCTTTCCTTTTTCAATCTTCTTTCAGTCTCCTTCCCCTCTCTGTCCCCTGCTGATTTTTTCTCCTTGCACTCTAAAATAAGTTTTGATTCAATACAGGCACATTGTATATCTCCTAAAGTATGAAATCTCTCCTCAACCTTACCTGGTAAGCTTCTTTTGCGAGGTCATCATCAGCATCTCCCCTGGCCCAAGGTCGGGCAGGATGTGATGCCACAGTGCGTCCAAAGACATCAATGTAAATGAAGACAAACTCCTCTTTTGGAAGGTTTGCCTTATGGAACTTTACCATCAATTGCCGGAAGATATCAGGAGTACAGCATACAAACACCACTACAAAAAAGAGAGAAAAGGCAACAATTCGAGAATACAGATTAGATTAGATTAGAGTACAGGTACAGAGCCAATGAAATGCATTTAGCATCTAACCAAAAGTGCAAGATACAGTGTTATTTACATTATTAAGGACATATGTACAGTAAGGTAACATCTGTACAGTGGGTTATATATTCAGTATGTACAGTCATTGTGCAGATATGAGTAGTGAAATATTAGAGTGTGTAAATATGCAATATGAATAGTGAAAAATGCAGAAATGAATACTGCAATATTAAACTGTGCAATATGCAAATGCAGTATAAATATTAAGTTGTGAAATATGCAAATGCAATATGCAGGACATCGTACAGTAACAGTGAACTGGGAGCAATATATACAGTATATATGAGTGCAGAAAATACTATGTAGAGTACTGTATGTACAGCTGTGAATAGTGCATTATTGACTGTGCAAATATACAAGTATGAATAGAGCAAAATGGACTACAGTAGAAGTAGTAGTAGTAGTCATACAGTAATGGTGTAGTGAGTGTAATAATGAAATTTAAAGTGGCAGTCTGGAGTTTAGCAGGGTCACAGCCTCAGGGAAAAAGCTCTTCCTGAGTCAACTGGTGCCTACCAGATGGGAGGAGGGTGAAAAAAACCATGCTTATGATGAGAAGCATCCCTGATGATGTTTCTCGCCCTGCCCAAGCAGTGCTAATAGTAAATGCTTTCAATTGTGGATAACTGGGTCCCACTGATGCATTGGGCAGTTTTCCCCACCCGTTGGAGCCCTTTGCGGTCAGACGCAGAGCAGTTGCCGTACCACACTAATATAAAGCAACTGCTCTGCATCTGAATAAGGGTTATTAGACACAAAATATAGACAGCAATATTTGTGACCCGTAATTCTGTATACGTCAGACATAAAATCCTAAGTAGTGTTGTAGTACTCAAATTAGTGTTGTAGTACTCAAATCTGGTCATGGTCTTGGCTCTGGGCTTGATACCACTTTTTCACTTACTCTGTCTTATTTTGGAATTGAAAGCAATTCTACTCGATCATGACTTGGTCTCGGATAATAGTGCCACGTGCAGGAAATTTTAGAGGGAGATCTAGAGACAATTTTTTTCCATCACAGTGACACTGACAAATATTTTCATTTTTCATACTCTCAAAATATTTATACATATTAATTTACAAAAAATACAGTTAATCAATTCATTACACTGTATTGACTGGGGCTGTGAATTTGATATATACTGTGAGGCAGTGTTTGCAAGAAGGCATTCTCGGACACAACAGCTGGATCAAAACCATGTAGCAAAACAATGTAGAACACAACACTCTAACTCTACATGCTAACAGCATCATGGAGGGTTATTAACACACACACACACACACACACACACACACACACACACACAAACACTCACTCACACACACACACACACACACACACACACACACACACACACACACACACACACACACACACACACACA
>JAOVVH010000054.1:25003354-25015019 GCA_028566435.1 Scorpiodoras heckelii
TATATATACACACACACACACACACTGTAATTTAAGTGTAATATTTATACACATGACTGTTATCTCTGTTTAAAATGTTATTTAATATTTCAGATAAATGCAGGAAGACACCATAGCTTTTCTTTCAATGGGGCCTAAGTGCATGTAGGCACTAAAATTAGAGAGTAGCAGCATTAGTGCTCATAGTAGTGGTTCGAGGAATTCACTTGAGGCAGTCTTTGGATTTGTCTATTTACCATATCATACATGATTTGTATATCATCTCAAATGTCACTTGTCTCTGTAGTTGGAATTACTGCTTCACAGTCAGCTGTTGCTTTGTTGCTTGTTAGCGTTAGACACAAGGTAAAGCAGACAACAACCATGAAACTAAAAATAGCTAACAGAAGAGTGAATCTCAGGCATGACTGAAAGATTTGCTGATACTGACCAGCAGACCATGAGTGGATGGTCATGATCAAACAATTTGCTTATTTAAGCACTGAGAGGAAGGAACAATCTCTATCAAGATATATTAGGGAAGTAACTGTTTCACCACCTGTTTTGTCCAGTTCAGGGAGTTTTTCAGCAGATATCCTATCATCAGCACATTTTTCCTGTAGCAGAGGCATATATGTGTCTATTCATGCACGTCTACCCCCCTTCTCCATGTTCAATTATAACAACATTAGTTGTTCTCTTCTGCATCTCCATGGTTTTCACCAGTCCAGCTTAATGTTTAACTAAGTCCAGATGGATTGGACATATGTAAGCAGCAGGCAGTGGAACGCTTTGCTCAGTGCTTTGGCCAGTTTAGTTCAGCATGGGTGCTCCTCTGTCTTGAAACCATGGTAATGGCAGGGACTGAAACTACACATGTAGAGAGTGGCATCTGTAGTGGCATGATTTCCAAGACCAAATCTAGACATCCTCTAGAGTCTGAGAGTCTTTTGTGACAATTAGGAATGCTCTCTTCATCTGGTAGAATCATTCACGCTATAGTGAGCATTTTCAGACAAACAGATAGTATATAATTACTCAGCAACTATAACTTTATATAATCTTTACTTGCAGATTAAGTCCAGGAAATTCTAAATTGCCAAAGAAATCTAATCTGAAATCTAGTTTGTAAATATCTATGGAAACAACAAGTCATACTTAAGTCTAAGCTTAGAACATTACTCAGTGTTGCAATTTAAAGCTAATGGGTTGGAACTTGAAAACGGGTGGGAGGTTCCCCTGCCAAGTGCACATTTATGGAACAAAAGACCCCTCTGCTGCAGCGGCACACAGCTGAGTGAGAATGAAGTGATTTGAAACAATGCAAGCTTAAATCTGAGAAGAGAAGCATGATGGGTTTTCATCAACAGTGCATGTGTGCATAAGATGTATTGATGTTGAAGCTCCTGCTGATTCTTGGCTATTAGCAGCCCTGATGAAATGAGATCTGTTACAAACAGGCTCAAATTGGGACCACAGCAGCAGGGTCTGTCAATCAATATGCTCTGCATGCTCTTTAAATAACACAGAGGAGAGAGATGAGACCAGTAGGCCTTCTAGGAGTACTATTGGTGGGGCTGTTTTGTTTTAATGTTCACAAGATCTTGGCAAACTTATTGATACATTTATTTGTATATAAAAACAGCATTTGCCCTGTGTCCAGAACATTCAAATCACACCTTTCTAGAACTATCTCTTCCAGACATGGCATTGTCTCACAGATAGATCATGCTTTATTACTTCACCCTCTGTTTTAGGACTGATATAATCATGTCATAAACAGAACATGGACACTATTCTGTCATATATTGCCACGTGAATATTTTTTTTCACTTAAAATAGTGGGTTATTTTGTGGGGTTTTATTTTGTGGGGTTTTTAATGATATGCTTGTAAAAAATCATGTCTAGCTTGACAGATTACTGCATACACTGAACAGCTGGTGATCCCCAGGTCAACCTGAATGAGAATGAAGCACTAAATGAGAAAAGAATATCTTGGTAATGGATCAGATTAGTCCGCCAACAGAGGGTTCACATAGTATTTGTAACATTTCAACAGCAACCCATGCTATACAAATGTTAACAATGTATATACAAATATTCAACAAACAATCAGTAAACCATTTCATTAATCTTTGTTGAACCTTCTAACTGTAACCTTTATTCTTGCCCTAACCCTAGGTTAAGTGAGTAGTTCAAGTTCAACTAAATTATTCTGAGAATATGTAGGTAAGTTTATGTTCATGAATAATCACATATACTCTATATATAATCTGGTAAACATCTACAAACAAAGCAAAACAACTGAATTGTTGAATCTCAACTAATAAGCTACTGAAATGTTATAAATACTATGTAAACAGTCTGCAGCTGGACTGTCCAAATAAAGCATGACCAGTGAATCCTTCATTAAGCATGACTGAAAGACTTGCTAATTGATTTTGTAATATTGTTAAAATGGTGGAATTCACAACCCATCATTATTACACCTGTACCTAATAACAACTGCAGAGCAAATCCCTTGTCTTAAATGAACACCCAGAGTGTTGATTTAACACCTTACAGTGTTTATGTAACTCTCTGGGTGTTCATTTAAGACCTGGGATTTGCTATGTGGGGTCAAATTGCAATCCATAGGTGGACAGTTTTTTTAAACTTTGGCATCAATAAATAACTAAAATGTCATTGTACACGTTTAAATAATGTGGCTAACATTTTGAAAAGTTTGTCTGTAAAAATTCATGTGTATCTAGTCTGGGGTCAGGGGATTTTTTTTTTGCAAAAGGATCACTTCTGAGATCTGATGAAAAATGAAATCCCAGCTCTAAACGAATGCACCTGATCCTGTCACTGTCATTGTAAAATAGACATAACAACACGAGAGACACTATTTATGATGCTGTAGACTCATAAATAATTCATTATTTATAAGAAATCATGTATGTCAATTAGATTTCAGATATGATGTCAGAGAATGTTATTTCTTCAAGTGTTATGACAGCTGTTAATGAGTGCATGTCACAAATTTGATAAAACATGTCAATGTCCAGCATAACATTTTCACTCCACTGTTTTACTAAAAAACAAATAAAGTAAAAGTAAAATAGAAATCACAGTTAAAACATGGAATTGCACAGAATTTGACATTTTTAAATAAAATGACAGGAGATTAATACTTTCGATAGTGTTATGGTAAACATTTTTGCCTGTGTTAGTAACACAGTCACATCAAAGATGTTGTCAGAGACAACTAGTCAATTAAACAACTTGGTACTTGTCATGATATCAACCTGTAGTGCACTGTGGTTTTAAAATTAATACATAGCTTGTGCCACAGTGATGGAGAAACAACACATCAATCTGCATTACGAACCAAACTGGGAATATGGTCGCTTGCTGTAGACTAACATTTTAGACAAAAAAAACTGTCAGGGTATTGAGGGTTAGGTTCAGCCAGTTAGCATCACATGTGAACTGATTCATGACTGTGATTTGTGAAAACACTGTCACTGGCCTGAACCGAATACCAACTGGGCAATCAGCATGCCCAACATACTTTTTTAATGGCCCAGGGTCAATGCTTATGTTAAACTCTGCATGTAATAAAACATATACTCCCTGCAGGCACACTTTCCAAAAATTAGCATGTGACAGTTTGTAAGTGGTTATGACATCAATCATTATGGCATTATATCATCACAATTAATGGCAATACACTGTAGCACATATACACTCAGATATAAAGTGTCTTGACACAAAGGTCAAAGGTCATACAGATTGAATCACATACAGAAGAGAGAGACGGAGCAGAAAGGTAGGGCATCTGTAGCCCTGCTCCTGCTGGTGTGAATGCAGTATGTATTTCTTGTACTATACTGAGAAGTGTTTCTTGTCAGCTGAGATGTGAGGAAAAAGTCACAGCTCTGCAGGTGAGCTCAGCATAGGTGTTTTTCAAGAAGTGAGGAGTCAAATATTATAACAACTTTAACAGATTGTTACACTGCAACCTGTCCATCTTTTCTCCATCTCCCCTAGATCCCATAACTCCCCCACAGGTTCTGTTGTGTTGTAGGGTATACGTTTAGTAAAATAAATCACCTTTGGTGAAATAATATCATGATTTATTTAATGTAATATTATGGCAAATCCATGAATTGTCTGTGGTAAATTTTAAGGTACTCCTTTACTAAACTATATAATTATTATAAAACGGTCAACTACTGAGACACAGCTGTCTGAAAGGCACAGCTGAATTAGAGCTCTGGCTTTACAGAATAAAGTAGACCGCCATAAAAGTGGATAAATTTGGCATGTGACAAAGTCTGTTTTCACAGGAAATGCCGATGGATCTGATACAACGTGCTGTACTTCCTTATACAGTGACCTTTCATTATAAAGGTTGAGTGGATATTTTTATATTCTTTTGGGACCAAAATACAAAACAGCATTACACCATTTTCCATCTTCTCTGCCTCTGTGTTCCTCCAAGGAACATAGTCTGGCATTGTGTGGCATCCCTCCACACAAGGCAATCTTAGTCTAGATTGTTCTCATTTCGGATTCCCTAATTGTGGAATGAGCTACCAACTTACAGACTCATCTCTTCCAAGAGCAACTCCTCTCCTAACACCTCTAACACCATAACACCCCTAGCTCACTCTTACTGTGCCCTTCTTTTCCTGATCTCATTGTACTTTATCCTCTTGATTAATACTTCATGTTTACTCCAATGTCTCCTATTGCAATGAAGCTGGAATGTTGTGTCTCACTTGTAAGTTGCTTTGGATGAAAGTGTCTGCCAGATGAGTAAATGTTATGGACATACAGTATCCTGCTTTCTCTGAATGAAAACCTGCTGGATATTGCTTAAAATACAGAATGGGGCTTCAAAATACGTCTTCTGTTTTCTTTTCAAGTGTGTCAGTGTAAAATGCTCTACTTTCTCTCCTCATATAGACATGACCTTGTTGTTCTGGCAGACTCAGTGGACAGTCCTGTGTTACCCAATCTTCACTACAACCTACAACAGTTATAATTAAGGTAAATAATGAACAAAAATAAAAATCCAGTAAACAGCCAAGTCTTTTTTGAGTCATCAAGTCTTATAAATAAGCCTTTAAGTTCACAAGACCTGCCGGTGGGTTCATCCAGTCTTCAAACTTGTAATTAAATACATTTTACTTTTAATTATAGTTTTAAAATAAAATTTTTAGTAAACTATAAAAATACAAATTACACAGAAGAGGACGCATGGTTTGCACAATGTTTTGTATGATCATATTTATTCCCTGATTTTTGTAAAATACTAAGGTGTTTAATGGATATGAATAAAAGATATCTAAAACTGAGTATGAGGCAATGCTAAAACTAAACTGTATTTACCAATCATGCACAGCTGTATTATCAAGGATAACAATAAAATGCTGTAAAAATGTGTCCATTCTTTCCTATAGCAAATTTATTTTCCTCTCTCCTGATAATCACTGACTAGAGGTACAGTTTGTTGTGGGGTGACAGATGTTAACTTTGTGTTCAGGGATTCAGAACTACCAAATCTCACTGTTTTATAGCTTACTGTCTAGGATATACAAAGCAAGTCAGTAATAAACAGTAATAGATAATGTAAATGTTGCAAATGTTCGCAAACCAAATGAAAAGATTTAGGTAAATGGCATAAAACAAACATTTTTCTTAAACGTTTTTTAACTACATATGAGGTATATAAACAAAAAGAAAGAAAACATATCCCACTTGAAAGGAAACTGTGATTCAATACTAAGTTTGTATGTCAACATGTCATTCATATGGAATTGTCTAGAGTCATTAAGAGATTAACAAGACCACACATCTGCTGCTACAGAAGACAAATCTACTCACCTCTGCCCTCTTCTTTTATCTTATGAAGATGATCAGAGTAGTTGATGGGCCTGCTGTCCTCCTCAAATACCACATCCACCGAGGTGATGTTGGCATCGTTTAACTCCATGTAAAGGCCCTCAATGGCAAAATAGCACTCGCGCTCACTCATTTTGCTGTCCCCAAACATCAACAGGGCATGCTGGACCCAGCCAAAGTGTTTACACACATGAAGGCCAAACTCGCCCAGCTTTTTGTGTGTAGGGCCTGTGTTAGTAATGGAGGTGTAGGACCCAGCACGGAGGAGGAAGCCTACTGCTGGTGCTCCTGCCGTTATCATGGGTAGACCCCAGTGTGTGGTGAAGAGGCCCACAGGAGAGGCTGTGTAGTCACAGCCTGGGCCAATGAAAGCCCATGGCTCATGAGTGAACTTTAGGTCCACAGCCATTAGTGGAGCGACAGATTCAGAGCAAATTCCATCAGCATTCTCACTATTATTAAAAATGTGGCGTAGTCTGTACCCAGGCAAGAGCGATGAGTCAGCGTTGATGAGTTCTATTGCACTCAGTAGGGCAGGTCCGACACGTGGCCAGGCCCACGGGTATAAGGTATTATCCTTAGGCAGAATAACAGCCAGTGTAATATTTTCCTGTTTGTGTGTGTGTTTGTGTGGCTCACGGGGATGAGAGGATCTGGGATGGATAGAAAGAGAAGGACAGCAGAGCAGGAGCAGCAGCAATAAGGCTACAGGGAGTCTGCTTCCAGCTAACCAACACAGCAGCCTCATGGCTCCACACTTCACTCACCTCTCAGTCAAGAGTCTGAAACACTGCACACACACACACACACACACACACACACACACACACACACACACACACACACACATTGTAAATCTTTATGCCAGCACAGGGGGTAATCAATACATATCCACATATGAAAGCTTCTTTCATTTCCAGTGTAAATGGGCAAGCAAAAGTGGCACTAAAGATGCAGTGTGTCTGTTGACAGTGTACATTGTGCATTTGGTGACCAGTCTGAGTGCAGGACACTTTAATCTGTATATTTAAAATATAAAGTATATTTGTTTTGAATTTTGGTTTTTGTTATGAAGCAAAGCTGGCAACACTGCTAGTCCTGAAATCCAGTTATAAGCACTCACTAGAGACTCTTTTGAAATCATGCAAAGAGAACAATTATCTGTCTCTGCTCTCCACTTGTGGCCAAATCAGACAGATGTTAAGACAGACGTCGATACAGAGTCCTTAATAATTACACCTAAAATTCTAATAGTAAACACAAAGCCATACCATTTATTCACTGTTGATCCTGGCTCAAGCTTGACTACCTCATTACTTATTTATTCCCAGTGAAGAATATCTTTTTTTTGTAGAAAAAAATAGGGGAAATTCACTGACTCACATATTTTCCTCACATGCAAGCATCTTTAAAAATGCAACACAGTTAATAACATTAACATTAGTTAATAAGAGTTAGCTCATCCGATATGTCATTGTAACATTCTCAAGCAGACTGTAATTGATTTTTCCTGTAACTGTGACTGACTGATGCTTCTCAGAGGCACAAAGCAAGATGCAAGATTTATTGTAGAATGTAACTAAAATGTCATTCTGATTTTGAATGCAAGCTAATGCTTTGTCCATACTAAACCAAAATATGTGAAACCAAAAAGAAGGTTCACAAAATCATAACTATTGATAAGTAGTGGCCAAAAAACTCTGAATTTAAAAGTTAAATTTCAATTAACTTATATATAATGATTTTAGGTACATATAAAGACAAAGTACACATTGTTGCACTATGAGTCAGTACTTAGGTTAAAAGTATTTGCATATGTTTTTATTCCTGCACTAAATAAACAATAAAAAAAACAACAGGAAAAAAATTGCTGCACTAATCTCAATCTTCAACCTCAATGTTCTTTTTGTACATTTGTATTTCAGAGTCAAAGATTTGCTTGGAAAATTTGCAAGTAAATGCAGAAAACTTCACAGTATCATTTCTGATAATAAAAAAAACAACACCCCAAAGCCAAACATGCATGCAAAATGAATACGTGATCACTAATCAAAACTAAGCAAATGACTTTAAAGTGTCATCAAATCGTACCACTTGGAAATGTTCTGAGCTAATGGTGTAGAAGAATGTCCAAAAGCACTTTCCTATCACTACAGTTTCCATTATCTCTAGCCATTTATCCATCAGCCAGTTCAATCCAATTACAGTGTACTCACCACTTACCCGCATGGGCAGCTCTGATGAGAGTCTACACAGCACATTACAGTTTCTCACTAACTTTCAGACAGCTCTAATGCTGTGTGTGCCCTACCCAGGCAGAGACCTTACACGGGGGTTGATTTCTTCAAACTACATTACCTAAAATAAAGCACATGTTATCTCCATGTCAGGCTGTGCTCTGTGCAGCAGCTGGGGTGGTTATGGCTCTCTACTGCTGCTGTCACTACAGCTGGTGGGGAGAGAGAGAGAGAGAGAGAGAGAGAGAGAGAGAGAGAGAGAGAGAGGATCACAGACCACAGGAGCAGATGAATCAGTAAATCACAGTAGGGGAGTGGTCCCACATTTTACAGTTGTAGGGAGAATCATCAGACACATAAGAGCCTGAAGAATCAAGAAAATGATCCATAGTGAGGTTTCACCTGTAGCATTCAAGTAGGCTGGAGAGAAAAAAATCACACCGGTGGATGGCACAATACCAAACACCTCCGAATACTGTAACGATATGCTGCGAAATCATCCACAGAAGCCAATAAATCCATATATCCACATACTGAACCAAAAAGTCAATCATTCATTAAGACCATGGAAAATCTGGACTAAATGCTCTCTAATGCTTACAGCATTCCTGCAACTCCAGAGTGGAAGTAACAGCACTGAAAACTCTTCATCACCTGCAGTTAAAAACTGAGGCAGAATCTTCAGAACGACCGTATACTATCCTGAATCAATGAAATGTCCAGCTCCAAGCTGGAGTGTCCTGACTGAACAGCAGCCTGGCGTCAGACTGAGCAGGAGACGCCTGAGTAATACTGTAAGACTGTGAGAATGCATGTGTGTGTGTGTGTGTGTGTGTGTGTGTGTGTGTGTGTGTGTGTGTGTATGCTCACCTAAGTCCACATATCTTTCCCTCTAATGCCCTCTCTCTCTTTCCACAAGAGGGATGGAGAGGAAAAGGGAGAGGGATTGTGAAAGAGAATGATAAATGAGCATTCTCGATGCTTCTGCTCTGTATCTTTCGGCAAAACAAAAAAGTGAATACTTATTACAATTTATAAAATTCCCGACTGTGTCTTCTTTAATCCTCTGTATGTAAGTCTGAATTGTGGGGAAAAAAACAAAGTAGTCCTGCATTGTGTGTAAGTTTTTTAAGAGATGTTACATGTGTAAACACTCCTCTCAAGCTTTCTCTTTCAGTAAAAAGCAAAATATTATTCTTTTACATGGAAGGTGTTATAATTCTTCCCATCAACTTGCTTCTTGCTTGCTCTCCTGATAGCCACTACACATGACATTTACAAATCAATAAAGTAATAACCAGTGAGCCATAAAATGATTAATTTGTGGGAGCCGTTACAGTGGAACGATGTTATAGCCCTGGGGTCGGATCCCTACTCTAAATCTCCCTGGATTCTAAACTGACTCTGACCTGAGGTCGTATCCTTATCTAGACCAAAAGGCACACAAACAACCCTCGGAAAACTTCCTCATTTACTGTAGTTAAACAGGGCTCAGTTTCCCAAAACCATAGTCATGATCTCTGGTAGAAAGTGTTTAATATGTTTGCTCTACTATTAAATGATGATCTTTGCACTCAGATAAGCTCCTCCTCTCCTGTCCTCTCCTTCATGGACATAAGTTAGAGAAACAGTACATTAAATTTGTAGTTGCAAAGTAAAAATGATGCATAGTAACAAATAGCTCCTTCTACTGCTCCTTTAAACCTGATATACCTTTGCATTATTTATTTGCAATAAACCATACCATTTTTCAAAAAGACGGTTTTATTTGACTCGGCTTCATATAATCAGATCACTTTTTCTTAAAACCATAGTTTAAAGTCGTACTATCAGAATTATAATAAAAAATAGCACTCAACATTTCACATTCCACCTTAACCTTGGTCACAGGAAAAAAAACAGAAATTAGTGATCAAAAAATCAAATGCACCCTTGCGGGTTGTGCACCGGATCAGCTCTTTCGAGCATGCAGAGAGAGTGGCACAGTCTGATGGATAGGGTTACCAAAACAGGATGCAACACAATAGTGCCCCCCTCCCCTACGCTTTCAATTTGCCTTATCTTCCTCTCTGTCCTTACTTTAGTCACTCAGCAGTCAATTACTTCAGTTCAACGAAGTGAAACCAGAAAAGACCAAAGGCAGCAAAATTCTGTTCACTGACATGCTAAACACTGACATTCCTGTTTAACTAGTAGTAAACAGCATTTGCTTATTATCAGCATTATATTATGTAAAATTCTATTACATAAAATTAGACATTAATGCTGTTTAGCTCCCTACTCCAACAGGAAAATCCTCCTTAATGGGGAGCACTAGAGTGTTTTCTCTAGAGACCTCCAGAATGGGAGGCAAGGTCAGCATTGCCATGGAGCAATCAGCCAAAGCAAGCCTATTTCAATATGAGCATATATCAGCTCTGGGTCAAATTATTTTTCTTTGTTTAGCAAATGAGAAAACTTGGTGAAACACGTCTTTCACTTTTCTTTCTATAATATATATAATGAATGTGTAGACTGTGTCACTGGTCTGTGGTTACATTTAAAGACATAGGAGACGAAAAGGAAAAATCCACCCTGAACTTCTTGCAATTCAATTCAATTCTGAGTTGACTTTTTTATCATGAGTGAGAAAAATGCTTTTGCTCTTTTTTTTCCATGAGGTAACAGTGAAATCTGTCCATAAAACTTTATCTTTTAATTTTTTTCTCCAATTAATTATCATTGTAATGGAGCTAGCAATGTCCCCTGTGACCTAAAAGCAGCAGACATCTGCTAACTTCTTATGGAAATGCCAAAAGATACAACAACATCCAACAAATTAGCATTAGAATCACTAAGCACTTCCTAGATATTTCAGGGAGGACCTATGTTTTAAACTGTATAAGAATCTATAGGGGCTATTTCAACACTGAGCACTAAAAATCACCCAAACACACAGATCTCTGATATGAACCACAGGATCACTAGCAGAGCTTGTAATAGGTTTGTTCACAGCTGGAGAATGAATGGAGCATTTTAAGACTCTCTCTCTTTTAACTATATTTAGCTGACATTATGCTGAAATTGGCTTATCTTTTGTAAAAAAAACGTGTCAAGGAGTGATTGAAAGGAATATTATATTGTAGTTCATGTAAAATTAACTTGAGTATTAGGTGCCAGACAGCTTTTTAACATGGAAATATGTCTTCATCACCATGGCATTAAGATGTTTGTGATGACTACCACATAAATCCTCAACCGAAATCCACATACACTTCCCATCTCATTTGCTCAGGCTCCCCTGCTTACTAATTGATCTCAACTGTAACTTATTGCAGTTTAATTTACTCCTGCATACACTGGATAGACTCTTTGGTGTTTTGTACTCACTACTAAGCTTTGTGATTTTATAATACTAAGAAAATAAAATAAAGTTTGCAATTTTAAAGTGAAGTAAAGTGACACATTTTTTGTCACTGTGCTTGCACACAGCGAAATTGAACCTCCGCATCTAACCCATTCGTGCAGAGACACACTAGTGAAGACACACTAGGGGGCAGTGAACACACGTGCC
>JAOVVH010000054.1:25015119-25027224 GCA_028566435.1 Scorpiodoras heckelii
GGAATCGAACCCAGGACCTTCCGATTTCTAGGCTTCATTACATTCCGAAATTGACTGTTACGTTACTCGTTTTAGGCTGCATTCCAATCGCAAGTGTCCCTAATCTGTATTCCTGCTCCGTACACACTGCACAGGGTACAGAATCCCAAGGGCTCTTCATAGGGAACTCAGTGACTAAAACAGCTCTATTTGAAAAGCCCTGCAACATCATCAACAGCAGATAGCTGATTGGTTGTGTTCTACAAGACAGCACACGGCTGTATTTAACATGATAAACAACATTGTTCAGACAAATTTTGTATGCTGTAGTCACATTTGAAATAAATGTGATGAAACGTCTATGAACTGTGGGTGATGAATTTGAACTTTTTAATGTATGTTTTGGTTGTGGTTGGAACATAACCTCACTCTTCGAGTGCAACGTGTTGCATTACTCTAATTTACATAGGCGAATCGATGACTTAAATTAAACTCCAACTATAATCAGTATATCAGATGAATGAAATACAAAAAAAAATTTTAAATGAAAAGACGTCAATTATCTTTAATATTTCACTTTTATCAAATAAAATCGAGTGAATAATGAGGCAACATTCAACAGTTGTTTCTCTTAAAATAGACCAGTGACGAAGGGCAACAACATTTTCAATGGTCCTACAATGCAGACCTGCATGTACAACACAAATCAAAATGTGCATTAAAACCTCGATTAATGTGCGATTAAAAGAATTCTTTGCATGACAGCACTAGTATAAATGAGACAAGTATAAATCACTCTGGATAAGGATATCTGTCAAATTCCATAAATGAAAAGATCCACCACAACTCTGATCAGTGGCTACTGTAGATTATTGAAAGAATGGGTGCAGTAAAATTACAAGCATTCACAATAATATTACTGTAACTGAATTACAGGACATTGCTATATAATAATGGTTATACAATTACAATGGTGTACTGAAAATCCTTACGGTATCTTTGGGTAATCAAATTTTCCTGTAGTTTCACTCCAACTCATTTGCCAGTTAGTCATTTACCATTTCCAGGATTTAGTTTTCTCCATTACTCTTTTGCACTTGCCAGCTAATCAGATGGTGTCACATTAATATAAAGGATTACTCAAAACCTTGGAAAATAATTTATTTTTGACAGAAAATAAAATTAGATAAATGTTCAGTTTCTTAAAATAACAGATTGTTTTTATTATTTTTTCCCCTCCTCAAGCACTAGTTAATTATGATCAAAGACCAAATTTTGTCCCATAATGCCCCTCTTTTTCTGCTCCATTTCAGAACGTTTTCTGTTATGTTTTTGAGATAAAGAAGATAACTGTTGTATGACCTTTGCATTAGTTTTGCCCTTGTGTTTTCCCCTTTAGTATCTAGCTCTTGGTCAGACTTGCCTGTTTTTCCCTTGTCTGTGCCTTTTGTTTTTTCGATTGATAAAGCCCTGTTATTTTTCTATATGCATGCATCTATGCTATTTTGTGTCTGAGAGCTTGTTAGAAAATTGAATTGGAATAAGATTGAATCTTTATATTCATTCTCTTAAATAGTGTAGTGATTTTGGAAGTAACTGGTGCACACTAACATGAAGAACACTACATGTGGATGTTATAAAATTAATGAAAAGTTGTTATACAAAACCTATAGCTATATCAGGTTTTAAAGACACTTTTCATAGTAATGTTGAAATATAAACGTTTGATTAGTTACTTACATGAATATATTGTTCTGTACAGGTCTTGTGTACGAAGTGTACGAATAAACTAATAAAACAAGCATGCAAGGCTCCTTAGCATTTTGCACTTTTTGACTGATAAAACTATCACACAGCATCATAACAAAAGATGGTGATGTCCTAACTACCTGAACAGTTTACTTGCAGTACATTTTACAGAATGTTGCACTTCCCGAGCTTCCTCCCATCCCTAGCGATTAATGTTTCACACATTATTTATGGCCCATGTGATAGGCGTTTCTCTGCAGCTTTTAGCAGGTTCAGCTAAAATGATATGTAGACTGCAGTGCAACAAATAGCAGGCAGCAGAAAGGTAATATGGATTACGCAAAATGCATGTTTCTGGCATAATCATTTATTAGATAGATCAGCGATTTGATATGTGTACAACCGCAAATATTTCTCTCTCATGTCTTTTCATATCACCCTAACTTTTAAACATTGATAATACTGTTTAATTTAGTACCAAGCAGCTAAAGTAATGCCACAAACAGCCCTAACTGCAGATTATCTGTGTGACTGAAAACATTGTGCAGAGCCTTAGGAATTTAGACAGAAACAGCAACCCTACATTATAATCTACTGCCAAACCTGCATAACTGCACGTACAGTCTAATGTCAGTTAAAGACTGAGATGAATTAAAAACTGTCAAATAAATAAATAAATAAACAAATAATATACTTTAGAAATAAGAGTGCACGTTCTGTTCATAAGGTGAATAAAACCTTTTCGCAGTGAATATTAAAATACTGCTCACATTTTAGGTATATAAAAATGCACAGAAAAAAGTTTTTGGTATTATATTTTTGAGATACTTTTTAAATATTTGAAGTTACTGATGCATAGCATTAGTAAACATTTAAATATTAAAATCCACTTTTTGTTCATCTGTAGAAATCTTTTTATTTAACCCTTTATCTTGCATCTCAACCACACAGATACACACACTCATCATATTGATTCCAAAATATAGTGTTTATAAATCCATCTCCAACTTCTCCCTTTATCTCAAGGGATTACGATGAGTCTTCTTGATATGATACATATCAAATTCACAAGGGGACTCTTTCAGTTTTTGACATACAGCTTTGAAATTGGTCTGAAAACTGGATGTTGATATCATCAGTACTACAATTCATGTCAAAAATTAGCAAAAAGATAAACATTTTTGACTTTCCACATTTGACATTATGAAGGTATAATATTACATTCACTCCCCTGTATTTGTGTGTGAGTTATGTATTTGTTAAAATGTTAACATATACATATAATGTTATCGCACGGTCAAGTCACTAAACTAAGTGATTTTCCAGGAACAGCAATTTCCTGAGTATAAAGATTTATCAAGGTAACTTGTTTTACAGTGATCATCTAAATGATGACAGACTGAAAATATATAATTTAACAAGAAACCCACACATATGAACTGCAGTCATCAGGTTTTATTTACTATATTTAACAAAGAGGAAAAGCAACACATTCTGCTTTTTCACAAAAATAAAGTGGGTATGGGTTAAACTTCTGTGAGATTTTTACTAAAACATGTAGAATAAAGTCACTAACTGTGTGTGTAGAATGTTTCATACTTTATTTGGTTGAATTTGTTTGTTTTTTCATAGAAGGCGTTATCCCTAAAGAAAGTGATAGTCATAGTCTCGCTCTGCCTAGTGTTTACAGACATCCCGTTCTCCTGATCTAAAGGGTACATTTTAAAGAAGTCACTGAAATTTGGTTGAATGTGCTCTAATTAATCATTATTTTGGCAGAAGTATTTCATTGGGTGTCTCTGGATGAATTAATTTTCCCACAAAAATCTCAATTCCAGAAGTGACTTTTACGTTACTTTGTACTTTGCAATTGCTAGATGAAACTATTTGCATTGACTCTACCCTGTACTCAGGTCTTTTAAGTAGAAATGCTCCAAAGTGTGTATTTATTAAGGGAATCATGCAAAACACATGCTATGTTGTACAATCCTCTGTAGACTCTGTTTGTAAATCAGCTTGTAAAGCTTATATATGCAAAGTTTTAGTAAAGTGAGTGTTAGGTCAATGACCAGTGATTGCTCTCTCAGTGCCATTCTCTGACCTCCTAATATAGAATTTAATTCAAAGCACCAGTTCTGTCTGGTATAAATGTTTAATAAATACAGATGTGACTGTTGTAGTGGCATGAAAAGGTTAAAGTGTTCTGCAGTACCAGTTCTATGAAACCAGGTTCTTGGCTTCTCCCTATTATGCCAGTGACTCCTGACTGTCTGAGCCTGCATCCATCATGATGTTGGAATAAAATGTTTAAATAAAACATCAATACCTAACCAGTCTGAAGAGTCTGAATAAACTTTGACTTAAATGACATATCAGACTAATCCATAAATAACTCATTATACTGCTTATAGAGACATAGGACATATCAGACTACTTTGTAGCTCACCAAATATTGTGGCTCACATGAATTATACTATTTCACATAAGGTATTTTCTTCATTGGTGTTTTGTTGTTGTTGTGCACATTTATAATCAGAAAAATGTCATCTATTATACAAACCTTTACTGAGGTAATATAAGTATGAGCACATGTGTACATCTTCCATTGGTTCCACAGCTAACCCCAGTAATTGTTAGTGATGTTATTAGATGGGAAGAGGCAAATTTAATATATCAATAGTCGACAGCGCAACTGAGGCTGCACTTTGCAGCTCTGAGTGTGCCTAGCAGCTGTCAGCACTACAGAAGGGATTTCTGCCTTTGTTCACGTTTGTTCACGTTACCACATGTTTCATGGTTTTGGTTTACGTCATGTCTCCTCCCCAGTCTTATGACTGGTTACTTCCCTCTTGTGTCATGATCAACATCACCTGTTTTGAGTTTGCCCCTTTGATTAGCGTGTGTACACTATATATACCCTTGTGTTTACACTGGGTGTTTGTGAGGTTTTGTCAGAGCTTTTGCCTCTGGTTTCCAAGCTTTGTTACCCAGTTTGCATTTTGTTTTTTGATCTTGTCCTTATTCTTTCATTTTTTGATCCTGCCTTGCCCTACTTGCATTGTTTGTACATTGCCTAACTGTGCCTGTTCACTGATTCTGTCTGTGCCTGCTGTTTTGGATTATTTGCCTGTGTTTTTCTAAAAAATTCCATTCATGTGTGATTGCATCTGTTCCCGCCTATCAGTTATGACAAGGTTTATGCCATCTTTCCACCAAAACTTAACATAGTAAACATAAAAGCTGTAACACTGTTGTTGTTTCCTTTTTATAATTTGTATTGTGGATAATTTGTGCTTAGTCTCTCTACTTTAATTTTCTTCTCCAAATGCAATTCTACCTATTTTCTAATCTATCTCACATTCATTACACCTGTGACTTTCTCAGTCGCTGCTGAGGATGTGTTTCGGACGTCAGTGAAGCAGGCTTTAAAATGTCAGCACAAATAAAGGTCAGATCTAGGGATCATTTTACTCTCTGTGATCACCTGCCATTAGTGTCACTGAGAAGCGCATAAAGCTACAGTCTGGGCTAAAGAGAAATCAGTCCTATTGTCACTTCTTAATACTATTGTTAGTTGTGGCTAGTTAGCTAGTTAGTAGTTAGCTCGCTGTTAGTGTTGCTCTTGCACAATAATTCATTTCATCCATCCATCCATTATCTTCCACTTTATCCCGCTAGTCAGGGTCACGGGGGGGCTGGAGCCAATCCCAGCATCATTGGGCGAGGGCGGGGTACACCATGGACAGGTCGCCAGTCCATCGCATGGCCAACACACACTCACATTCACACCTACGAGCAATTTAAAGTGACCAATCAACCTAACATGTCTTTGGACTGTGGGAGGAAACCCACACAAGCACGAAGAGAACATGCAAACTCCACACAGAACGGGCCGGACCGGGAATCGAACCCGGATCGTCTTGCTGTGAGGTGACAGTGCTAACCACTACACCGCTTTAATTGCTACTTAATTGCTCACATTGCTAGTTGACTAGGGTAAATTGATCAAACATAACACTTTTATTATGCCCCAGACACTAGAAAACAAAATCTGTATATGTTTCATCTGTCAAGGGACAGTTACAACTTTTATTTAAGCTTCCTGATTACTGCATAATTAAAAGTATGATGATTAACCAAAACAATTAAATAACTTTATATCAATCTATATGTTATGCAATTATGTACATTGCAGTAATAGTTCATATTTGGAGAATAAACAATTAATTATTTAATTAAGGAGAAAACATATTTACAAACCCCATTTCCAGAAAAGTGGGGATATTCTTAAAATGAAATAAAAAGGGAAATCTGTAATCTGTTCATTCACTTGAAGCTTTATTTAACAGACAAAAGGACATAGAAATAAAATTCAACATTTTCAATGATGAACTTAATTCTACTTGTTAAATATAAACAAATTTATAAATTAATGGCTTCCAGTGTTACTTGTATAACATTTTCAGCCTTATTTTGCCTCTGCTCCAACTTTTTCAAGTACGTTGCAGGCATCAATTTTGAAAATTTGTTTATATTTAACAAATACAATTAAGTTTGTCATTGAAAGCAGTGAAAATCTTTTCATTGCCCTTTTATCTGTTCAATATTCAAGATTCAATTGACTGAACAAATTATAGATGTCAGGTTTTACTGCATTTTTAGAGTGTCCAACTTTTTTTGGAAAAGGGGTTTGTATGCATGTCATTATCTGCAGGAATAAAAACCAAATTGCTATGTGATTAGATGCATGGAATACATTGCCTGCCATGCTGGCACAGAGGAAATTGATAGAGTGACTAAACTGAAGGCAAATAAAGAATATATAATTATTCAACTCTCCATAACCTTATTTTACCTTCTACAATGATTCTGATACTCACATTTTGCTGTGACTGGTACTGGCTGCATTTTAGCACTGAACAGGGAAACTAGCATTAGCCGTCACATTCTGGCTGATTTCTCTGCACACACCCACACGTTTTTAATCATCAGATTATATGAATCTGCCAGGAACTGTTCTATTTGAAAGATTTAATTTGTTCCTTACAGAAATCATGTTGAACTGAGTGTGACTTAATTTTAACAGAAACACTAGTTATTCACAAGACTTTTTGGGATAATATTCTGTGGACTGATGAGTCAAAGGTGAAACATTTTGGAAGACATGAGTCCCGTTTCATCTAGTGTAATGCTAACACTGCATTCCACCATAAGAACATCATACCAACAACCTAAACCTCAAATACAGTCGGTTCACTGTCAAACCAACGCAGTGATTTCGGTTCACTGTCAAACCAATGGATATCAGCAGAATATACAGCAGAATATACAGCAGAATATACAGACAAGAGATCTGACTTACCCCAGAATGTCTTGTTTGGTCTGAGTTCGTAAGACCCCGTCACCCTCCACTCCTTCCCTGGAGCAGATGATGCCTCCTAATTTATCCCAAAATCTCCCTATAACTGGAGACGGTTGAGGTCTTTCAATTCAGCCGGCTTGTGGTCACTACAACAAGGAGAGTGGAGAGATGTTCGGGCCCCACGTTGGGCGTCAAATATGTTAGAAAAACCTAACACAGAATAATTTAAACAATCACACAAGACCAATTCTGAGTCCAAGTCCTTGTCTCTTTATTATAATCTTGCAAGATTAGGAACCTCAATCCTGTATGCAGACAGGGAAGTTCAAAATAACATCATTAAGTGTGTGCCTTTTATACAGTGTTCTTCACCCAAAAATAACAGACACGTCAGATGATAAGGTGATCAGATGATATGTCAGCTGATGCGTCAGATGTTATCCGATACTTCATTATTGGTCTAACCATAATATAACGTACATAGTGAAAAAAACATAATGTTGCTGTTGGCTGAACAAAATACAATACTTAGAAATGGTTACATGTGTTCTTAAAAGCTATTTGCATATCAACAAAACAGTCTAGCTCATCTTGTGATCTCTTGTTTACATTTCCCCAAAACCAAAGTCCGGTGACACTACCTCTTGCCTAGTTATAGGTAGAGTGAAACATTTTGTCTCCAGACACAGAAAAGAGGAACACGTACAGAAAAACAATTTTATACACAATAATTATTCTTGGTTAGATTATCACATAATTCTTTTGCTTATATAGTGCAAAATAACTGTTTAATAACATCTTATTTCTAACAGCTATACAGCAGGACAATGATCCAAAACACACAAACAAGTCCACCTCTGAATAGCTCAGAAGAAACAAAATTTAGATTTTGGAGTGGTGCTGACTTCAATCCCATTGAGTTGTTGTGGCAAGAAATTAAATGAGCAGGTCATGCTGGAAAACCCTTCAGTGGAGCCGAATGAAAACATTTCTGCAAAGAAGTATGGAAGAAAAAGATGAACCAGAAGAAAAAGAAAAATTATCAACTATATATTATAAATTATGCACATGTGATGTCCACTGTTTCTGTTTCTGATCATTGAACAAGTATTAGGCATTTTTAATAAAAGGGGTTATTCTGAAATTTTTCTGGAAAAGACTTTAATGAACTTGGTAGAGAATAATGTTTGGTAGCAATTGTAAAATTAAAGTTAGAATAATCTGAATGGACTGTAAATTAAACTGAACATCAAACAAAGGGGTCTTTCCATGAAATAGAAGCAGGAACTTTAGAAACACTTTTAAATGATGTTGACAGATCAAGAACCTCGAAGAGTTTAGAGTACCGGTAATGTTACTGAGTGAACGTGAAGTATTGACCTACTGTGCTTGCACACAGAGGAATTTGTCCTCCGCATTTAACCCAGCCGTGCAGTGAAACACACATTTACACACATTATTGAAGTGAGCACACACTAGCCCTGGGTGGTGGGGAGACTCGTCCAGGGCGCCCAGGGAGGAGCTGGGGGTTACCAGGTTAAGGTCACCAGTTGCAGCAAGTGAAGGTCATTTATCATAATTTAATATTAGGAAATTTGATTTTCAAGAGTTTCTTGAAGGACATTCAGAAACGATATATTAGAACTAAAGGCCTACGTCCAGGTTTGGCCAAAGATATTATGATTATTGCAGCAACTGGCTTGGAGTTATTATACCCCCTGGAGGCTGAACTCTGTATTACACTGTATTGTTCTTTTTCCAGCATTTCTTCCATTCTCAGAAACACACACACACACACACACACACACACACACACGTGTGGGAGAGAGAGAGAGAGAGACGAACACTTCCTAATAGACATAAAATTTAGTCTGTAGATAACTGGACACTGTCATGTAGTTTGGCTTTTATAATCCATTTTATTTGAGGGGCAGCAATGACTGATTGGTGAAAGTGCAATGTCTGCTATATATATATGCACTGTATACATTATTTTGAAGAAAATGAAGTAGAAATCATTTTTACTTTTACATAGGGTAATAAGATAGTAAAGGGTGCTTCTTCTTCCCCATGACACTGATACTACAAGACAGGAGAATTCTGTTCTTGGAAAGTGTTAGAGGTTGCAAAAATGCATTTAAATCACAAACACCAGCAACTCTTCTTTGCTTTTTCCAGACAATTTCAAAAAGATTCACTTTCTTGGAAATGAACAAGATTTGCATCAAATCAACACCCAGCTCTGACACTAACAGCTCCTGTCAAAATAAAATGTTTCTCAAAGCAGACTTATTGCTCAGGCAGACATGACACTATAATTGTGATCCAACACCTGAACCCTCCTTATTCAATTCAAGTTTTTTATTCACCTACACAAATCCACTGTCACTGTACACAAAACAAGAACTGAAATATTTTCTATACCTTCACACATCTTCAGGACTGTCAGTGCATATAAAATCTAAAAATTAAAGCATCCTGAGAACAGCATTACATAACTGAGCTAATTCACTACCATACAGTGTCTCTACACAATTATTCTACCTCTCAAAACGTAGCAGATCAGGCTTTATATTTTACCACAACATGTAGGGTGGACTGACACTGACCCAGTACTCTCAACAGGGACCAGTTAGGGATCAACAGACTGGGCCATGATGTAGAATCCCCACTGACTTCCATCTAAAATTACATTTCAGCATGATCTGTGAGCAGATCATCTTCTATAATGTGACAAGCTCAATTACTTTTCTAATTTGCTGCTGTACTTCACACTCAGGGTAATTATAGGGGCAATTATGTAGTGTACACTGCACAATTCTGACTTTGCAGAACTCATGCTTCAGTTCACTAAAGTTGAGTATTTTGAGTCACATAACAGGACTCTTAAATCCTGTGCCAAGATTCTCCTTTGTAAAAATCCCAGGTCTTTAGGCCTAACATCATCCAAGTGGGTCAGGTTACAATACAAGTGCAAGTGTTCATCAGGTATCAAAAACATGGAAACAGAAAAATGTAGGTTTATGAATCTTCTGTAAAATCACATGCCCGTGTGAAACAATGGCTTATTTTTAACTTATGTATATTTTAATCTCACAACCTTTTCAATAAGTGGATTTGCCAGATGTTTCTATAGCAAAAATGCAATGCAACCATACCAGTGGTGTTCAGTAGGTGTACAAAAATGTCTGTCTTTATTTACTGAATGAACATTTATTAAATAAAGAGTAACATGAAATATATGTCAATGATGTACACAAAGCAGATCTTTAAACAGCAAATAAAGCAGGTCTTTACAACACATCACACTGCCATCTTCTGAATGATATTCCACTTGAAACAAAAGCAGCACATTTAGCTTGAGCCAACTGATTCAACATAAGTAATGAGATGGAATCACATTTATAATCTGATAACCAAACTGTCCCCAAGCTAGCAATATAAACAGCTCAGAGGAGGAACCTGGCTGTTTTGTGGATGTACTACATTAGCAAGAAAAGAAAAAAATAAGGAAGAACATGCCAAATGCAACTAATTATTAAAGCAATATTTAGCAAATAACCATTAGCATACTGTCACCACAGTCTACGTGCTTGGTTCTAATGCTCTGGTTGCAGGGTGTACAGTGCTGAACAATACATTTGTACATATTTTATTTTTATTGAAACAAAAATAAAATTGCAGCATGCATCACTTAGAATATGCCAAATACCAAAAACTATTAACTATTAATATCCCAACATGTTCCAGAACACAAAACATCTAGACAAAAATTAGGCAGTCCTCTTCAAATGATTTCATCCTGACCATATAGACTAAAATTAAATCACTCCTTTGATTCTAAATAGAGGAACAAAAATTTATGTCCTGGTGGCATAAGTATTATTGAGACTGGTGCAAAATATTAGAGAGCTATCTGCTCTACACAGTTATCTTTTTTTTTTTTTTTAAATAAATTCACACCAGCAAAAGGATTACATGTCCCCCAACAGATCAGATAATGAGGTGTCCTCCTGATCATATGGCAGTTTGTATATATCGTAAAGGATGCTTACACTGCCCTTCATCCCCTCGAACTGCTAGAAATGCTGCAATGCAGGGCATATTGTTTTAACGTCAAAAAAACTGAAACTATAAAGTGACAGCAACTGTCCTAGAGTCACCCAAGAATCTCACCGAATATGTAAGGAATGCTTAATGATTGCTGTTTTACCATGACACCCCCCACCCAATATGTGGCTACATTTTACGGCTATGAATTCTCTCAATATTTTCAATTTCCTGGAAAGAGATGGAATTGCAGACTTTCCCACAAAATGCTAATCAGGGATTTATATATTTATTATGATATTGCTCTGTATTTAGCTTTAAAAAACAAGCTTCCCCTTTCAGTTACAGATTTCTGTAAAAATAGATGCAAGAACCAAACAATAGTGGTCAGAAAAGGGGGTGTGGACTTTTTACAGGAATCACACATAAGCTTCTGTAACACTTCAGTAACTGAGTGTAACTTTTTTTTTTTATTTACAGTCCACAAAACATGCCGTCTTCTCAAACAATGTCAACTCAACAATAGCAAACCTTAATGAGACCTGGTTAGGAATATTCTTATATATGTGCAGATGACCAGTGCTTTTAACCCAGGCTCAGGTTTCTTCAATCTGGCTAAATGTACTTTAAATACAAAATCACCCTGTGGGGCTGAGGGCTTCATTACAGTAGGTCTTCAGGGTCAACTTCTGCCATGTATGCATCCAGCTGGGCATCTAGTCGACTCTTGGTCATGGACATATAGTCATCCAGCTGTGCATCCAGCTCCTCTCGGGTGGGCAGAGGGCGAACATCTGGTCTAGCACCTCTTCCAGCCGGGCCACAGCCTATAAACAGCATGCCTCTACCAGCTGAGATAAACAGTAGGGAGTTTGTACATAAGCAGAAGAAACTTTCCTGCTGAAAGGTTAAATTAATGGTTTGACATGATAGACAAATGCTGAATGCCCTTAAATGAGGGGGGT
>JAOVVH010000054.1:25082418-25092538 GCA_028566435.1 Scorpiodoras heckelii
CTGTAATTGTAGAACTACAAAGTGCAGCTATATGGTAAGTGGAACTGAGAAAATGGACAATGAGTGTAGAGAAAAGGTGGTCATAATGTTATGCCTGATCGGTGTAATTTTAAATTGTTTGTTTTTTTTGTATCTTAGGTCTTCTATACTACTGTGTTTGATGCTGGAAAAATACTCAAGCAGCAAATTTTCTGCTCTTCTAATATCAATGCAAGGCAGAAATTTCTATGGCCACTGAAATAGCCGATAAGGAACTACAAACTAGGGGTAGGGCCAAGAGAAGGGAATTGGGATCTGGCTTTATAAACACATAACTCAATATTATATGTTGCCATAAAAGAATTTGGGTCATTTCATGATATTTATAACCTTTGCATTAGGTAGAGATGCATGTTCTAAGGCAGATCTAGAGCAAGCATCCTCAGCAGGAACTTTCTTTTCAGTACAAAGAATCTCTCTGAAGGATGACGGTAGGCCTGTGAGCCAGTGCTTAGTTGAGGGACTTCCTGTGGCAGACAGAGATGATATTCTTTTCACTGGAAATTCAGACTGAGTGAGGAAGCTCTGATTAGGAGGGCAGTCCTTGATTGATGGTGTGGAAAGCAGATCTTGTAGCTGATGCACTGCTGAGGGTTCTTCAGCTTTTGTGTCTTTTTCCGGCACAGTGGAAGTAGGCAAGTTACTGTCTGCTTCCTCAGCAACTGGAGAAGCCCGCCTGCAAACATTTATATCTTCTTCACACACAGAATCAGCTGGAGCCTTCACTGGGAGCTCACATGATGGCATCTGGATTGTCTGAGTGGCACACTCTATTTGACCTGCATTACTATAAGCCTTGGGAATTGAAGCAGCAGGGAGTGGAGGTATGCTGGACACTGGGGGATCCAGTTCTTTATTACTGCAGACTGTTAGAGTGCTGAACCTGGGAGCCTGGGGGCAAGGCACTTTCCCCAGTGTGGGGTGTGATGACTTATCTCCCACCCAGATGTGTTTTTTTGGCTGTGGTACACAGGTGAGAGTGGTGCCCTTGTTTAAAGTCACGACAGGAGTGTAATGGTAGAATTTCCAAGCTGTTGTAGAGTTAACAGGAACAACGTTGTTAGGTATTGATTGTACGGTTAACTGTAAATGATTTGATTGAGTGCCAGCAGACTGAGAAGGCTGCAAATTGATAGACTGAGTGCTAGAGAGAAGCTGAGAGAGAGGCATGGATTTATTACTGGAAACAATCTGAGATGGAAACGACTGACCAGAAACCACCTGAGATTGAGGAAAGCTTTGCTGTGTATGGTTAGATGAAGTACTCTGAGCAGCTGGGTGAGGGTTAGACATGGCCTGAGGAAAGCTTTGCTGTGTATGGTTAGATGAAGTACTCTGAGCAGCTAGGTGAGAGTTAGACATGGCCTGAGGAAAGCTTTGCTGTGTATGGTTAGATGAAGTACTCGGAGTAGCTGGGTGAGAGTTAGACATGGCCTGAGGAAAGCTTTGCTGTGTATGGTTAGATGAAGTACTCGGAGTAGCTGGGTGAGGGTTAGACATGGCCTGAGGAAAGCTTTGCTGTGTATGGTTAGATGAAGTACTCGGAGTAGCTGGGTGAGGGTTCGACATGGCCTGAGGAAAGCTTCGCTGTGTATGATGAGATGAAGTACTCGGAGTAGCTGGGTGAGGGTTAGACATGACTTGAGAAAAGCTTTGCTGTGTATGGTTAGATGAAGTACTCGGAGTAGCTGCGTTAGGGTTAGACATAACTTGAGAAAAGCTTTGCTGTGTATAGTTAGATGAAGAACTCCAATTAGATGGGTGAGGGTTAGACAAGACTTGACTAGACTGAGCATAAGAAGCTAAAGAGAAAAGAGGGGAAGCAGGCTGGTTACTGGCGACAGTGTGTGACTGAGTGTTGGTTAAGTTATTATGGACTGAGGCTGTTTGGACCGAGACAGAAGGATAGGCCACAGAGAGAGGAGAAGCATGACCTGGAGTAGCTGCTGCAGCAAGCACAACACCAGTCTGAGACTGTGGCAACACAACCTGAGGCATTACAATGCCATGCTGAGGAAGATCTGAGTGAATAATATTTAAAACAGTCTGGCCAGAAACAGAGCAGGACTGAGAGAGAGCTGTACGCTGAAGAGGGTGAGAAAGACTTCTGAAGAACTGCCGTGACTGTGAAGGTTGAGGTGCAATGGACTGAGGCAAATGCTTGCCCCCCTGAGCAGCTACACGCTGAGCCCTATTGCGCCGAGTTTTCTGGAGAGGAGCAAAGGTATGGGAGGGAGAGGAGGCACTAGCTTTGTTTGTTGTGTCTGTCAAGTGCTGGGTGGGTTGCACTGATTTGGATGAGGCTGACTCAGACTGTCCATGTTGAGGAAGAGCAGAGGCAGCCTGGGACTTCGGATGATCTGTAGCCTGAATGGATGTAGTGTCAGACACCGACAGTGTTGCAGCAGATTCTGAATTTAACCCCAAGGGGCATTTGTCTGTTTCTTTTGGTGTATTTGTAGGTTTATTTCCATTTTTGTATTTCCCTTTGGCAGAAAGAGGAACTCTGGTTACCTTGAAAGAGGCTGGAAAAGGAAAAATAAGGAGTAAACAAATAAACATTTTGACTTCGATATAATCCTAACTCAAGCACTGGTAGGGCTGTGAATCAAAAGATATATAGATGAATGCTAATTTTAACAAATCAGGCCATTTGTTTAAGTTCAAAGGCTAAATATCCAGGTTCATAGATACAAAATACAAAAATAAAAATGTTATATTGTAGTAGAGATAAGAAAAAAAGATTCAACTGCTTACCGAAATTCTTAATAACGTGGCAGACATCTTGCTTGAGTAAAAGCGAAATCTGAATCACAGTGTCAGGCAGAAATGTCTTCTGTGACAGAACCTTCTGAAAACATTTCTCAATCTAATGAGGAAAGCAGACATACATTTTGCCTAATTTCAATATCAAACAATGGAAAGACTGTAATAAGTTTACTAGTGCATTTTCCTTTAACCATTTCCTTTTTTTTCTTTAACCTTTATTTTACTATAACATGCAGGCCATGCCAGACAGGACACGTTATTGTGTAAAGCAGAATACATCTCAGACTGACAAATTCAAAGAAAACTCTAATTCCTGACAGGAAAAAACACCCTTACTTGCACCTTGTGCCGCAAGATACACTGCCCCTCAGTGCTCAGCATTTTATGAATGAAGGCAGTGATGTACTCTTGGCTATCCTCTAGCTTTTTTAGAGTGTTCTTCATCACATCCAGGCTCTTCGCCTCCTCATCACATAAATCCTGCCAAGAAAACAAAAGTAACAAAAAATTAATTAATGTGCATTATGTCTGCATAGAGTGTTCTTAAAGCTAGGATGCACGAATTAGGGGAAAAAAAGCAACAGGAAAAGTAAGAAATTTTGAAAGTATCCAATGGGGAAAAATAATCACTCCATCCCTTTAGGTATACCTCCCCCCAAACATATTATTGCATACCGCCAGTGGACTGATCCACAAGATAGAGGAGCAGGAGTGGTATCACCACCTACCTCATGCCACATTCACATTTAATAAAACACCTGCAACTGCAGCACAGTAATTCCTGTTCCCACCTGCAGCATTAAACAGATATTCCATCACCAGCTTCTCTCTCCTTCTCTTTTTCACACATGCACGTACACGGCCAAGAAAACATTTTTTTCATGAATAGGTCATCCAATCATTTCTTTCAGTGAGAATTAAATTATTGGAGGTGCTTTTTACAGTTCTGCGATTGCCACAGATAACAAATTTTTGTTCTGTTTAGTATCAGAGCACTTGATTTATTGTTTGCTGTCTGGATGTAAAGAGTATTTTTTAGAAATATAACAAAAGTGCTTCTGGAAAAATCACTGGATGTCAGTGTAGTCAGCACAAGGAGCATGCATTTCTGTGATTTCTATGAACTGGATTAGTAAAACATGCAAATGCCCATACTGATAGATTATTATGAAAAATCTTAAAACTATATATGATCAAATATAGTTCTCAGTAGCACCAGTACAAAGGCTTAAATAATCTACTGTTTAGATTATTGAGTACACTGCACAACAGAGCATTAATATCATATTCGTCAATCATGGGGGGAACATGTCCCTCCAACTTTTTGTTGAATCCACACACACTCGCAGAAACGAGTGAAAGCGCTGTAGAATGTACACCAGGCCAGTAGATGGCAACATAACTCAAATATACAAACACCACAGAAGAACACTATGTGGCGGAGTGTTAATCAGCAACCTGACCTGCAAGCCACCGACTTTAGCCTGTATAGTGAAGGCATCCACCGAAGTGTTCTGAAGCAATAAAGCTTTCCTACCCACTGGCTCGGAAAAGGGTTCAGTACTTGAAGCTTTTCAACATGCTGCACAATGGCAGCATCTCCTGGTCAAATCATGCAGCATACATCTTCTATGTAATAGTTATCAAAAACACATCTCTCCTTCTGAATATCTTTTTATAAAGTCTGACAAAAATATAGAATGAAACCAGGCATCACTCCTTCATCTATTACTTTTTATAATAGGCTCATATGGCCAAATCCAAATTATGAAATAAACAAAATAACATATTTTAATGTCAATGTCATGGAAAGTACTTGTGATATGGGGATTAGACAAATAAAATAATGCACCGCTTCACTACAATGACTGCCAATGACAACGCTTGAAACAGGTCAAAACCCCAGCTAAGGTTTGCGCTTCTTTTGAACCCGGGGCAAAATGACAGAAGGTTTGATGTTTCAAAATCACTGCTTCATTTTTTGACACTCTTCAGAGCTTTGGTGTCACTTTTAACATCATTAGCATCCACATCATAAGGGATAACATTTTCATATTTAGTGCAGACACTAAAAGGAAAGACACTTGTGTAGACACATACACATGGGCACGCACACACACACACACCGTGTAAAGGAGATGAAGCAGGTGCATGTCAGCACATGCTTGCTCTCTCAAATGTGCAGAAGTGACACAACTGTGCAATATGACATAGATGAGCAGTTCAGATATTATAAATCTGTTGAGACTTTTTTTTCTTGTTTATTTAGTTGCTTTTTATCAAGTATTTGAAAGTTACATTTCCACTGCTTTTACCCGTTGTATTTGCAGTACATTGTTACTGTGAACTTCACACAAGTTTACTGCAGTGCTGCACTAATCAGTATTATGTTACACAAATAAAGAGATTCAGATTTGAAGTAGTTTTCCCTAATTTGTTATGGTTGCCCCTCATCTACTAAACTACAAACATTTAACTAAATTCAACTCTGGTTTGATTTCACTATTTCCATCACTTAAATAGAACCTGTCTGGCAATATGAAGCAGAAAGTCTCAAAACGCAGCACATGCTGCCACAGTCTAAAGGGATTTGAATACTAAACAAAATCACTGAAATCTACCAGTCTGTAAAAACAAACAGAGAAAAGCAAATTGACAGTGGGAAGATCAAGTGCAAGATTGCTAACTGAGAGAAACTGAACAAGAAAGCAAAGCTCTACTTCAAGAAATTTAACATGCTCGAGCTGCACGAACACAAAGAGTGATCAGGTGATCTCATCGAGATACCGCATTTCCTATGAAGCCCTGAGACTAACTGTCCAAAGTGACTAACTGCCTTCATGACATGACATGTAATGACATGTAAATCATAAGTCAAGGGAAGAATACATAGCGCACGCATTTTATGACTTACTCGCATGGGGGAATTGCACCCCATATGAATAACACTGTTAATGCAGCAAGCTGGAAAGGTGTAAAATCACATCGCATTTGCGATACGTGTTCCACGCCGGGTGTGACAACAGCTATGGCGGTTTATAATACGGCAAGAGTTCACCATTTCTTCATGTTTTTATGCTGGATAATATACACGCCACTGCAACATCTACCTCCACTGCTATTACTACTACTATTACATAGTATCCTAATATCCCACAATGGCTTTCGCTGCTCACTTCTAGTGTGGGTTGTGTTACTTTGGGGCACTCCAGGTGTCTTTCTGCAGTTAGCACATCAAAGAAGGCAGCAAGAGAAACCTGCTGTTCTGAACAAATGTGCTTTAACATAGACCCAAGTGAACATATGGAATAAGCGATGATGAAACATGCTCCTAAAGTCCAATTCAAGTCCAATAGCAATTCGACAGAATTAAAATTCAAGTAATTTATAAACAATTAAAGCCCATGGTTAACTGACAAAGAAAACAGATGTAATTAAAGCAGTGCAATTACCTCCAATTCCTTAGACAGCTGACGACATCGTAACAGAAAAGAAGCATACAGAGAACGTATCAGCTGTTGCAGCTGCTTCACTGACAATGCTTTTAATTCCTTTATGTCATTCAGTCTAAATCAGAAAAAACAAATCAGTTAACAGGGCATCATTTTTGTTATTCAAAATGTTAAACGTTTCCCAAACTGATACAATGCAGTAATACATCATAACAATCATGCAGAATAATATATCATAATGCTGCTTTCACAAGTGCTTTAAATTCATATCTCTCTTCCTGTATTTGTCTCAAAAAAGGCAACCTTTCTGCCACCTGTTAATAATTTAGCATTCAGCCAGCAACCTGAAAGAATTTATTTATTACATTATAAGCGCAAAAATCATTTCTTCCTGGTGACTTATACCATTACTATTCCAAAAATGTAAGCGTCTTGAGGCAAAGCACATTTTCTTATTAGAAATGCATTAAAAAATAGTTCTGTTGAATAAAGATGACCTGTGATGACTAAGCAAATCCTTTTGTAGGAATATCACACAGGATAACATAATAGAGTATTACCTTTCATCCAGCTCCTGCAGCCTAGCCCTCATACTGTTTTTCTCCTCTCTGAGGCTGTCCAGCAGCTTCAGGAGCTGGTCTTTCTGAGAAACCACTGCTTCTTCCATCAACAAAAAACTGACAGTAAACAAAACAAAAAAAATTAAACAGTTTTGAGAAGCAGCAGGAATGGTGATTCTAAATAATTAAGGTGGTATACCACAAGCCCTGAAAGAGGCACCTCACTAACCACAACTGACCATATATATATAACTTTTAAATGTATATAAACTTTATCCCTAATGAACAAGTCCAGGGTGACAATTGCAATGAAAAATTTCCTGGGATGACAAGAGGAAGAAACCTTGAGAGAAACCAGACTCAAAAGGGAACCCATCCTTATTTGGGTGACACTGGATATGACACAAATCATTTACTTATTTTAAGAAAGCTACTATAGCAATAGTCTCAACTGAGTCAGCCTGTGCATTAATCACTGACGAGGCATTTGTGACTCACTGTGCACAATTCTTCAGTGGAAATCACACTAAATGTTTGAAATTCATGCATATACAGTGGATACATATACAATGTCTACACACTACTGTTAAAATGCCAGGGTTTTGTGATGTAAAAAATGAGACCAAGATAATCTGTACAATTCAAATAAAAAAAACGCTGAAATCATTTAGAGGGGAAAATAAAAATATGCTCGCATAAGTGTGCACATCCTCTTATAACTGGAGTTGTGGCTGTGCTCAGAATTAACCAATCACATTCAAACTCATGTTAAATAGTAGTCAGTACACACCTGCCATCAAATATAGTGGCATCTATTTAGTTGCATCTTACAGCAAAAGCCACAGTCTGCAAAGAGCTTACAAAGTATCAAAGGGATCTCACTGTTGAAAGGTATCAGTCAGATGAAGGGTACAAAAAATTTCCAAGGCATTAGATATACCATGGAACACAGAGAAGATGGTCATCAACAAATGGATAAAACATGGCACAATATTGACATTACAAAGAACTGGACATCCCTCCAAAACGGATGAAAACACAAGAAAAAAACTGGTCCAGGAAGCTGTCAAGAGGGCTACAGCAACATTAAAGGAGCTGCAGGAATTTCTGGCAAGTACTGGTTGGATACTACATGTGAAACAATCTCCTGTATTCTTCATATGTCTGGGCTGTGGGGTAGGGTGGTAAGATGGAAGCCTTTTCTTGCAAAGAAAAAATCCAAGCCCGGCCACATTTTGTCTTCCAAAAGCTTGTGGGAAATGCCTTATGGTCTCATGAGACCAAGGTTGAACTTTTTGGCCATAATTCCAAAGGATTTGTTTGCCACAAAAACAAAACTGATCATCACCAAAAGAACACCATAATCACAGTGAAGCATGGTGGTGGCAGCATTGTACTTTGGGGCTGTTTCTCTTCAGCTGGAACTGAGGCTTTAGGCAAGGTGGAGGGAATTATGAACAGTTCAAATATCAGTCAATTTTGTTAAAAAACCTTCAGGCCTCTGCTAAAAAGCTGAAGACGAAGAGGAATTTCACCTTTCAGCACAACAACGACCCAAAGCATACCACCACATCAACAAAAGAATGGCTTCACCAGAAGATGATCAAATGGCCCAGCCAGAGCCCAGACCTGAATCCTGAGTGCCCTTCCAATCTGACAGATTCCAAGCACTTCTGCAAGGAAGAGTGGGCAAAGATTGCCAAGCCAAGACATGCCATGCTGAATCCCACAAAAAAGATTGAATGCTGTCATAAAATCAAAAGGTGCTTTAACATAGTATTAGTTTAAGGGTGTGCATATTTATGTAACCATGTTATTGTACATTTTTTATTTTTTATTTTTCCACTTAAACAATTTCAGTTTGTTTTTCAGTTTAATTGTATTATAGGACACATTAAAGGTGGAAAAAGTTCTGAAATTATTTATCTTGGTCTCAGTTTTTACATTACAAAATGTAGCATTTTAACAGAGGTGTGTAGACTTTTTATATCCATTGTATGTCCTTTGCTGGTTGGAACTTGGTTGAGAACAATGCAGGATTGGTCAGAATTAAGAGTCAACAATACATCTCAGCTGATGATCAGAAACCCAGGTGGATGAAAATTACAACAAATGTTTGAGATTTTAGGATTTAGAAGTTTATATAAACAACGAATATCTTTTCTAACCTTTTGTTGCCTTTCTTGGTATGGTTTATGACTAGATAGGAAAGGGCTTACTACAGGGGTTACATAATTCAAAATGTTCTTACACCAGCCCTGATTGAGAAGTTTCAGTTATGAATCTCTACTATGTGTGGACATAAGGCTAACTATACATATTCTGTACCTTTTCCTCTCATAAAGTAACTTGTGCTTATTCTCCAGCACATTCCCAAAGCCAGTTTTCAGTATACTACAAGGACAATGTATGCCTTTCATGCCTTTCTACAACAGGTATCAATATTTTATGACTTATTATTTGATAATTTTACAAATTTACATATTCCCCCCTCACATGACAACTACCAAATGGGAAGGGTGAGGGCAAACGCATGCTTTCTCAGAGACGTGTGAAACTGGGAGACCTTAGAGCTGTCAGGCAGCAAATTATTATTGCTGCTGTTCACCTTAATATAGATGCCATGGTATAAGTGACATGGTACAGATGACATGGTACAGACAGATGATATGGTACAGATGATATGGTAACAATTGTTTTATGAAGAATTCTACATAAAATAAAATATTAAAATATCATAATAGAATATCAAAATAAAAAGGAAGCATCTGTTGTTTATGCTGCTGCTATAACCTTTTTTGAGTGTAGATAAGACAATTTGTTTATCACAGAAGAGCATATTAGGTGCACCATTTCACATGTATTGCTCCAAAGACGTTTGGGTCCTGTACCAAGAGTACCTGTGGTTTCTGTGGTCAATCAGCTGACAGTCTCTACAGGTGAGCTGATCACAGGTGACACAGAAGAACTTGAGTTGCTCCTGTTTGTGTGAAGTACAGCGCAAGCTTGTACTCAAGCCTAAAGAAGAAAAATATGTTAAGCAACAAAATATAAATTTTATTTAAAATTATACCTTATTAATTATTAATAATTACCCAATTACTTTTAAGGTTGATACCTATTTTTAGTCATTCAATTATAAAAGAGTGACCATGATCATTTTACTTCCATATACTCTTGTAAAAAAAAAAAATTATTACCAAGTCAAATCTTATTTTCGTATTACATTTTCTCAGTTCCACTTACCATATAGCTGCACTTTGTAGTTCTACAATTACAGACTGTAGTCCATCTGTTTCT
>JAOVVH010000054.1:25172621-25183624 GCA_028566435.1 Scorpiodoras heckelii
TTATTAACAAGGGTGTAATGCATATGTTTATTACTTACTGATTGTCCTTGACCTGGCTATCCAGCTACTTGTACTACTTTCTTTCTGCTTGTTTTTAACTTGCTATAGTTGCCTTGGACATGTTGTCTGCAATAACACATATGTACCCTAGAGGTCTCCAATCCCCAATATTGTTACAGTAGTGACCACAAGCAGCTATATTACTTTAAAACTTATTCTCAAGTTTAAGAAAAAATAAACAAATCACTAATATTTTCTAGTTTATCTTCTCTGGATCTGTGACCCTGGGTGCACACAAAGGAACCTGTCCTCCAATTGTAAGTGAGCCATATGACGGAATTCAACAAGCGTCATTTCAGTGCTTCAGATATCTTCTCCAAATGTTTATTGTTTGTTGTACGTTGTTGTGTGTACTGTATTTAAAATGCACATAGCACTACAAAATGTGTTGTTCAGTTATGAATGAATGATGTAACTATGATGGGGTATAGTCTAATTATCTTTTTTTTTCTTTTTTATTAGATTAAAAGCACAATTGCCCTGAACATCATCAGTGCTCTGCTGGCCATGTCCGGCATCTGTTACTTCTGCTTTGCACTTGCCATCAAAGCTAATGTGACTGCTTGTCCGCCCGATCAGAATGATTACTACTACGGCTACTATGACTGTTCATATGTAACTTTCAGTCTGCAGGTAGGTGTTTTCACTGCCGTTTGCATTTTTTCTATACAGAATGTTTTCGCTAGTGATTTTCCTTATTTTGAATGTTCTGTTTTATTGCCCACAACCATACCTGCCTCTTTTGCTTCGATTAGTTGACTTGAACATGCCATTCTTACTTTTTTCCTGACATTCTTCAGAATTTAATAATTGGAATAAAGGGCATACTGTTGGCGTTGACCGTGCTGGAAGTCTGCGTGTGCATGACGACTATTGTCTTTTCCTGCAAGGCCATCCTACAAGCATCTGGGACCAAAAGGGTAAGACTTCAGAATGCTAGCTTCTGGGTTATCTTACTTCGCCTGTCACTGAGGAGTCTGATACTGTTGTAATATGTAAATTTCTTCACCTGATATTCTTTAAACATGTACTGCACTCAGAAACATGAATTTTTAAATGACTAACTCCTTTTGGATGGATTAATATGATTATATAGGTTGTTGTACTGATATTTTTATAACTTGCTTAATATTTTCATTTAATACTATTAGTGTGTTTTACAAAATAATGTCAATGACTTGAGGCTATTGTGATCCAATATGCTAGAACTTAGTAGAATGAGAGCCATTTAATAGGAAACTCATAGCTACAGAATATTCGTGTTAGGATAGACTAGCAAGTTAATGTTATTGAATAACAGAAACATACATACAGTATCATACATTTTCAAAACATGAAAATCTCATGAGAATCTCACTCTTGTCCACTTTGGCAAATACAAGATAGTTTGTCATAACTAACTAGCTAAATGTGTACTGTTGCTTAGATGAAATATAAAACAGCTGTGCCGTAGCAGGAAGTAGTGTCAGTAAAGCTGATACTTAAACTTACCATTTTAATGCATCAACATTTCTCATTTTTGGTTCAAACTATTACATAATAAAACACAAGTCATTAATTCCCCAACTTGGTCCTCCTGGATTTGTACACGCATTTTAGGTCCACTGTTAAAAAAAATTCAAATATAAGATTTTGACAATAAAGTTGTGATGTTTCCCAGAAAAAAATCATGATATCTGATTATGAGAAAGAAAGATTGCAATATTTTGTGACTAGCAGAAAAGCTAGCAGTTGTTATACACAATGCCTCTGTAATCAAAGAGTTACTTATATATCAGCGGGGAAAAAGTTTGGATTGCATAAAAGAAAAGTGAAACACAGTTAGTGAGAGGATTTTAATTCATAAAAAATGCCTGCCTTTTTTAACAGCAAATGACAAAGGTCCACAGAGGGTTAAGCATCCAGGGATATGCATTACTCCATCACACACGTGAGATCAGATTACAGATTAGTAATAGTAATACACAATTAAAGCTCAAAATTTAGTTGAATAATTTATAAGTAGTTAAATGTCAGTAGTTTTGCATTTATGCTGTATGGTTTATAGGTATCAGTTGAAATGTAATCCATGGAAGTAAAGGTGGTTTATCCAGTCGATAATGTGTCTTTGGCATACAGAGCTGACATGCATGACACATTCCTGTTTTGTTTGCAGGCCATGCTGCATGGAAAATACTGCAGTGACGAAGCTCTGTTGCCCAGAGAAGTGGCTTCACCTCCAGCCTATGAGCCCTGAGTGAACCCATAGTATGAAAGCACTACACGGTTTGGAGTATCTGCAGTTTAGAATAGTACTAAGCACCTTTTTGGAAACAAGTCACAGCTACGATAAACTGAAATTACACTTATGTTTTCACGTATTCTGCTTCTGACATCGCACCTTTGCACAAAATGATTAAACCTTTTAAAGTGCCAGCAGTTATTCTGCACGCATGTATTCTTCGATAAATCTGAGTATGCATTACCTGTGTGTTCCACGCATGTATTCTTCAATAAATCTGAGTATGCACTACCTGTGTGTTCCTCTGGTCATTGTATGATTTAGTAACACGTTGAAACAGAGCCATGGATTGATATTCCCAGCGTAGTAGTGGGGTGAGGCAACACCTTCGCCCACTTGCTGTGTCTGCATCCTATGTCTTTTTCACACAGACTGAAACAGTGTCGGCTCTTTAACATCACACTACCTTCTACTTCTCCACCCTCATCCACCACGTAGCACACTAGGGTAAATACTCTACAGCAGTGGACCTTCACTGCTTGCTGCAGTTCTCCACACCAAATTCTCAACTCCACTCTACAGCCCCCAAGAAATCCTTTACATCAGATTCATACCAGCTTGAAAAAAAAAAAAACACAGCTCTGGCAGTCAAGCTTGCTGTAAAATAAAGAGGTAGTGATCTCGCCCTCATTTGGCTGTGTCCGGATCGCCTCGCCTCATTACATTAAGGCTGCTGCAGCGGATCGGACCCCTCTTCGGCTCTTCAGCATCACCTCTGCACAGCTCAAGGTACGACTCGTTCATACTACATGCATGCAAAGGCAATCGTGGCATTTTGATTTTCAGACCGTTTGCGATTGTTTTAACTTTAAGATGCAGCGAGTGTGTGTGTGCGTGTGTGTGTGTGTGTGAGAGAGAGAGAGAGAGAGAGAGAGTGATGCGGTTCAGTCCAGACTGGGATGCTCTCATCCTGCTGTACTGGTTAATGTCGTGTCGCTGACTGTGCTTGGTTTACACAGAGCATCATGTCGCTGTACCCATCTCAGATTAAGGCGTTCAAGAGCAGCGAGCCCAAAACCCTCGGGGTGAGTTGTTTTATTTTGGTTTGTTGTGGTTTGTTTTTCAGACAGGAAGAGTGCGATGCTGACTGGAAAACAGCAACACGATCAGTGACCTCAATATTATCACTGAGGATAGATTTTGCGCCTGATCGTATCAGTCATAAGAGCTGGTCATTTCCACATTCACCTCTCTAGGATTAAATTACCACTGGCTGTATAAGGATACGCCCATATCAACAAACTCTCTCTCTCACTCTCTCTCTCTCTCTCTCTCTCTCACACACACACACACACACACACACGCATGCACATAAACAAACACGCAAGCAAAGAGATGCAGCAGTGCTTTGGAGCAGATCCATTAGCCAGACTTTTGCATATTTAGAGTAGGTGGAGTGCACTATATACCTAATGATTTATATATTTAAAAAAAAAAAAACAACAAAAAAACATACCTACTTCTCAACATATTTATCTGCCAACTGCATTCATCTACAAATTGCATGGGTTTGCACTTAATGCAGCAAAATAAAACGTGATCTTATATACTCTGAAATCCATAACTGTGCTTGTAATCATTGTACTGCACTTGAACTGCCTCATTCTAAATGGACTGACGTTGTATATACTGATTATATAAGCAGCTTATCTGTTTAAAAGGCAGTGCAGATCATCATCGGCTTGCTGTCGGTCACTCTGAGCACGATCGTGTATAAACTGCACTATCACATCCAGCGGGAGGTCATCATCCTCATCCTGAACGGTGCTCAAGTAAGACCCTGGCTCTTATAACCTCTCACTGAAAATATTGTTCATTAAACATACAGCCGTGACTTGTCAGAAAAAGTCAAGCAAGACCTAGGTTGTTTTGATAGTTGAGAGGTCCAGTAGCTTCCTAAATGTAAACTGTTTCTGTTATGGGAACAAAATGTTGTTTAGGGTGAAACCGAGAATCTGCCAAAAGCACAAGTCAAAGGACCATTTAGAGTTCTGTATATTGGGGGGGGGGGGTGTTCACTCTACACTGTAAGCATTGAGTAAATTATAATTGCCTTGTATTGCTGTTTGGTAATTATGTATTATACTGGTTGGATATCAGTCTTCATGTACTTTTGTAGATATGTGTAATTAGATTTTAGTATTAGTCCTTGTCAGACAAACAAACAAACAAACATAGATAGATAGATAGATAGATAGATAGATAGATAGATAGATAGATAGATAGATAGATAGATAGATAGATAGATAGACGGTGCTTTTCACAGTTTTCACAGGAGACTTAAATGAACTGTAGAGCCAATGCCTGAGGTACATTTACAGTTTATTTTCTAGAATAAATACATAACATGAGATATCTATGATGAAAGGAATAACAATAATAAATAACTGCACTAGTTACACTGGAATTCACAGGTCTGCTTGGCATGTCATGCAATAACATATTTAGGGTTATTAACAATTTAGTTTTCTTAGTTCGATTTACTGAAGTGATGCAGTGTTTTGTATTGCTCTTTCCTGCAGCTCATTATAACCGGAATTGTCTTGGTGCATGCTGGTAGGAGACCATCTAAATGTCTGGTATGATATTTTGTATCCCCTAATGTAAAAGCAACTCTCTATATAATGGCAATAATAAGTGTATAAAATCTGTTAAGTGCTTGTATTTTAGAAAATGCTGAGCAAGTGCAATCTAGCCCCTTGGATAGCACCCAGTGCTGACTGATAGCTGGAATCTTGCTTCTTTAGCAGCCTAACATCTGTGTTCTTATCCTCTTTTTTGGACAAAAATGTACATAGGCACATGACTGTTGTTTAAGATCATTTTTTTGATGATGATTAGCAGTGTTAGAACTGTTCCTTAAATGCCAGTTCACTACAGTGCAATCAGCCATTCACTTAGATTTAGAGGTTTCTCTTTCACTGCACTTTCCTTGAAGTACTTGGATCTAACCGTTCAGCTGAAAGACTGATTTATTGTTGAATGTTCTCTCTCACAGATTTATAGCAGTCACAATTTTAAGATCTGTTCTGTTGTAAATTGCTCCATTGTCTTTGGATATTTTGCTTTTATTATATATAATTGTTATGTGATCCTTCCGCCTTATGCCAGTATCAATACTATCTGTGTACAATGCATTAGTCACTCTGCTGTTTAGTCTCCCTCTTCTGGGAATGTGTCCAGTTTCATTCACGTTGGACTCTGGACTCTGGGCAGATCCCTGTTGAACTCATCACTGCAGTATAAAGAGAATGCCTGAATTTACAGGCAGATTAGCATTTTTACAGACCGTTTACATTTGTCTTTTTTTTTCCACAGGTGGGTACGACCATTGTTTTGCAGTTGCTAACTGCAGCATTTGATATTGTCGGATTTGGTCTCATAGCCCGACATGTCCCCTTTCGTGGGGAATCCTACTATTACAGAGACACTGAGGTAAACATCTGCAACATCACACACCTCAGACTGTTCCCATTATTTAATATGCCAATGCCAAGAAATCATCTGCAACATAACTTGCAAAAATAAGATTATATGTTTTGTACATCACTCATAGACTTGGTTGTGTTGTAGATATATATTGATTTGTGTATAATCAGTTAAATGTGAATTCTATTCAAATGTGTGATGCTCAAATTGGAAAATGTTATACATCCTGGCATTTAATCATGTATGTCACTCAGACAACAAAATTATATAATCAGCAGTATTTTTGGTTTCGTTTCATTTTGTCAGCCATTACCTGCCAATCATGAAATTTTCTTATTTATATCTTCTTGTTCATGATCATTTTTAAGGACTAATACAGTGATATAAAGTATTTTCAAATTATCCCTTAGATTGAGGCCCCTGGTTAGTTCCTGCCTATAATACATTATGGTATGTAGTACAAATAGAAAGCTTTACTTGTAATAAGAAATGCTCAGTTGGATAAACCACATTCCGAACTGAATCAATCAATGAAGGATATCTAGGAAGGTTTGTATCGCCTCTGAGAAAGGTGTGACTCCAGGCTCTGCCCTGCTCGTTTCAGTGGTGTTGTGACCCACTCCATTCAGTGTGGGCTTGCTGTGGAGAAGGAGATAAAGCGGGAAGGAAGGAGGTGAGTTATATTCTGTGCTTTATTACATGCACCATCAACAAGATTGTTTAATACAGTACTTCCTCTGCAACAATATTTTTGTCCATAACTTCCTTTGGTTTCTGAAAACATTTATTCCACCTTGCCAATGTTTTTTTAAACAACCAATAAAAATCTCACCACAATACCAATGCAGAGTTTTAAGATTTTTAACAAAGTATAACATTTTCCAATGTAGCCTTTGAGCATCTGACACAATATTGTATTTTATACCGTATGTGTCTTAATGAGGAGTAAAATCCTGTTTACATACCGTATATGCTTTGAGCACTGGCCACTATTCTGCTATTTCTGTTATCATGTTTGCTCAAATTCTTTCCTAACTCTTTTTTTTTTGCAGTTCCTGGTGAATGGAATTTTGGGCACTTTGATTGGCTCTTTGGTATTGGTGTGCATTATTGGTTTGGTTGTGGCACTTTTCGGAGTGTATGCCCTATCTGTTAGTGCTATTAAGGTAAGAATGCTGCTATAAAATATAATATTGTGTACACAAGTTGTCATGGCTATCACTATAACCTATAAGCATGGAAGGTTAACATTCTTGGTGGACTAGATTCTTTATGATTATTTATGGTCTAAATGGAATATTGTAAATAAATGTTGATATCATTTACCTTCCTTAGCGCTATTGCATTTGATGCTTACATTTCTCCTCAACATTTGCCTCCAGGAGTTGACACCTATTCCCAGCTCCAATGCAAACGCACAGTATGGTGCTGGAGGACAGGCCAAGACTAACGTGCTCAGTGGGAACTGACAGAACAAAATCTCTCACAGGATAAAGTCAGTGATTTTAGCACAGTTTCATACCAATCAACACAAGCATCTGTTTCACCACTGAATAACATACAATTAAAAAAAAACTCTCGTCACAATGTAAATAATTTGTAAAATTGTTAGCTCCTGTTACTTGGCTGTTTTCTCACCCTGCAGTGAATTTTGATGGCTAAATATATAGTTGCTAGGATTCTGTTCATTTTGCACTAATACACAAGTTTGCTCGCATGAAAATGCTTATGTAGTATCAGTAATGAGCAGGCCATAGACATGAATAATGTAAGATTGTTTAGAAATGTAGGTAGCAATTCTTTTTAATATGCTAACCAGTGTCCAAATTAGACAAATTGTCCATGATAACCGTGTTTGTACCGGACTACAACTGCTTTAAATACAGAGAGAAATATGAGTGATATATAATATACATAGTGTATTATTAATGTAAGTCTGTCCTGCGGTGCTGTAGAACATCATTTGCATGAGACATCAGTCAAATGATAAGGGAAAATACTGAACAACATTCATTAAGCTTTTCCTCAAAAAAAAAGAACTGGCTCCGAAAGAATCTACAAAGGTATCGATGTGGCCAACTCAAAGAAAACCCTTATGTTAGGTTCAAACCCAGATTGAACTTCGGGTTCGATCTCTGGCCCTCTGTCCTGCTTCTGAGCTCTCGGGGAAATGATGAAACACAACCACAATGGAATGTGAATCAAAAGTTCCCTTTTATAGTTGCTTGAGCATAGTATATATGGTTAGTCAGAATACACCGATTTGAGATTCATTACATGTGTCTAAATATGATTGGCTATGATTGGCATGATCTAATCACAAAAAGCATCACGAGGTGTCTAGAATTTAGATGTTAGTTTAATAAATTTCTGCTTGGTCAGCAGGCAAGAATAAAAGCAGACATTTAGTAATGGAAAGTTATCTATTCTGAACAAGAACAGAGACGTACAGAGAGAGCAGAGAACACAGGGCGCAAAGGGCATATGAGGACAGGGGTGCCTTTGCAGCCCCAGGTGTATCCCTACACCTTAAGATTACACATTAACACTATGAAATGAACACTACTAATGTCAGTGTATTTGTAAGAAAATTAGCATTTTTTAGTAACCCAGAAATTAAAGCTTAATAAATATTGGGCAGTGTATACATGAAAGTGAGGATGCTTTAATGAATTGTGTCACAATCATCTAACTCTTAACAAATGACTGGCGTTGCTTGGCTTTTTTTGTCATCCTATTTTATATTTACTGATACTTCAGGAAAGCTATGATGACTGCCAACTCTGTAAGTGCCACCACCTGTGACCAAAATTAATGGACACTAACAACAAAAAGTAAGAGGTTGAAGCCTCACTCAAGGGCTCAGCCGGCGTAATCCTCCTCGTGGAAGCATGTTATCAGTTCACAGTACTGTTTGTGTCAGTGTGTCATTGCCTTTACAACAGCATGTCAGATTTACATTTTGCCTGTATTCTTCAACTTCTTTATATGTAGTAATGGAAAATCATAGACAGGTTCATGTGTTTATGGATGATTGATGTTTAAAATAAACATGATTTGCTAGACAAACAGCAATGGAATATTTTCTCATTTTTAATGCATTAAATAATTAAGGAACATGTCACACCCACAAAGTAAAATATTCAGTATACCTAAAATACATTATGGTAATTTATTGTTTTATTTAAAAAGCACTAAAATAGTACTCCAGCAAGGTTTTAATGTAACACACTTGTTGGTTCTTTTTAAATAGTTGCACTGTCGTGCTTTCTTGCTCCAACTGGTTATAGTGTGTGAGTCAGCTTCATAATTATTAAAGGGATAGTTGAGGCAAAATTAGATGACTTAATTAGTCTTAGACTTAATTAATAATTAAAAGTAAATATAGTTTCCAGCTTACCACAAATGTAATTAATCAGAGAACACATATTTGCTCTTATAATGTTCCCAGGTCATTTACATGATGCTAAACCAATAGCCAGAACAGCTACAATGCAAAAACGTAGAAATAAACTTTAAATGCCAAACATGGCATCAACTGCAGTCCACATCTGAGAGAGATCATGCATAACTGATGCATCAATAATTATTTTTTGTTTTGTTTTTAAATAGACAATGCAACATGATGGAAAAAATGTCTCCACTTGCCTTACTGACCATCATAAGCTGTATCTGAAACTAACATCTATTCAATATACAGTGCCATGTTCCTGAAGTCTGACATTTTGTAGTGGTATCTGAAAAAGGAGAAGGGCGCTTTTGCTTTCTTTAATTGCACCTCCTTGTTTCCTTGCTTCCCTTTTTGTTGCTTAGCACCTCCCTCTGAGGAAGCAAGGAAACACTGCAAGAAAAGGAAATAAGAAGGCTCAGTTTAAGAAAGGTGAAGGATCCTATATTTGTGGATACTACTACAAAATGGAAGATCCCAAGAATTGTGCACTATATAGTGAATAGGTGTCAGAATCAGACAAACTTTACAACAGCTCTGCATATACAAAACAGCAATTCTTTCATCCATCAACTTAAGTAACTGCTTTATTCTAGCCAGGGTGCAGTGGGTCCATACAGAGAACACTGGCTATGAGGTGGGAATACTGGATGAGATGCATTCACACACACACACACACACACGCTCACATGCTCACTCCAATCCACCTTTAGTTTCTTTTCTAATTTTTGAGAAGAAACCTACTGGGACATAAAGAGAGCATGCACAGAAGCTCAGCAGAGAACCAGGGACCCTGGAGCTGTGAAGTGGAAATGCTGTTTCTGAGATTGATTGTCTAGACAGTGTATGCAGAAGGAGGTAGCATTGAGGAATCAAAGAGGCATCATTTAAAGGTTTGAAAGCACCAACAATGAAGAATATCATATGCACACTGTTTGAGGCCCCTGGCTAGTGGGGGCTCCCAAGGGCTGACAAACTTTAAACTACAGCAGTGCCAATGTGCAATCCATTTGTTAAGTCTGACCTAAATAGCCATTTCCGGGCCCAAATACACCCGCAGACCCCAAATCAAATCAAAAGAACTTGTAAACCTTTTCATAGTTGCTTCCTTGTTTATTCAGGGACCATTGTGGGTTAAAAAGGGTCCAGTTCTTTTCACTCCAATCTTCTGTTAATACGACCGGGTCTGAGCCCCTACTGAGCCGCTGATTCTCTGTATGTTCAGCATGTTGCAGTTCAGTGTTTCTCATTGTTTGACTTGATCTGAGACCAAAAATCTCCTCAGTTAATCATTCTTTCCTTGTGATGAGAAAACGAAGAAGATATGACTGCAGTTGATAAGGTGAGTTACAATTCTTAAACCAATAAAGAAACACAAAGTTGGGTGCCACTGGACTCCAATGTTAGCTAGGTAGTTAACATAGCTAATGTTAGCACCCGCTGGCAAAAGCCAAAATGGCCCTTTGCGGATACCCTTCATATAAACTATGAGTTTTATAGGCAGTTTCTTGCTATGAATGTTCCAGTGGTTAGCTGTTTTAACAGAGATTGTGCTGCCCTGCTAAAGGGACAATAGCACGTCTTAGCCAGCTAGTTAAAAAAAATTTTTTTGTTGTTGATGTCAGCTTATTTATGGCGGCACGGTGGTGTAGTGGTTAGCACTGTCGCCTCACAGCAAGACGATCCGGGTTCGATTCCCGGTCCGGGTCGTCCTGTGTGGAGTTTGCATGTTCTCCCCGTGCTTGTGTGGGTTTCCTCCGGGTACTCCGGTTTCCTCCCACAGTC
>JAOVVH010000054.1:25266787-25282608 GCA_028566435.1 Scorpiodoras heckelii
ATGTACACTATGTACACTATTTTATAGGAGACGTCAGAAATAAGAAGCTCTTTGTCCTGATGGCTCGTCTATCACGTCAGGGTTGAGCTCTTGGATGGGACTCCTGGAGAGTAAGGAAACGGTTGGCACCAGGATATGAATGGGAACCAATGGCACAAACCCAGGGGAATACAATATTATTAAATACCACCTGTTGGGTTTCAGGGGAGACACTATTTACAGTATCTGTTTAGCTGGAAACTATTCAGGAACTGCCAAGTGATTAAAGAGATCATCATCCTTCAAATACATGTAGATGGCACCAGTGTGATGCACTTTTAACCCACCTGGGTATATTCCAATTGTGTACCAACAACTAAGCACATAATGTAATACATGTCAATATGTGAATCTCTTAATCACTTTTTAAAATTGTGCAATCTCTCAGTTGTAATAAAGCATAATTCATAATGCCCATTAGTGAAAGGAACTTCATTACAACTTAATTGATCATTTATATAATGGTTGCAGTAATACACTATTAAATAAAAAAGATAAGATGTGTTATTCTCACTTAGTAATATCAGTGTTTTTAAACCTAAATCTAATTTGCTTTACTGTCATTATTATAATCTCAAATGTCATCCTGGCACATCCTACCTTGTAGCGTATGACAGACTAATTCAACTCCACTACCTAACTTTGATGATTGGTGAATAACTAATAAAGGTAAGAAATGGCAGGATTGCTCCAGCAAACGTGTAAAGTAGCACGGTGCACAGCAGGTTACAGAAGTTATACGTGCAAGAGGGAATGTATGCATTACAGCATGTGTGAATCATGTCAAGGGCGAGCTCAGCATGTCTGCAGCCATCAAACCAGAAATCTGATGCTGTTGTTTACTCCCATTGCAGCTGTCCCCATATAGCGAACCTTCTGAAAAAGGAGCAGGATCTCTTTCTGTCCACTCTCCCTTGCTCACTCTCTCCTTTTCTAGCTGTCCTCAACCTGCAGCTCCCTCCAACCTGCAGCCATGAACTCTGTCACTTCCTAACATCACCTTGATGCTTTCATGGCCTTTTGTGATGTTAAGCACAAACATGCAACTAAATGGTGTTCAGCTTACTGTTTTAAGTCTCAGCATATTATTCAGCAAAGCACTATGAATTGGTGGTTCTGTTATAGGAGGGACTTGGCTGATGTGCCATAGTTCACTTTTTCCCCATATAACACAGGGTCCCAGCCTGGTCCTGGAGTACCCCCTGTTCTGCACATATGGGTGTTTTCCTTGCTATAACAGACCAAATTCAACTCAGAAAGGGCTTTTGATTTAGGGGATTTATTGGAAAACACAAAATGTGTAGAATAGGGGGTACTCCAGGACCAGGATTTGGACCGCATGCCTTAGAGAGTAGGGTCACTGCAAAAAGTTCTTCTGACTGATTACCATGACAAAACCTATGACACCCATAACAAACCATTTCTATCCTGATGAGTCTTCCAGGAAGACAATGTCCCCATCCACAGGGCCACACGGCTCACTGAATGGTTAAATGAGGGTGGAAATTATGGACCTCATAGTTACCAGAGCTCAACCTAAAATAACACCTATAGAAGATTTTGGACTATCATGTTAGACTGCACTCTCCCCCACCATCATATCATTTGGAAAAATAGTCTTCATACATCCAGTACATTTCCAGAGACAGAGAATCCATGCCAAAGTGCACTGAGGCTGTTCAGCTCATAGTGGTCTAACCATTTACTAAGAGACTTTAAGTGTAATTAATTACACGAAAGAGGAATGGAACAGCTGAATGGGTTAAAAAGGAGCCAATGGTGGGTCTACACAGGCCCTTGTTCCTGCTTGGAAGCAGCTCTGAATTTGTAGTGACATTTGATGCACTGAGGCTACTATGTTTGCTGAACCATTCAAATCAAAATGTCAAACAGGCACCCTGTACGCTGATGCACACTCTACACACATTCTGCACACACACACACACACACACACACACACACACACACACACACACACACACTTTCACAAAAACACCTAGGGTTAGGTGTTAGTGTGAAAACATGCACACATGATGCCCAGATGTTGCTAAAATCACAGTGTGACTGTGTTACTTGTAAAATTTGCCATGCTTACTGTATCTGTAAAAAAAATAAAACTCTGAATTTCTTAATGCATATAAAGATGAGTAATGTATCTTTAATGACTACAAAAAAATAAAATAAAATGTTAGCAATTACCTAGGACGTACAGTGTTTCATATATTTGGCACATCACTGAGAAGGCCCTTTGAGATCTGTAGAGGGTGGCACATGGAGTTTTCCTTGCAGGTGATTGGCTCAGAGCTAGAATCACGCAACAGGGTTCGGGAATGATTGGGTAATGTCTCATTTCATGTGCTCAGTGCATGATCTAATGCATAAGCATCTTGGTTGCTGTGGAAAATGGAAGCTTAGTGAAATTGCTGACTATTGGCAAGTAAGTACATACTTACTTCTAAACATGACTTAATTTAAATAAGGATATTAATTAAGACTTATACCTTTTAATAGGGCTTTAACTGTTTCCCGTCTACTGTTAATCTGCTTCTAGGATATGTCAGAGCCTATTACACCTCTGGTTTTATTTTCATACAACAACATTTCAGGTCAGATTTAGCGATTCCATGCTAGAAACCAGCGGTCCTGAATTCCAGTCCTGGGGACCTAAACAGTTTCAGAGTTTCCTAATTCTAAACACACCTGATTCAGCTCACCAGCTAATGATTTAGCTTTTCATGAGTTGGCTTTCATGAGTTTTGAAAGATGGAAACCCTACAATTGGGATGTCCCTTGACAAGTCCTTACTTCACACTCTGATCATTATGGATGTTGGAATGGGTTGACCTTCTGTCTAACAACAATGCCAACACTTAGGATTATCCAGGTCATGAATACTGTTTTAGTAGCATGCCAATGGGATTAGACTTACTATGTACTTGAACATGTTTTGCCGATTTTTTAGATTCTACATAAATATATAATTATTTTCTTTTTATTTTATATTCAACAAGATGATTTTTAAGAGTCCTGTCTTTGATGACTCACTCTGTCTGTAGTGGTCAGGGAGGATGGGCTTGTCAGATATGGCTAACAGCTGAGGGCTGATGCTGAAAACTAATCTAAGCTTGCCATGCATCAGGACTAGTCTCCTAGAATGTCAGGCATGAGAGCAAACTGTTCTTGCAAGTCACTGTCTCTAGCTGGATGCGAGGCATTGAAAACTAAGAAAAATATATATTAAACTATACTTTGCATATAATGTTCATTTACTGTGAAGGTTGCACGGTGAATGTAATCCATGCAGTTTCTTATGGTGTTTTCCTGGTTTTCATTGTTTGTGATACAAAATAATTAAAACGTGTAACTGCAGCATGATCCTTTTTTGTGCAACAGAGGCGAGATCAACTACAGTGGAGGATGTACATTGAGGTCACTTAAATTTGCCAAGTGAGACTCTAACCTTTGAGCCTCACTACATACAGTAAGTTTTGCACTGTCAGGTCTGATATGACCAGTTCTGATTACTTGAATTTCTTGCCTGGACCTGACAACAATGAAATTAGAGACATAAAGAAATCTATGTGCCAAGTCTCAAGTACCAAAATAAAGTGTTGCTGAATATAGATGTGTACGTGTGTCCAAGTGCAACAGTTATAAACAGCGTTCAAGAGCAAACATCAATTACTGAAAAAAAAAAACAACATGTTGCTTAAAGGGAACAAATGGAGTGGAGAGGAGAGTGTCATGAAGGATTGCTTTTGTTTTCAGCACACGACCACTGTTCCTCTCACAGACATGCCAAGAGCTGAATCTTAATTAAAGAAGATGAAAGACAGAGCCACAGTTTCTCCCCTCAGCTGGAATTAGCAATCTGCTTTGTGTGCATGTTTCTTTGCTTATTTACCTCAGTCCTATGACAATCTTCTTGTCAATCAGCAAATGCTGCATGTCTGTGTGGATTTTACTTCAGTATATGTATATCTTTTCAGTGTCATGGCAGGCTTTGGTCTAGTACTAACTGATTCCTTAAAAATTGCTGGTTGTATTGATTGTCGGCACATATCCATATTTTTATACTGAAGTGCACTAACATAAGCTGAACTTAAAAGTGCAGTAGTCAAACTCATACTGGAAGACCTGCTAGGAGACAGTTTTAGATGTCTACGTGCTACACTTGAGCTCCGGGTTAGCACTTGCTGTACCAGTCACAGGCTCGTGTATCAGTACTTAAGAAGGGGATCTAGACCAGTTGCTGAGAAAGCACCATGGCCAAATAACCGCCCTGTACCAGGATCTATTTTGTGGGGTTTTTTTTCTAAAAGATAGCATGGCACTACTACAATGATGAATAACACTCAGATACTCTGGGACTTCTTTAAAATATTTATATGTATTAAGCGTGAAGAAGGCTCTGATTTAGAAAAACATACTGTCTCAGTAATGACAGTCATTATCCTACATTTGTCACACCTATGACATGTCCTGGTATATGGTCTTTTGAAGTAGCAGCACACACATTACTGGACACAATGTGCTAGAATTTCACAGGCAAGAACCATTCTTTGAAAAAAATATAGAGCTAGTGAGGTTTCATAGAAATATGTGCAAAATGAGAATGCCTACTGAACAGTAGAGTGGCTGGTGTCCAGTTAGACCTCTAAGTATTCTGTCAGGTTGTGATGAGCAAGTTTGAGAGCTTCTGCATATGTGCACTGAGGTTCTGCATAGGTGCTCTGATTCATACCTCATCTACCAAATCTGACTGACCTGTCCTGTCCTAGTTAAAGTTACACTGTGTGTAGTTCCCTAAATAGAAGCCTCTAGGCCATTCTTGGAAGTGCTCCCACTCTTAAAGAAGAGCTCATGCTGAACTGTTCAGACTGTTAGTTCTTTACAATGTAAAGAATCGTTCCTTTTAATTGAATGATTAAGTTAGTTCATTCCCAAGGTGTTCAGGTGCTCGCTCAATTTCTTCCACACTTTGTGCACAGGGGCATTGTCATGCTGGAACAGGTTTTACTCTCTTAGTTCCAGGGAAATTGTAATGCTACAACACACAAAGACGTCCTATACAGTTGTGTACTTCCAGCTTTGTGGCAACAGTTTGTGGGAAAGAACCACATCTGGGTGTGGTTGTCAGACGTCCACAAACTTTTGGCCATATAGTATATAATATTATATATAATCTATAATTCTTAACATAATTTTTGTAAGCTGATGTTGTAAGGTTACATCTAGCAGCTCCCTACATGAAATCTTTCTTTTTGCACAATATAATATACCTTGAAATTGCAAGCTTTTGGTTATGAATAAAAGGCACTTCCTTGTGAGACCACCATTCACACCCCTGGCCTATTATTGTGGCCAGCCTAAGGCACACCTGTGCAATAATCATGCTGTCTAAACAGTATCCTGATATGCCACACCTGTGAGGTGGATAGATTACTTTGGCAAAAGAGAAGTGCTCACTAACACAGATTTAGACAAATTTGTGAACAATATTTGGGGAAAAAGGCCTTTTGTGTACATACAAAAGTCTTTGAGTTCAGCTCATGAAAAATGGGAGCAAAAACAAAAGTGTTGCATTTATATTTTTGTTCAGTATATTTCACATTCATTGGTAAAAATAACTACTTATAAGAAGTGTTGTATTAGAATCAGCTACTGATTGAACTCATTAATCAGCCCAGATGTTAGCAAAATACTACATTTAATATTCAAATAACTACACTGTATAAAACGTTAAAATGTATAGAAATTTCTACTTGTTTTCTATGTAACATTTAAAAGTACAATAAAAATGATAAAACTAGTCAAAAATGTCACTATTAATGACAAACAAAATATACAGATATCAGAATACCTGGCTACAATTTGCTTTAGGACATCAGTAATATACTGGATGTGTTATCCATACACTGCTAAACCTCATTCTGAAATATGATTGGTCAAATCTATGATGGTGAATAAACTGTTTTCTTACCTTATATTAACAACATGCTGGATTCAACCAATTCTTTCAAACAAAGTTATGAGTTTCTCTTACATTTTCATGAAACTGGTTACTTACATTTATAACATATCTTCTTCCAGTGGGCATTTAAGTAAAAATCAACCGAGTAAAGTTGATTATATTTTACAGCATTTCAGGATTGAAGCACTCCAGCCCAAGGTTACACTTCATTTATAAAAGCAGTCTAATGTATATCATATCCAAGCTCATACTGAAGGGAAGTCCATGTATTTCTGTATAACAAACTCAGCTGCCCAAAGGAATCATCAGCCATCCAGCCAGTCCTTAATGCATGGAGGACTCAGCTTATCATTTGTGGCTTTGCTGTTCGGCATCAGTAAACAGCCTCATCCATATTGTCATCACTGTCTGCACCGAACTCCTCACCATTGTCAAAGTATGACATGATGTAGTCTGTCTCCTGTTTGAATAAACATAAAACACACATACACTAGACTGGAACAGGAACACATCACATACATGATCATTATCCTGTCTGCCACTATGGAAACCTTACCTCTTCAAACTCTTCCTCATCATACTCCTCCTCCCCCTCTGCTTCTTCATCCTCTGTTTTTTTCTTATCGCCCTCTTCTTCATCAGAACTCACCTCCTCCTTTTTTTCTAATGTCTGAAGGATTACATGTGACAGAGAATTAATGAAATCTAACTGGTGATTCATTAACTAATTGCTATTTAGCAGTGAAAATGAATGGCCATTTAACGTGAGGACAGATTTAATGTGAACTAGCCATGGAATAACAAATCATGTGCAAGCTGTTTGCATAATAGCATAGTACCTCCAGTTTGCGGATGATCTCTTTGTCCACTTGTGGCTGTTTGCTGCTTTTTGAAATAACTGAGCTTCCTGAAATACACAATTCCAAAAATTAAGACCTTCCACACATAGTTCAAGACAGAGGACAGAACAATAATGTGTAAATAGCTTCAGTTAGCTTCATACAGCAGCGAACAGAGTTTGGAAAAATAAACACTAATACTGACACTAAAAAAAAAACAGACTGGAAAAAATGGAGAAATGGTATTCATTTATAGACTGTTAATAGCCAAGCCATGCAAACACTCTGTCTGTGATACGCTCCTTTTTCTGAATACCATATTAAATATGGACACACCAGGTAAGATTGTACAGTATGTTTGTTATATGAGTTATTGTATGTAGTGTATCATGTTTGCAAATATCTTGTTGAAAATATAAGGCAATAATATACATAAGAAATGTAGAAAACAAACGAGCCAAATGCATGCTTCACTCTCACTGTTTTGAGAAAACATTATTCTCTACATGTCTCGTTTTCTACATCGTTCATCGCTCTGTCTGCAGCCTTTCATTTTGGAGGTGTGTGTAATGGCACAGAGTGCTGTCTTCCTGATTTCCCCCGAGACAGCAGTGAGTCAGAGCCTACCTTCCACACTTAAAGACAAGAAGACAAGGCCGCCTCTTCCATGTGCTCTAATTTATGCCATTTACCCTCTTTTAAGATGCGTGGCTACAGAAAGGCCTGAGTGCTGCAAAAGGACGCACAGCCGCGGTGGAAAGCAACTTAGAAATCCACACTGCTAACAAGCAGAGGCACTTCTCTTTTCAAAGGAAATGTATTTAAAGACTGACACATTTCTCTCTAAAAGCTCTGTGTGTATTATAACCTCAGTGGCCTGTGTCACACATCCAGTGTGCAGTGTTACTGCGGTGTGGCTACAGAGTAGGAATTCTCTCTCTGAAGAGCAGAAAGTAGGGCTGCTAATGAGCCTGATTCTGTGTATGTGGAAGTGTTTATTCAGGTTGTTGTGCACAATGCAGCTCACTAACTCTCCATCAGAGGCCTTTTCACCCGCACACGCAGCTCCTTCGGCAAGCGCTTCCAGTCTGGAAGAGAACAAAAAACAATCAGAGCATTACAAAAACAAAGCAAAGAAAACATAAACAGCAATAAACATTTTTTTTTTTCATTTCAGTAAAATGATGTGAGCAAAAACAGTATGAACAGTGTTTGGGCTGTTCTCCAATGATCAAATTTAAGGGGAAAACATCTGATCTGTGATATTAACATGCTACAGTTTGCCTGAGACTTTTTTCTGAAGCAAAATAAAAAATAACTTGGGAATAAAAGGAATGTGTGAAGAGGCCACAGCTGAGCCCACACTTGAGTGCTAGAAACCTTCTATACCAAATTCCTGAAATAATCTGCAAATTAGTGATTATTAAACTACACATATTTTATTTGTACTTTTAAAGTTTTATTACTTTCTTATTATACTCAATGTACTACAACAATTAATATGCAGAATAATATATTAATAACATAAATACTAACACATAATTCCTATGCAGGACTATTTACACAGTTTACATCTTTAAGAACACATACTATACAGAGTACTGTTCTCGCTATGTGTTTTATACACCCGGTATGTTAACGCAGTTAAACGACCAGCCAGACTCGGTTTCCACGAGCCAGGAAGTGAGTGCCTTGCTCCTTTATTGACAAATCTTTGTGCATGACAGGTGAAAGTTTACTCACTCCTCCTGTTTTTCACTTTTCATGTTAAGTGTAGCTCTGTAATTCCAGTGCATTTTAGTTTATTACTAATAGTACATCTGACTGATTAGGGGAATGGAAATATAGCCTTGATTTGACTTGAATATTAAGATAGTACATAAACAAATATGTGGACCTGAATGTGCCAGTATTGCTCTGCAGTTCCCAGCGGCCAGAGCTTTGCTGATGATAAGGCTTTTAACTAGTGTGCTGAGGACCAGTACTCGCTTCACGGTAATGTGTCATTCAATTAACAGTGTCAATTCAGGCTCCATGGGAGTGATGATCTAATGGAACAAACCTCAGTGATGTCCCATAAAAACACTATAGACGACTATAAGTTGAACATCCAGCCCTATCATGTTAGGTAAAGAGCATTCTGAAAAAACATGCACCTGGGGTCCATTCAATGGTGTTGTCAGATGGTTCCATATTCTGGTATTTGTCAGAGTAACGCTCCACATCTGCTAAAAGAAATAAAAACAAAAATTTAAACCATCTGCCTTTTAACATAAATAAAAAGTACAGACAGGATAACAATGAATAAAATATGCTGGTAATGTACATTACATTTACACTTATGGCATTTGGCAGATGCTCATATACAGAGAGACTTACATTTGTTTACACAACTGAGCAGTTAAGGGTTGAGGGCCTTGCTCAGGGGCCTAGTGCAGCTTGGTTCTGGTGGGATTTGAACTCATGACCTTCTGGTCAGCAGTCTAACATCCTAACCACTGAGCTACACAGCCCCAACACGACACAACATGACAACTGTCTGTCTGTAAAATACATGTACAAATTGTTTTAAAAAAAGGCTCCCCAACGAACTTACTAGTGTGTCATAGTGAACAAAAGCTTTTACTGCAGCAAAACCTCACTAAATAACTGAAAATCTGTTGCCACAATTCAGACCAGTAACCAGCACCACTGGCACCTCCCATTATGAAAACTGCATCATAGACTGACAAGATTTAAAACTTCATATCCTACCCCCTGAAAATGACTTAATTTCTGCCTAATACATAAATGATAAAATAGATAACTGGTGCAATGAGATGTGATATACTGAATGGGGAGAATCAGTGACCTTTCTTGGGTGCAGCAGGTCGTATGTAGAAAGGCAGAGTCTTCATGGCAGCTCTGAACTCCTGTTTCAGAGCTAGCATATATTCTGCTTCCTCTCCTGTCTGTAATGGCACTGGCTTGTGCTCCAAAGGCTTTCCATTTACAACAACATGACAGAAAAAAACATACAAACGATTACAACTACACAAACAACAATTCATTAGAAACTTTTGGGGTAAGTATACTGTACATAATACACAGCAATCTAGTATACAGTATATCCCATGTATTTGCTATAATGTTGTGGCCAGATGAGATGAAGGCCACCTCAAACATAAACAAATTTCAATGACAACATTAAAAAAAATTTCATTACTTTTCAAAACATTTCCAGGACCTTTCACAACCTACAAGGAGACAAAACTGTGCAAGTTACTCCACAGGTTGGACCTAATTATTAATGAAAATTAACAACAAACTTTTCCATTCCTTTTAGCCTAATGGGCTTGTTTGGAAACTGTATCATGCTGCAGGAAGTAATTATCCAATTAACGAAGCATTATCCATGGAAGAGCACAATAACATATATAATTTCATTAGCCTTACATACAACAGAATCAATTTTAATGACTTTTCCAAAACTTTCAATAGATTTACTTCGTTTCATGACTTGACATGGAAAATAGGATTTTTTAAAATTTCATGACTTTTCCAGGAACTCCATGACCATGGGAACTCTGATAATTTCATAAGGTGATACAGAATGGGGTTCTGTATCATTAGGGATCATCATTCCAGTGAGCTTGTTTCTGACGTAACATACTATTCAGATTCTGAACGGACTGATTAATCCCATGCTTTCTGAAACATGCAGCATATAAAGAACTGATTGGGTTTTCATGTTTCACGGTTTGTTTGTTGGTAGGCACTCCAGATACCCAACTGAATGCCCACAAAACCTGAAAAGGGGAATTTTCTGTAATATGTCTCCTTTAACCTAAATGAATTTTGAGGGTCTAGGTTTAAGGGCTATGATTCCTATCTTATTTGCTGTTTTGCAGTAAGCTGTCCAATTACCTGTACTGTATTGTATTGTTATCAGATCAAGAAGGGCTGCAGTAAATAACAGCCTAAAGGTTGGAAATAGCAACAAAGAAATGGAAAAATAGATGAATGCTGCCAGATCAAATGCCGACAAAAGCGAGTATGAGGGTGAATGTATGTGGGAAGGAATGGGCAAGGAAAAGTGGAGGCTCGTCTGTAGTTTCATTCTAAACTGTATGACTCAATCTCAAGTTTGGTCTAAAATGTCAGATAGTAGCAGCCATGTTACATTTTAATCTATTCAAGCAAAAGTAAAATTGACGCTTAAAATATAGTACTTACAATATAGTACACTTACAAAAAGGTATTTGTAAGAATAGCTTTTCATTTTATATAAAGACAGATATTCACTTCTGCAGTGTTCCATCTGTCTCTGTTCTTCCATGACATTTTCTTCTGTTGCTGAATCTCAAGTGGCCTGCCCTACATGTAGCGCAACACTTACTGTGTACAGCGCCATAAGTACTGAAAAGGAAATAATCTGGAATTCAGCCTAACTGCATACTGGTGTGGCATAAATGAAAGATAGTGTCTGCTTTTTCACGTTTTTATTTTTCACTTTGTACAATAGTCACTTAAAGATTATAAATACTGGTGTAATTGTTTATTTTGTGGAACAACCCTTACAAAGCAAAACCACTCTATTTCAGTATCACATCCAGTCAGAAACATGTATCACATCTAACAGCATCATATTCAATATCTTTATTGCATACTGTTTTATTTTTTTATCCATATTGTGCATCCCTAGCTTACAGCATGCACACAACCTCATTCTCCTTGTTTCTGCTCAAATTCAGTGTCCTGAAGGACTGGGACAAACCAGAAATTGTGTCACTGTGTAACTATTTATGGACTTAAACCAGACACTGACTCATGGCCTGTATAGTACAGGATTTAGAATTATGAGATCAGTGTCTGGCAGGGAGGTGGGGGGGCTAAAACATTCACACTGTTTTTCTAAAATAACAGCATTGCAGTTATTTTAGAAAAAATACATGCAATACTGTGGAAAAGTCATATGTACACGACATTTTTATATAAATGCTTTATTGCCTGTCTATTTTCTGCCTTTCAATAGAAAATAAAAAAATGTATTCAATTATTTGATCAAGTAATAGACCACATTTCTGAACAAAAAAGAAAAAGAAATAAACATCATGAACACTATCTGGGATTTTACCTGTAAACAGTAGAAATGTAGCAAGTTCCCTAAGAAGCTTGGAATAAACTACCTGCCACACTTTACAGCGGTCCACAGCCTAAAAAATGTTGGGTTATTTACAACCTGGGTTAAGTGCATTGAATAATGTTTAAGTTAACTTTTGGCTTTTTAACACAGTTGCCATGAGAGCTTAGTGTTTGGTTTAATTCCACTAGAACATGATAACAACCCAGCGTCTGGGTCAACACAGAGCAGTTGAGAGACAGGAGAGAGTTGAAGAGAAAATCACTAAGTACCTTATTACTCGCTTTATCCTATGTGTTTTCAGATTTATCGTGTGACATACATTGGTCCCAAAATATATATAAATAGTTAATATCTTAAAATAATTATTAACCTGGTTGCCTTAAATTTTTAAGTTCATTCAAATTAAAATATTAATTAAAATTAACTACTGTATAGTGTCAACTTAATATTTTGATTTTAATGAACTTAAAAAATTATGGCAACCAGGTTACTAATTATTTTAAGTTAAGTCAACAAATCCTTTTTTACGTGTTACATTAATCAGGTTTGTTTTCTAAAAGCACTTAGCTAGTCTGCTTACTTGTATTCTGAGCCTGCATCAAAATTTTAGATAACTTCTTCCAGAGATGCATCACACTGCTCACCTGTTTGCGCTCTCTCTGTTCCAGACCTGTTCCCGCACGTACCCAGACCACTCTGTCTCACCACCATACTCACCTCTTCTTCGTTACCCCTCCACAGTACATAAAAATGCCTCTCACCACACATCTAAGCCAGATCACTTAGTGTCATAATCTAAACATTCCCGCCAGCCTGATTTCTGCCTGTTACCTGTAATCTGACTCTCTGGCTGACTTATCGTATATGATACTGCTCTGATTACCACAGCCTGTATGTCTGATCATTCGACTTTTAGTAAAGACTCCTACTTTACTCTCTGCCTTTGTGTCATGCTGTTGGGTCCCGTTCCTGAATCTGACCTTGAAAAGATCTCCACAGAACTGTTTTGTTTAAACCCCCTCTCAGCCGTCCCCAAGGGACTTTTGTCCTCCTGCGTTAGTATTTGTTTGTACCTGCCTGCTAAATTTTCTTATAACGTTAATTGGTTCTATTTCCTAAAATATAAACAAATTAGCAATTTAAACCACAGAGGCCCTGAACAGGAGAAAGAAGCAATTACTGAGGATGAATGACATCTTTAGACGCCAGTGTCACGTCAGTCTCATGATGCCACAGATGTGAGTCATGCAGTGATTAAATGGTGAGAATATTCCCATCATCAGGTAGAAGTCAGGAAGCCTGTCATTAGTGGTGAAACCATGTGGTGATCCAGTCACCAAGGCTCCCTACTGAGAGAAATCTATTACCTTGTTCTTTGCTTAGTATTTTGTTAATGTCAGTGATGTATCTAATATTGTTTTGTTTGGGTGAACATTTATTCATAAGTGTATTAAATATTCATTTCTTTTTAAGTGTTGCAATATGTTGTATGCTTTATAAACTTTTAATTACTGGTATTACTTAAATTACTTTTTATTACTTACTTTGATTTGATAAGCATGGTTGGTTTATTTAATATATAATTGCAATTACATCGTGTTTAAGTATATCCTGCTTAACAGTTTAAAATAAACAAATACATTTTAAAGAAATGTATATAATGAAACAGGTTTATGAAAACATTACATGAAGTTACAGCTGCACTCTATTACTATATAGACAAAAGTATTCGGACACACCTCTTGATCAGTGAATTCAGGTTTTTCATTCAGTCACATTGCCACAGGTGTAAAAAATGAAGCACCTAGCCATGCAGTCTGTCTTTACAAACATTTGTGGAAGAATGGGTCATTCTAAAGAGCTCACTGAATTTGTGTGTGGTACTGTAATAGGACGCCACCTGTGCAATGTCAGGTCATGAAATTTCCTCCCTCCTAGATATTCCACAATCGACTGTGAGTGGTAGTATTGAAAAGTGGAAGTGTTTAGGAACCACAGCAACTCAGCCATAAAGTGGCAGACCACATCAATTTACAGAGCGGGGTCGCTGAGTGCTGAGGTGCATAGTGCATAATAGTCACCAATGCTGTGCTGTCTCGATAACTGCAGAGTTCCAAACCTCCTCTGGCATTAACATCAGCACAAAAGCTGTGCACCGGATGCTTCATGGAATGGGTTTCCTTGGTCGAGCACCTGCATGCAAGCCTCATATCACCAAGCACAATGCCAAGTATCGGATGGAGTGGTACAAAGCATGTAGCCACTGGACTCTGGAGCAGTGGAAAGATGTTCTGTGGAATGACAAATCTGGCAGTGTGATGGATGAGTCTGGGTTTGGCGAATGCCAGGCGAACGTTACCTGCCTGACTGCATTGGCCAACTATAAAATTTGGTTGAGGAGGGATAATGCTATGGGGTTGATTTTCAGGAACTGGCCAAGGTCCCTTAGTTCCAGTTAAGGGAAATCTTAAGGCCTCAGTATACCAAGACATTTTGGACAATTGTGTGCTTCCAACTTTGTGGGAAGAGTTTGGGGAAGGCCGTTTTCTGTTCCTGCATGACTGAGCCCCAGTGCACAAATCAAAGTCCATAAAGACACAGTTGGGTGAGTTTGGTATAGAAGAACTTGTGAACAAATGAGGGAACAACTCCATATTAATGCTTATGAATTTAGAATGGGACATCATAAAAGCTCCTGTAGGTGTAATCTGTTGGTGTCCAAATACTTTTGTTCATATAGTGGACAATATGGACAATTTCACCATTTTCACCATTTCATGGCCTTCAACCAGCTGAGATGTGATTCTCCTTCCCAGTTCTGAAAAAGTCAAATTTTTTATATTCGCCAGATACAAATCAACTCAAGATTCTGTGACATGCACTGCCGGTGTCCTTGCATAATCAAGAATCACACTCAGCTGCAGACTGCCATGACGTAGGATATGCTGTGTGTGTATGTACAGTATATGCAGCATCATGCATTACATGTAACTCACAGGAAACAGTGGTGTAGGCTGGACAGTGGAAGGTGGAAGGTTCTCTCCTTTGCCTATTCCCACTGCCTCCACAGGAAAACTGAGCTGAGCTCGTCCTCTGCCGTGCCCTCGTCCTGCCATTCTCAGCTCATATTCTGCACAGTCCTACTCAGAGTCTGCAGCTTCTGAAAAGGTTCAAAGATGTCATGAGAGTGTAAGAAATATTACAAGGTGTCTGAAAAGTCAGAAAACAATGGGAGTTACAGTATATATAAAAGTTTTTCTATTCATTATGTATCTGCTTATTTATTAATATTTATTTCTTGCATACAGGTAAAAATGTCATTAGCACTGGATGAAAGGGTAGAAAGGGTCGTGTTTCTTGGCACTTCTTAGTACTCTCTTTGGTTAATGACTTTTCTTACACTCTGTAGTATAATTACATTATACTGTGAGGTAGAAATTAATTTAAGACCAATTCCAGAATTACTGGCACACTTATAGAGAATGGGTAAAATGATTACACAAATATATAATTATTAAAAATTTCCATTCGGTCAACAGGAGTATTGTATTTGTATTCATCTTACAAAACTGTTAATCACTGACACCCCTAAAGAAATTTTTGGAATAAAAATGAAAGGAACAGTCATCTCTGAACACAAATCTTCCACTGTTTTAAGGAGGCAAGAACGATAGCAAAGGTCACATTTTGAGATAGGGACGTCCCGATCAAGTTTTTTTATTCCCGATCCAATCTGTGTCATTAATTTTGTTCCCGATCCGAAACCAAGTCTCAAACCAATACTTCTATTTTCTAGATATTGTCTAGATAAGAACTAGATAATACTGTTCACACAGTGCACACT
>JAOVVH010000054.1:25363271-25376389 GCA_028566435.1 Scorpiodoras heckelii
TGCAATGTACAATTAATGAAGATTGGCCACCAGGCTGGTCCAATTTAGCCACGAAACCTCCCACACTAAAATGACAGGAGTTTCAGTTTCATTGTCCAACCCCTGTAAGTTACAAGTGTAACAGGTTAATTAGTGCAGCAAGTTCGTTTCAGTATCAGTAGACCTGAACCTGTAGATTACTAGATCTCAACATACAAGTCACAATCCAGCTGATGTTTTATAGCTAAAATAGCAGGCGCCTTTTATCAAACTGTCTGCTGAAAGTTAACTACGTGAACTTGGGAAAACACTCCTTCATAGCTATTAATGGCTGTTAAAACGGTTCTGTCGCTGTGCAGTTCATTTTATGAATATTATGAGTAGATTAGTTAGTTTACTTACATCCTGACCGGAGTTGACCACCGGATTCTCCCATTTTATCTTGACAGTGACAGAGCAAGTTTTATTATATTTGTTGACACTTTGCAGCTCCGCAATTCCAGTTCACTATAATCACTATAATCACTAACGTTAAAACAATTCCCACAGTAATCCGGCTCAGCTAGTTAGTTTCATCAACTAAAACACCTTTAGGATAAAGTCGCAGAACTACAAACTACGATGAATACGACACTGTATGATCCGACACGCTTCTGCTTTGAAAGACGAACTGGACTGTTTTTACTTTCCGGCCAGTTTGAATATCCCGCCGCAATCCCATTGGCGAGCCTGACGCGCGCAATGCATGATGGTCATTGTTGTCCTCGCGTTGTTTTGCGCGACACTTCCGCGTTAAGTCACGGTGCTTCTTGTTCTAAACGGGAAATTGAAAATGGGAAACGGGAAAGTGAGTGGAAATGAGCGAAAGTGCATCTAATATCAAACGCAGCCGCGAATTTTGGCATATCCGTTTCCCTTTAATAAAGACACTGAAATATTTGGGATTGTGTCGCCATGGCAACGGAGTCACACAGTCACGTGGTCAGAGGCAGACGACGTCCTCACTCCGCACCTGTCAAATTAGGTTTCTTAGTTAGTTAGTAATCGTGTACATTTCTTCACATTGTCTGCGCAGATCCCGTGGCTTCTATTTAGGCAGTAGATGTTATTCTCAGGCTAGATCATCTAACTGAAGATGTCAGTAAACATGGCTTCACTTCTACACAGAGTAAGTTGGACAGTAACCTTAGACTTTTGGTTACTAATGTGCCAGGTACAGTAACTAGTCCTCCAGTGCATGAGTGATGTGTTAATGTAAGAGGTCAAGTTAGCTGATTATATGTATAGAGGTTAGCTACTAGTCACTGAAGTGAGCTCAAGTGCTGTTTCAGACTGTACATGATAGACAGTAGTGACCAGTGTGCATGGGAAAAGGGTGTATAGTGCTGATACTTTAGCCTGCTGATAAAACATTCATTAGTGAAGCGTGAATCCTCGCAACTGCTCACAACAACAGTATCTGTGACTTTGCATCATTAGTGCTTTGATGATGTGCACCATTAACACTACTAGGATAAGCCTTCTTCTGCAGCAAAACTTCTGATCACATATTTGACCCTTTTAGGCAAACTGATCCATGTAGTTTTTCTTTTAGTACCACACCAGCACGTGACCGTTATCTGTCTCCGGTCATGGCCTCTGATGGTTCACCGTCCCAAGATTCCCAGAAGAAGAAAAAGAAGGTGACCAGAAAGGGGAAGGGTGAAGACGTGAAGGACACCGAGGTCCAGGTGGAGGCTCAGGTAGAGAGACTTACAGCATGTGGACACAACGCGCTACAACATGGAGACAGCTCAAAGGCACTCGGATACTTCAAAAAGGCTTTCAGAACTGCCGAGAAGGTATAAAAAAAAGAAATAAAAGGTGTCGATGGATTAAATTAACCGCTAAGGATGTTCTCGGCTCTGTCTGCCACCATGTTTATGGTTTGTAATCTGTCTTTCATTCTTCTTTCTCAGCTCAAAGAGACTAAAGTGCAGCGCGCTTGTGCTTTTAACCTGGGAGCAGCGTATGTAGAGGCAGGTAAGCCCCGGAAAGGGCTGGATTTGCTGTCTCAAGCTGAGCCAAATGAAAGAGGTGAGCGTGTGGCAGATCTGCAGTTTAATCTAGCAGCAGCACATGAGGCTCTGGAGGACCATGTACAAGCTGTCAGGCATTACCAACAAGCCGCACACCTTTATCGCTCACAAGGAGACGGGAGCAGTGAAGGGGACACCTGCATCAGACTGGCCCACTGTCACCTGCACAGGAAGGTCAGTGTCTCTGGAAGAAAAGGGTGAGGAAAATATATAGTGGAACATCAGAGTAGGAGTTTGTCATCGTATCATATATTTGCAAAAAGTATCTTTGATATCTTCAACCATGATTGGCTTGCTATACTTCCAAGATAAACTAAACGTACTGCTTAGTGGGATATGACAAAGTGAGAGAAATAGCGAGACTGAAGTGAAATAAGTATACCAAATTGCAAAATTGTTCTTGAGATATTGAGATGTATCAGTTGCGGCACCCCCATAGATGAAATTTCCTAAAATTTGGCATGGGTCTACAGAATTTGGTAGTGATTTGGGCGTACTCCACTTCAGGGGGCGCTAACACAAAGGACAACACATACCTGGGACACAAACCTTATACAAGGTATGTCCGGAAAGTAATGAGAATTAAATACCCGCACTCTGTGTGGTTTACGCATGGACATGGTGGTTCAAGGTCAGTTAGAGCGGGATCTCAGATAAACGTTAGGATCAGTTGCATTTTAGCCTTTGCCATGCCCAGAAGTTTGTTTTTGTGAAACAGTGCTGAAGTGCCTCGTCACTGGAACAATGCAAGCGAGTTTGGAGCAAATGTACCTGATCAATTTCTGTGTGAAAATCAGTAAAAGTGCATCAGAAACTCCTGAAATTTCAGAGTAAGATTATGCACAAGCTACCCTATCATCACCCGATCATTTAACAAGAGAGATCACAGGAGATGAATCGTGGGTGTTCGAGTATGATCCTGAGACATAAAGACAAAGTGCTGAATGGCACACGACAACATCAGCTCACCCAAAAAATCAAGTCACTGTTCAGCATCTTGTGTGATTCTCATGGGATTGTCCATAAAGAATTCATACCAGAAGCCAAACAGCAAATGGAACATTTTTACCTTAGAGTTTTGGAGCGTTTGAGGAAGAGGGATTTGCATGTGTGCTGTCAGATTGCCTCTTCATGGATCCTCCATCATGACAATGCACCGAGTCACACTTCAATGGCTGTGAGAGATATTTTGGCTATAAAAAACAGTATTTTTCCAGTCCTTCCACATCCACCCTATAGTCCTGACTTGTGTCTGTGTGATTTCTTCTTCTTCCCCAAGAAAAAACACATTCCCATGCTTAAGCCCTACGGAGTGCGGGAATTTCATTCTCATTACTTTGAGAATTACCTGAAGAGGTGAGGTGATCTGTTGGGACTGCAGGCATCAGAGGGCTCTAAAATTACACACTTCTCCTTTGATTTGATCATTTGTAATGTCTTTGGGTTTATTATAGAATTGTCAAAGCTTGTAGATTCCACTGTCCCAGTTTGCAATCATTATGAACCAAATGTAAAAAAAAAATTGAGGTGATATGTATTTTAAAAAAAAAGCAATTCAAAACCAGTATACAGTGTATAGCATTATCAGTGTATTGCTCAGACATCCTGTGTTTTAGGAGTGGACTGAGGCAGCAGAGAATTACCTGCGTGCAGCAGAAAGCTATAAGGTGGCAGGGAAGCTGGCCTCTGCTGCTGTAGCCCTAAAGGATGCTGGGAATCACATGTTGAAATGCGACTGCTTCTCAGCAGATGATGTCATTAATGTTCTCACAGAGTGTTTGGAGCTGAGTGCCAAAATCCCAGAACCAGAGACACTAGGTGAAGTATAAGCAATAATATATCAGTAGTAATCATCGATTGACTAAAAATCTTCTACATCAGACAACAGGACAGGAAACTATCTTTAATACATATGATATATATCCTGTGCTGTTTGTTTTATGGTTTTTTCAGGTAAGCTGTATAATGCAGTGGGGTTGAGTTTCTCTCAGCTGAAGCTGTTTGCTGAGGCTGCTGAGTGTTACGATCTGGCCCTGCCTCTGGTCCGTTCCACTCCGCGCAGGCTAGCTGTGGTCATGCAGAATCTGGGTGCGGTCCACAACTCTCTGGCACAGTACCGGAAAGCCCTGGAATACCACAGAGAAGCAGCTGCACTGCACGGTTAGCAAACCGCCAAGCCGAGTTGCTCGGGCATTTCCTCATTACTTCATATTCTGAATATTTTCTGTGCACAATATGCACAGTCCACACAAACACACAGATCTACCCTTTTTAATAAAAAAATGCAGTGTCAATTTGGGCTGTCAGAATAAACTATTATAATGCTAATATTTAATAGCAATTTGACTGCTAAATCCATTTAGATGTTTAAGGTCCAATGCTCAGCTTTTAGTCACCTAAAGTAATTCTTTAAAAGCAGACCCGTCCTACACTCTGGCTGAAAAGACCTTTGTCACCATTGTGTGATCCGATGAAATGCATGTTTATGGCCTGTTTTTTTTCTTCATGTAGTTTTTACATAATGTATCTATTTTTAATGAACATTTCAAAAAGAATAAGTATGTGTCTTGAAAGGGATGTATGTTAGGGTCTGCATAGACTAGGTGACTGATACGTCCATTAGTCAGTGATGTAGGAAGTCTATTGTCTATTGGTGGCGTAGGTGGAAAAATCAGTAAATCACATTTTGGACGCATGAAGACTGACTGTTTTTTTCTGCATAAAAAGCACAATAACGTTTACATTTCTCAACCAGTTTTAAATGTACTTTTATGACATTTGACAGAAAACCCTTATCCAGACCAACTTACATTTATCGCATTTACACATCTGAGCAGCTGAGGGTTAAGGGCCTCACTCAAGGGGCTCAGCAGTGGCAGCTCGGCTGTGGTGGGATTTGGACTTATGATCTTCTGGTCAGTAGTCCAACGTCTTAACCACTGAGTTACACTGCCCCTTTTTAATTTTGATGAGTCGTTTTTATATTCAAGAGTTTATGATCTATGTGGAGTACAGAAAAGTTTTGTCTTCAGTTACTTTGAATCACAGTAATTAGGCTATAATCACTGCTAGATGCTGCTAATGTGTTTAGGCTTAAATTAACTGAATTACTTACATTCAAAGAAATTGTAAAAAATCACTTTTTTTTTCTATGACATTCCACGTTGTACTGACCCAGGTTGTAAAAGCAGTTAGTCACAAAGTTTTTAGCACACACAAACAGGTTTTTGCTGACTGGTTTTGGGGACGTTGCCATCGAAAATAAAGTTTATTCACTCAGGTGTTCTGTCCTCTGAGGCTGGAAATGATGTAGCGATGTGTGCTGGTCTTAACAGCAGCACATTTCCCATGCATTTTCCTGGAAAAGATTGAGCAAAAAAAGAATCATAAAATACTAAACAAAAAATTGCGCCCCTTCACAAATGCGATTCTCAAGGTGGAGATACTGGTGGAGGTGGAGTCACTAAACTACAATGTTTAGTCAATATCCATATACACATCTAGTAAGTGTAAGTTATTTCTCCTGTATTACTTTTAAGTGTCAGTGCACTGCTCAGGTCTCCAGCAGTATACATGCAGGTCATGTCTCGGTCTCACGGACAGTGAGAAAAAGCTTATACTAGCATCTTTCTGTCTCTCGATTTGTGTTTCTGTCTCCTCCCTAAAATGCATCTGCTGCTTTTATATGTGACCATATGTTGACATTGCTGTATACATGGCTTTAAGATCTACTGCTGTGTTTTACTGCCCTGTCCCTTTAGGATAATTACACAGAGGAGATGAAAATTACAAAGCTGAGTAACACAGCTTGCAAGTTAGGTTTTGCATGAGTCACTAGATGTGTTAGTGTTTGTTTGTTCTTTGCATATGTTCATGTGTTATGAATATATTTATTTGGACAACTGTAATGAAGTGTAGCATGTCAGATAACTCATAAGCCTGAAGGTTACAGCAAAGCCAGCATTATTTAGCTTGCTCATTATATTTCTCCTATTGTCTTGGCAGGGGTGTTGGGTAGCCGTCGGGCTCAGGGCTGCTGTTTCTGTAACCTGGCTTATGCACTCAGTGAACTGGGGGAACTGGAGGGGGCAGGAGAGAGCTACCTGCACGCTCAACAGGCTTTCAAAGACAGCGGTACACACCTGAATGCCTGAATATGCCTGAATATGTCCTAAAAGATTGTGACGCTTCAGTGACTTCAGTGCTAACTCTGTCTGTCTGTAGATGATTCCTCAGGGCTTTGGCAAGCATGTGAGGGTCTGGGTGGAATCAAAATGAGACTGAGGGACCCCGACAAAGCCATTCTCTACTATAAGCAGGCTCTAGCACTTCTCTCCAAGTGCAAGGTAAAAGGTTTGATCCCAAACCTGTTCATTAGGCTAATAATCCACTCCCAATTCGAGTAATACACTTGCCAATCTGGACAGCTGCTAGATGAATTTGGACAGTTGGCAGCCAACTCAAGTGCACAGAGCAGCGAGCTGAGACCTGTGTAGCCAGCAGTTCAGAAAGGATCCAGTAAATAAATTTAAACTATCCTTTCAAGCACATGACCGAGTAAAGAACTAAACAAAGTTAGTGAAAATTAAAAACTTATTTATCATGGTAAGATTTATCAAAACACTAGAGCTGAGCAAATTCTCACACCCTTGTCATAGGTGTTACTGATCAAATCACTGTCTTGCTTCCAGGATGTCTCTAGCTCTGTGCAGGAAAGCCTTGTTAATAAGCTGAGTGAGGCTTTACAGATGAAACTGGCCATTCAGCAGGTACATTCCCGGTTTTAACATACTAAGATATATGACTGTGTTTATTTCATGAAAATACTGCAGAAATGTTACATACAACATTTCAGTGTATTGCAACATTATCCGTCACAGGGAAGCTCCCCTTTAAGGCAAACTATCAAGGAGAGAAACTTGAACAGGCAACACCTGCGGTAATACTGCACAGCTCTCATAATACCGTATCTTATATGCAATCCCCATGGCTCTATACTCATTCCTCTCATGTGTAAAGTGTTTTCTGACAAAAGAGAATTTTGTCATATTCCACTGGTTTTCCCTGTAATTGCTTTCATACAGAATAGTTCAGAGGAGGAGCACAGAGGAAATGATGCCGGAGCAGAGAAGAAAAGAGCCACCGAACAGTCACAGGGTAGAGGATAATGGTAAGATGCAATCCTTCAGTTCAGTATTCAGATTAGTTAATTTTTATTTCTGTAGTGCTTTTAACAATGGGGTAGTCACAAAGCAGCATTACAGCAGTCTCAGTGTAGATTTAAATATCTTCATTGGCGGAAATCATTGAGTTTTACTCAAAAAAACTTCAGGAATTATTTACAGTTAATGTTCCATAATGTGCTTAATGTCAGTCAGGTGCTTCCAGTGATTTGGAGAAGGAGTATAAGAAAAATATTTTTGAGATGTTAGAGAAATTTCATATAACCATAGATTGCTTAAATATTTACATTTACATTTATGGCATTTGGCAGACACCCTTATCCAGAGTGAATTACATTTATCTCGTTTATACAACTGAGCCATTGAGGGTTAAGGGCCTTCCTCAGGGGCCCAACAGTGGCAGCTTGGTGGTGCTAGGATTGGAACTCGTCACCTTCCGTTCGGTCCAATGTCTTAACCACTGCTTGTAACATTCAATTATGGAGAAACATGCATGTGTGGTATTACTGCAAGTACAGTAACTGCACAGGGGCATTTTTAAGATGCTTGCTACATTCATAAAACAGGCTTTACTATAAGGACTTTGGTATAACAACAGATTTCTGCTGCATTTTGCCTTGTAGAATGGAGACCTACAGAAACATGTGGACAGACGAAACCTCATGGTGACATGATAATATCAAGAGCAACACAAACAGAGCATCCTGAGTACAGGAGTGCACTACCAGAAGCTAATAGGTAGATACAGTACATACTCTTAACATAAAATGTTCTAATAGACTGCTGGGGATTGTCTGTTCATTCAGTTCATTCAGTTCATTCAGAGCTGACATTTTATTATATATGTGTTGTTTTTTTACAGTCCAGGCAGGTTATTGGCATTATGGTGCTAACTTGGTGCTAAGTAAGCCTCCTGATGTTCAAGTTAATTGTAGCAATAACTGATAACTGATTTACACTGATTTACACTAAACTCTATATTCAGTTTCATCCCACCTCACAAAACCATGTCAGTAGGTAGCTTGGCTGCTCTAAATTACAACTGGCTCTGAATGAATGAGTGAATGTCTGTGTGCAAGTGCAATAGAATGACCATTTACTCAAGGTGTACAGAGTTAGCAAAATCACAATTGATTTTCATTTGCTTCTGAACTTTACTGACTTCAACAATCACTCAGTTACAGAACTGATTAAGTAAAGATTCCTCTAGTAATTGCTTTTTTTCAATAGTGCAAGTAAAAATTGTACAAACCCCATTTCCAGAAACGTTGGGGACATGTGGAGCCCAGCAGTATGTGCCAAACATCTCAGCCAGCCTAGCAGTTATAGATGAGACAAATATCAAATTTCCCTAAATGTAGACACATTAGCACCTTTCCTCCAGGGTCTGAGTATTGTTCAAAGACATGGATTCAATAAGTGCCCAATTGTGCAAACCCCATTTCCTGAAAAGTTGGGACACTTTCTAAAAAAAAACAATATAAACTGAAATATGTAATTGGTTAATTCACTTGAATCTTTATTTAACAGATTTTCAGTGTTTTCAGTGACGAACTTATTTCTACTTGTTAAATGTAAACACATTTAGAAATTGATGGCTGCAACACACACACAAAAAAAGTTGGGACAGAGGCATGTTTATCACTGGATCACATCACCTTTTCATTTAATTATACGTTTTAATCATTTGTGAGTTGAAGATACTAATTGTTGCAGTTTTGCAAGTGGAATTTTTGCCCGTTCTTGCTGTGTACAAGACTTGAGCTGTTCAGCAGTCCGTGGTCACTGTTGTCTGATTCTCCTCTTCATGATGCACCATACATTTTCAATAGGAGACAGATCTGGACTGAAGGCAGGCCAATCAAACCACACTGTTGTAACTCAAGCAGAATGAGGCCTGGCATTGTCCTGCTGAAAAAGATATGGAATTCCTTGGGAAAGATGTTGTCTTGACAACAGATATAGTTTTTACAGATACAGATTTTAGACACTACTGGGCTCCACGTTTGACTTTAAAATATAATTGAAGAGAAGAAAATTTCCATTTGTCTCTCACTGTGCTGCTCCCACAGAATACCAATTTTAGGTTTTACATAATGTGTGATTGTGTGTCTTATCAATGGCAGGAATCTGAATAACACACATGAGAACCCTCATCTTGAATATAAGAATCCCACAGACTCCCGTTTCATTCAGCAGGGTAGGTATGCATATACTCAAATATCTGTTCAAACTGCTCATTAGATAAAATAAAAATCCTGAAAATAAATTTACTCTGAATACACCATGTGAAGAAATTTATATATATGTACCATAGATGAAGCCATGTGTGAAACCTCTAAACAGAACCCACTGGAATTAACCAGGTATGAGACTCCATTTCAGTTACTATAATTGTCTAACCAGATGTTGATGGTGAAATCTGACTGATGATGCCTGTCTAGTTTCAGTGTGCCCCCACTGGAGGAGAGCACTGAGGCCTTGTCTCCAGCACATCTTCACAGTGAGGAGTCCACATCCATACACAGGACCTTAAAGTCCAGATTCTGCACAGTCATGTGACCAAAGCCATGTTTTATCTGTCTTTTCGCTCCCTCGGATTTAATAAGATCCCAAGGATTTTATTTTCAAATGGAAATTGAACGCCATTCTTTTTAGGTGACGTGGAGCAAAAAATGACAAAGGACACATGTTCTGTTATAAATATTGATTAAATCTACTGATGCCATATGAAAATCTAATCTTGAAACAATGCATAATCGCAAATGCTCTGATGATTGTCCTGCTCTCACAGTCTGTGCATCCATTTTCTTCCTCATTGCAACAAATGAGGAAGACATAATATTAAATCAGTGGCATGGATCCTACAGCATCACCAATCACGTCTCTGTGATGAAAGTTTGCCCTAATTTGGATTTTAAATACTTCCAGTGGATTATTGAATACGACACTGCCTCAAAGACTGATATTGATATGGTGTGAAATTGTTCTTATCTTAGTTTGCTGAAGTCAGAGGGTTTATGTGCCAGCTTCCTAGCATTATCACTGTACAGCACTCTAATGGTATACTAAGATACCAGGAGAATCTAAAAATCTTATACTTTGTAATATTATAGTTTGTCAGTATAGGTGTGATAAGTAGTGTAAATTACATTTTAAAACACAAACATACACTTCCCAAAGACTTTATTAGGAACACTATACTAATACTGGGTAGAGTCTCATTTTTCTCCCAATTCTTCATGGCATGGATTCCAAAAGATGTTGGAAACCTTCCTTTGAGATGCTGGTCCATGATTGCATAACAAAATTTCTGCAGATTTTTGGGATGCATTTTCATGCTGTGAAGCTCCTGTTCTACCACATCCCAAATGCGTACTCTTTGTGGATTCAAATCTGATAACATGGTGGTCACTGAAGAACACTGAACTCATTGTCATGTTCATGAAACCAGTTTGAGACAAATTTTTGCTTTGTGACATGGTGCATTATCATGCTGGATGTGGCCATTAGCACATGGTCAGCAACAATAGGCTGTAGCATTTCAGCAATGATTGATTGATATTAACTGGCCCAAAGTATGCCAAGAAAACATTCCCCACACCATTACAGCAACCTGGACTGCTGACACAAGGCACGTTGCATCCATGGATTCATGCTGGTGGCACCAAATTCTGACCCTACCACCTGTGTGCCTCAGCAGAAATCGAGGTTACATTTTTCCAGTGTTCAGCTCTCCAGTTTTGGTCTGTGTGCACTGCAGCCTCAGGTTTCTCTCCTGGCTGACAGAAATGGAACCCAACATGGTCTTCTGCTGTTGTAGCCCATCCACCTCAAGGTTTGATGTGTTGTGCATTCGGAGATGCTTTTCTGCTCACCACAATTGTACAGAATGGTTATCTGAGTTACTGTAGCCTTTCTGTTAGCTCAGACCAGTCTGCCGTTCTCTGTTGATCCCTCTCATCAACGAGACTTTTCCATCGACAGAACTGCCACTCACTAGATGTTTTTTCTTCATTGTACCATTCTGAGTAAACTCCAGAGATGGTTGTATGTGAAAATTCCAGGAGATCAGCAGTTGAAGAAATACTTAAACCAGCCCAATCTGGCACCAAAAATCATGCCACAGTCAGAATCACTAAAATCTCATTTTCTCTCCATTCTGATGGTTGATGTGAACTTTACCCCAAGTTGCAGTCTCATATCTGCATGATCTGCATATTTATGCACTGCAACACTCAATTTAGACTAAGTAATTATTGAGGCTATTAAATGAACAGAATGTTCAGACAAAACAGTGTTTGTATTTTCCATAACTGATATTGTTGTTTTCACTATTAAAAAAAAAAGATTAAAAGGTAAACCTGATTCAAGTTAACCAAATGCTGAATCCATTCATTTTAACATTCCACCTATTCGCAGTGTTATGGAAGCACAGTCCCCCATGGCTACTTAAGCGGTGTGACGATGCTTTGCCGAGCCTCAGTGGAGAGGACACGAAGTCTTCGGGTAGATCGTGGTCAAGTGTATGTGGAGGATGGGTGCGGATGGAAATAGGCAAACCCCATGGATGAGCTCTGTCACCTCTGCTGACTCCTCTGGGAATGAAATGGGCAAGTTTAATCGGCACATAGAGATACTGTGTTCACTCATTATCACTCAATAACACTTAAACGACTAAAGGCAGTCTCTAGTGATGGGCACCCCTTTGCCTCATCACAAGTGGACATGTTCATGTTTTATAGGGAATCACGTATATTACTTTGTCATAATTTAGCAAAGTAAATAGAGATCTGAAAAAAATATGAAAATGTAATCCAGAGCTGTTGTAAGTTTTTTCCTGGCATTGTACCAATGACAAAAATTTAATTCTGCTCTCATCAGACCACAGAGCTTTTTTACATGGTTTTCCAGCATGCCATTTGGTATGAAATTGGATTTCATTTGGCTCATCACTCTTCCATAAAGCCCAGCTTTGTGGAGTTTCAGTGGATATATATTGACTTCTTTCCAGCCCCTTCAGATACCCCTTTTCCACCAACACGAAACCAGTTCCAGTCTGGTTCATGCTTTCACTGGTTCATGTTTGTATCATTTCAAAAAGAAATTGGTTCAGAACCCAAAAAATTGGTTTCCAGATAGAAACAAAAATAGCAGGTTTTTCAGTGCAAATGGTAGTGGGGGTGTCACATACTACAGGTTGGAAGTGAGAAATTGCTGGGAAAAAAGAGTGTGCATTTAAACCATTGCTTTGTTGTTGCTGCTGTTGTTGTTGTTGTTGTTGTTCTGTGTGTGTGTGTGTGTGTGTGTGTGTGTGTAAGGTCTGTCCAGAAAGTAATGAGAATGAACTTCCCATGCTCCATAGAGCTTACACATGGGGACATACATGTTTTAATCTTGGGGAACAAGAAGAAACAACATGGAGCAAGTTGGGGCTATAGGGTGGATGTGGAAGCACAGGAATGTGTTTTTTTTTTTTCAGCCAAAAATTCTCTCACGGCCAATTAAATGCGGCTCGGAGTATTATCATTATGGAGAATCCATGAAGAGGCGGTGTACACGCAAAACCCTCTTCCTCAAATGCTCCAAATCTACAAGGTTGATTTTTGATTTGCTCATGTGAGTGAGGTGATGATGTCGTGTGCCATTCAGCACTTTATCTTTTTGACTCAGGATCATACTCAAAGATCCACGATTCATCTCCTGTGATCACTCTGTTCAGGAAATTGGGCTCTATTGTTAAATGATCTATTAAATGATCTATCTAAGTACTATTTGGGTGGTGGATCATTCTCAGCACATGCAGTGACACTAATGTGGTGATGGTGTGTTAGTGTGTGTTGTACTGGTGTGAGTGGATCAGACACAGCAGTGCTGC
>JAOVVH010000054.1:25414452-25426003 GCA_028566435.1 Scorpiodoras heckelii
CCTACACCATACTAATAAATTATTGTGGTCTAAAACCAGGTGTTTCAGTTTCATTGTCTAACCCCTGTATGTGGCACCTGCATCGTTGCACATAGCTGAAATTAAATTAACACTGAAGCTGGATGCTGAGTCACAAATGGAAGAGAGTCAGATAAACCTAAGATAATAAAAAAGAAGTATTCAATCAGCATCAGCAGGAAACATGATATCTTAATCAGGGCTTCCATAACATTAAAACAAGAAATAAAGGAAAATGCACGAATAAGCAAATATAAGAACAGGACTGCTACTGGGAGGTGAAGCAGAGGTGGAAGGGCAGGAGTGTTTCTTTTTCTTTGTTCCTCTACCAGCTCAATCAATAAATGAATGAATGAATTATCCAGCAACTGCAAGAGCCTGTGTTGGGGGAAAGACTGATAGCAGGAGTGACTGATTGACTGGCTTATGAGCACAGAAGCACAAAACCTCTGACACAAATGACAAACATTCAGCTTTTTTATCGTACACTTGACTTATATGTGCATTTTAGAGTTTAAAAAACATGCAATCATATGAGATATATCAAACTATAAATGTATGTCTTATCTTCCATTTCAAGTAAAATCTCAGTGGGCTTTACATGTGCAATGAATTGACCTGAATGAAATAAGCACAGCAATAATTATGTATGTAATGTATAAATAGTTCTAAAGTTTTTTCAGTAGCTTTATATACAAGCACTGGATGTTGTGTTATTGTATGAGCAGTGTTTAAGAGCTAACTGCAATATGTACATGAATATATGAAACCCCTGTGGGAGGGGGGCAGGGTGTGTAATGCACACTGGTGTGGCTTATAGGGCATTATCAGAGTCCAGCTGGAGTCTCATTCATTTATTACGAGATGCAGTGTGTGTGGGGGTCTGTGCATGCAGAGGGTCAGGGATTGTGAAGAAAAGGGTGTGAGCTCAGCCTAGAGGTCACAGTCAGGCCCGGGCCTGGTTAATCTAGTGTGGCCTACCCAAAAGTGTAGACCTACTCTCATTTATCATGTGTGTATGTATGTGTGTGTGTGTGGGTGTGTGTGTGTGTGTGTGTGTGTGTGTGTGTGTGTGTGTGTGTGTGTGTGTGTGCATGTGGGGACAGAATTAGGATATGGCTGAATGGACTGGCTTGGGGCTATACACATAAAACCAACCAGTCTGCTCTGAGCCAGTTTCATTTCATATGTGACCTCCTCAGGGCAGCTGCACATCGCTTATGATCAGCTTCTGATACTTGACATTAACCAAATAACTGTGAATGACAGTAGTTGAATATTCTACTTAAAGGGAATATATTCAGTACATACTGTATACACTTTACCTCATATATCAGGTTAATATCACAGGTATCAGACATCAACAAAACATAATAAAAGCTGTCTTACTTTCCATAATTATACTTGTGTGTCTTTAGAAACGGTCTGTGTAGAAAGACGATGCTATAGAGGAAAAGTATAATTTTTTCGTTCTACACTTATTCTAGGCAAAGTAGTGAGAGACCCAAAAATGAGTAAGACTTTTATGCTCAGATTGCTTAGTTAGGTTACTTATATAAGTGGAAATGCCATTTTAATTTTTTTTTTTACTTTGACATTTTTGACTCTAGACTACTTTCTAATCTTTCCTACCAAACCAAACACAATGTAAAATTCAGTCCCTAAAGATGTCACAAACCTTGGTAGCTAAGCATGCTGTGCTCACAAGCCAGCTACTGTATGTGCCATATTGAAAAGCCTAACACTTTCTATTTGTAATCGGATACCATGCCATCACATCATCATCAAAACGAAGAAGAGTGCCGCTTAAATACTCTGTAAAGATGACATCGGACAATGTATTTAAACTGTTTAATGGCCAAATACAAAGACAGTAATGATTGGGTCAAAGGAACAGAAGCGACTGCTCCTGTCTAAATGAACTCAATGAATGTTATCTCAGGTGATGAGACACTGAGACTGAGACTGATGTGGAGGATGCTGATAATCAAAGAAACAACTCATACCCCACTGTAAACATATTATTCTTTACAATTTGGCAGAATGTTTTATTTTTTATACGTAAATTAGCTTTAAAACATTGAGGTAGGCAGGGAGTCAGTTGAACTGGAATGCAGTCTTTAGGTGTGGTTTTCGACTTTTTCGCATTTAGTGGTAGGCAGATTTTAAAACGCTGTAGCCTTACTTACTTAGAATAAAAGCAAAAGGGAAAAAAATTGCTATTCAGGAAAGCCTGTAACATTTGAGAACTACTGTATATACCTAGTATAAAATGTGACCATGCGACAACAAATGACTTTAATGTCTACAAAATTAAGCCTCCCGTTTGAAAAATGTTCACATTTGGATCACTTTACCCTTTTAGTTGTTGCATATTTTTGGATTGTTTTGTGTAATGTGATAAGAGCACATTTTGTTTTGAGTAATGTGATGTGAAGATCAAGAGCCAGTGATAAGACATCTGCTGTCTAATACCTACTTTTTGCTACCTGAAAATATATTTTCCCCAGGCGCACTAGTGTAACTGCCAGAAAAATGATGCAAATGGTGGATTAGAGCAGGTAGAAGCAGTCAAGATGGATTTGTTTTGTGATACCTTGTACAACCAGTCGGCCCAGTGCGGTACGTCTCATCCTGCTTCCAGGTCTGTTGGCTGAGCACACGTATACTCCGGAGTGCTGTAGGGAAACGTCAGAGATCATAAGATTACCCGTCCCCAACACCTGGATCCCCTCCACTCCAATAGAACGTCCATCTGCAAGAGACACACGCACACAGAGACGAAATCAAATATGAGTCATCAAATATAGCATGAAATCAAATATAGCATGTACATGATTACATACTTATTGCTATACTTAAATAAAATAATCATGAATATTTACCAATATTTTCTACCATTAACCTTACAGTATGTTGCTACAGAGCAAAAAGATTCAAAAAGATTATATTTCAAGAAGATGTTCTCCATCATACTTTGTTGCAGGTTCATTGTGCCTCTGTAAGACTGCAGTATCTACACTAGGACACCAGGGAGGCATTAAAGGTAGCTTTAAATCATCTGCCTCAATGGTTATGAGTATTTCTGTCAGAAGGTATCAATTTTACCCAGCCTGCTCCAGGACACAATTGGTCTTGGGTTGCCTGTAGCAATGCACTCTAAGATGGCAGTCTGGTGGATGTTGATGGTGAGATTTTGAGGCCCTGAGAGAATCACTGGCTCCTTATAGGTACGAGGAGTTGCAACTGTGTAGAGAGAGAGAGAGACGCACACAGAAAAAAACGTGAGAGAGAGACAGAGAAAGAGATTCTAACAGGCAGGTGTAAAACGTAACACATAAAGATCAGTTTGACCGATGGTCTCACCAGTGACCGTGAGCAGGGCCTCATGACTATAACGTGTGTTAGCGATGTTTTTGGCTACACAGCGATACACTCCACTGTCTTCATGACGCACACTGGAGACCTGCAGAATGCCATTGGGCAGTAAAGTATACCTGCAGAAAGAGAGAGAGAGAAAACCATAGAATAATATAATACAGAAATGAGTACATGTATATCTGTGTTTAACTGCATTATAACAATTAGACTGAGAACATTAACAACACTATCCTATGGATACAGTGTGTGTGGGTCTGTAACCTGTCATCATCTGTGCTGAGTGTGGTTCTGTTTCTCTCCCACGTGATGATAGCCTCAGGGATCCCATTAATGGCGCAGTGGAAGCGTGCCACCCCTCCTTCATCCACTGCCATGGACTCTGGGTGGGTGTGAAACTTGGGAAGAGCTGGCAGAGAGCAGAGAGGAATTAAATCATTCACCACACAGTGTATAAATGGGTCCACCTCACTTACTCCACACATTTTGCTCATTTGGTTGACCCCTTTTTCTCAAAAGAGAGGTTTTCCGAAGTTGATGGACTAATGGCCAGGATCTGAGCTACCTTCTGAAAAACTTTCTGATCAGTAGGCCAAGGTTGAAACCATTGAATGATCTCTGTACTCTCTAACATCAAGAGGCATGTGATCAATAATGATGGACATCTTTAAGAAAGAAGAGTAGCCTTAGTAGCCTTTGGCCTAATGGAAGTCCTAAAGGGTCCCTGTAGAATTCGTATTTGTAAAGTCTTCACCAGGACAAAGTGGAGCTAGCCTACCAGTACTGAAAGTGTGAAGACCACATTCTCTTTCCATTTAGCAAACATAGATGAACAGGACCATATCAATTAACCAATCAAAACTCAGTCAGGACTTTAAAATGGATATTAAATGATTTGCATAAATACAGGTCCACTCACATGCAAAATGCACTCTTGCTTTACGGCTGATCAGCATGCCATAGCGGTTCTGTGCAGCACAGTCATACTCTCCCGCATCCGTCTCATTGCTCTCACGCCGTTTCTGGAAGTTTCGGATCAGGAGCATGCCATTGCTTAACACGGCCACTCTGGGGCCCACCTGAATAGGTACACCATTCCTCCGCCAGGTAATAGTAATAGGGCCTTCTCCCTCCACCTCACAGTCCAACATCAACGGGCGGTCCCTTACAGCAATAACATCATGGGGCTCTTTAATGAAGGCCAGCTCAGAAGCGCTACCCAAATCTGCAAGGGAAAAGATGCAAGAGTGGAAGAGTCAGTGTATAAAGCACAGCTTTTTTCAGTCTTTTGATGTGAAATGTGGCAGGTGTTACAAACAGTAAAAAGAAGACCTGCTTTGATGATGAGATGAAAATGGTGGTGCAGGAAAAGTCATAGCAATGATGATGCTGCTGCTGCTGCTGCTGCTGATGATGATAAAGATAATGGTGATGATAAAGATGATGAAGATGAGATGAGGATGGAGACGATGAAGATGATGATGAGGATGGAGATGATGGAGCAGGAAAAGTCTGCGTCATAGCGATGATGATGATGATGATGATGATGATGATGATGCTGATGATGATGAAGATAATGATGATGATAAAGATGAAGATGATGATGAGGATGGAGATGATGCAGATGAAGATGATTATGATGAGGAGGAGGAAGATGATGATGATGATGAAGATGATGAGCTGATGAAGCAACGATAACTTTAAGCAAAGGAACAATTTTAAACTATATTCTAACTAGAACAGTAGAAAAAGAAAAATACAAGATCAATTTTCTTTAAACTTTCTTTAAGAGTCCGACAAACAGAAGTGAGGCCCTTGTACTCTCTGTCCCAGCTTTATAGAGCTGTAAATCCAGTAAAGGTCAGGCTGAGAATGCTGGGCAGAGAAAGGTGTGATGGTCCATATTACAGTAATTGATTAAAAAGTACAGTTTAACACCAACACTGACATCACTGCTCTTCTATCTGCCAAAAGATAACAAGTGAACCATGACACAATTTTACCAGGATTACTGTAATAATATTAAAGCACTGGGAACGTAATTGCCCCATTTCCAAGGCATTAATATCAGCATTTGTTGCAGATTTAATACATAGTACTCATTAGTCTGCGTCTATCCATGTCACTAAGCTCGTGGAGTCACTCAGTGAGAAATACATTTAGCGCTTCTTAAATGATCCAGTGTGTTTGGCCACAGATTGATTTGTTCTTAGAGAGAGCAGGAGATAGGCAGAGGAATTGGTCTGAGTCTGGGAATGCCAGAATGACATCTTCATTCCCTCTACTCACTACTGGGTGTTTGCATGAGAAAGTTGGGGACAACAGCGCAGGAGGGGCCGCAGGCTGGCTGAAGAGGGGCTGCTCCAGGCTATTCATCTCAGCTGAACTTGCACTTGACTTTCCCTAGTCTGATTGATGGCTCTGTTAGCACCCCCCATCCCTCTCCATCACCCCAAAACAGCAACACAATGCTGCCAAATGCCACAGAGCCATTCAAGCACCCAAAGCCACGGCAATGTCAGAAGTGGAGGGGATAAGGGTGGAGGGAGAAGGGAGCAGGGTCACATGATTTGGGGTTTGGGGTAGACCAGTGATAGTACTCCATCTTCGCTCTCACCACTTTATAATTACCCTTGCCCCACCCCCTAATCTCATCATCCCCCGCCACACTCTGTGGAACCATCTGCCCTCTCTCCCTGCCCCCAGCACGTTTTCCCCTTTTCACTTGAACTTGGGGGTGACTTTCCCATGCCACCCGATCACTCAAACTTCGCCTCTATCCCTGTGCTGCCAACACGCCCATCTCTTCATTCTCTCTTTTTTTGGGGATGTCTGTGTTGGGTGATTCACTGATGCAGACTCCGACCCCTCTCATACCCTGCACCCAAATACTCCCTCTTCCAGCTGTCCCCGAAAGAAACAACAAAACACTCCAGTCGCACTTGAACTTGAATGCAAATGGAGAATTTGTCACCTTTCAGTGCATCTGATGACCCCATGAAGCCATCATCATAAACTGCTGTCTAGCCTTCTGGCCCTCTCCACACTTATCACCATTTGCTTGCTCCTCAGGACATCATTAACATCTTCTATCATTCCCATCCAGCTGCTGGGTTCACCTGTCTTTCTGTCCTGTCTTGCGCTCAAGTATATTTACAAGATTTTAAAAGCTCTGAAGTTTGCCTCACAAGCATATCCAAAGCAGGAGGCTCTTAACAGTCTGTGAGCATAAGAGTGCCAGGTACTACTCATCATCATGATCATCATTGTGCTGTTACTACAGATTTGGTGCCATGGCTCCATCACACAACACACTTTGGATCTCTTCCAGTATGAAACAAAGAAAAAACAAAGAAGAAGAGATTCATTACACTTGGCATAGATTCTACAAGTTTGTGGAACTGTACTGGAGGACAAAACCCATTCCTCTAAAAGATATAGCCTCAAACACTGTTTGTAATTCATTCTGTTAGCTTTTTAAAAGCAGCCATGTGTAACCTTTGAGGATTTGAAACTTCTACATGACTGATTCATGTCTTCAACATGTCAGTTGTGCCAAAAAATTCCTCACTGTGAGGTTTAATCTGAAGCTTGGCAGCACTTTCAAATATTTATATGACAAATTATCTCCTGCAATTATAACCTCCACGGATTTATGGATGTGCAACCACCACAAGCCACCAGAACAATTTCAGTGAACCTTGGTATAGATTTGATATATCTCAGGAACTGTATTGAAAGGATGAACACCATTTTCCCAAAGGATGTTACTTGAGTGTGTGTGAGTGAGAGTGCTCTCTTATATGTTAGTCCCATATGTGTTCAGGCTTGGTAACTGTAAAGGTCATAGTATATGATTTACATCATTTTCATACATCAAATCATTCAGTGAGCCTTCGTGCTCTTTGGATGGAGACACTGTCATCCTGGAAGAAAGCACTTCCACCAGGTTAATAAATGTTTCATTACTGGATAAAGGAGAGTGGTCAGAATAACACAGTTTGATATGCAGTCAGCCATCCCTTTAGGGGGATAAGTCGAGCTAGAGAATGCCCGCAAAATGCCGCCAGAATTACCTTCAATTTTCTTCCTTTAAAATTCTTCCTTTAATTCCCATCTATATGTTCTCTTTAACAAATGTATAACATCACCTTCTTAGCCTGCAAAGAGCACACAGACTACATGAACTACAGAGTCAAAGCTCCTCTACATTACAGAAGTATGAAGTTGTTCTTTTAGCTTCACTTGAATCTGTTTAGCCTTTGTCTCTTACATAAGATACAACTGCAACCAAAACAATGTCCATAAGGTGCTTGACTTAAACCTCTTAAATTTAGACTTCTCGAAAAATTCAGCTTTGGTCACTTCATGAGAGTGTGAGATTTAGCCAGCATGGAAGTGAGATTACAGTTTCAATCGGTCAAATGTCACTTTAATACTGTTTTAATCCAAAGGCTTGGGTCAATTAACTCTATTTAATTGCTTTTTGTATTGACTAAAATATCTCCACAGGCTAGCCACTAGAAATCCAAAGTGGCACAAATCCATTTAATAGATATGGATCCATTTCACTGATCACATAATTTTTTTCTGAACTCCTTTGCTGATCACAATTTGTAGGAGGTTGAGCAGTATGATGGAACAATGGCTTCTTTGTTAAATTAGAGCCACTTAGTTATGCCTACAGCACCATCTGCATTCTACCCTTCCACAATAGCGAGCCCATATCCACTCGTAAAGCGCTATGGGACCTCCTGGCCCTGCGTGTGACTGAGAGCGCAAGTTTGGGGATAAATTCACCTCCCATCTGGGTGTCATTAATAAGCAGAGGACTTTGGATATTCACTTGGACAGACCGAACCCCATCAAACCCCACCCCCATGGGTAGACAGTGACCCTAGGCCCTACAGGTCATGAGAGAGTGGGTGCAGGGCAAGGATGAGGGAGCAGCTTGTGTTTGGTAGCTAAAGCCCAGAATGCGCCCTATCCTTTTGTTTATTGTTCCAAAATCTGGCCATGAACTTCACAGTTTATTGTGGTTTTGTGTCATGCTGAAACCCCTACAAACAGGCTAGAGGGTTCTGGGTGATGCAGATAGGACAGACATGGCTAAATTCCCTTATTGATTTTCTCCCATTTTTTTTAAGTTTGTAACATCAGGGCTAGACAAATGAAATTGTGTCACAAAATCTGAAATTGAAATCCTCTTCTCTGGGAAACATTGCTTAGGGTCTCCACTCAGATTTTCCCAGTTTGATTCAAAAAGCTGTCCCAGGGCTTTTGTTCGGATAAAATGCATCACACAAGCAGCGCTAAATAAACTACACATGTAGCAGCACCTAGTTAATTCAGGGTTTTGACTACATTATTACACCAAATACAGACTTAAAGCAGCCTCCACTTTCAATTCTGTGAATATCTTTAAAAGTAAAAGCGGAAAAGTTGCTGTGTATTAAGCGGGCCCACTGATGTATTATGAGACAACTTCACTTTAGGACAAAAGGCAGGCCAAACGTAACCTAAACAGGTTTAAAAGAGTTTGAATTACTGTATATTGTGTTAGATCCTTAAATCTTCTTTTATGGCCCCCGTTGTAAATGTTTTATAGGCCACTGCATAGAATGAGCAATACTCCCTGCTGCCTCTTTCACACGTAACAGAGCCTCCACAGCCTCTGTGTTTCCATAGCCTCAGTAGTTGGTCACAGTATAAACACAGTGCCATGGTCTCTATAGTTTGGGACAGAGGGACTCTGTCTGTGGATCTCTAAGTCCAAACGCAGCAGGAGAGAAGGAGCCTGCGGCAGGCCTATTGTCTCTCTAATGGGAGTTAACTCCTCGCTCTGGCTGGCGGACTCCGTGCCCATTCGCTGGCAGAGCAGGCACACAAACGCACAGCTCTTGCCTATTGTTTAAAGAAGGATGCTCATTAAAGTGTGCAGCCCAAATGGGGAATGGGTGTGTATAAGACACAAGACCATTTCCGATTGAGGTTTAGGCCAAATTAACTGTGAGGCATGTACTTACATCCTCCTTACTACCCCCTGGGATTTAATAGAGAAGGTAATTAAATTAGGAAACAATTAGAGGGAGTGGGTATAACTCATCAATAGTCTTAGAGTAACTGACTGTCTTTGCCTTATAAAGGATCAACCTGATCTTATAGATTTTGTATATATATCTATCACCAATAGGACTTCTCATGACTCTCCTAACTTTTCAAGTACACAGGTTTTGGTTTTATAAGCTCTGTTTCTCTGTATTTCCTTTTCCCTCCCTAGTTATTCACCACACAATAAAAAAAACATACAATTTACTCACAATGTTGATCATTTATCATTTCAACAATTTCCTTCATCATGCTTGTCAAATATCAGTCATAATAGCCAGGGGGTTTTTTTAATTAAAGATATGAACTATAATCTTAGAATTGCATTTTCTTAGGAAGTTTGTAGAGGAAATACATGCTTGATGGTGGTCTGTCCCATTGTATTGCATTTATATATAAGTATATAAGTATAAGTTATACACTGACATCTTTGTAAAATGATAATCAGATACAAAGAAGTTAGTGTATAGAGCTACTTTCTTATGTAAAATTTACACTGTTTGACTAAACGAAAACGCAAATGAGGCACCTTCTTTCTGCATCACGAAAAGTTCTGTGGTGATCAAAGCTAATTCTGAGCTATAGTTTTCTGACAAAACCTCTGGCATAATGTACTCCATCCGCTGCAATATAACAGCATATTTTGGTTTTAGTCTGATGCTGTTTTGTACATTTTATACCATTTGCTTAATGCTGGAGCAGTTTGTTTGATAATCCCTTTCCCCTGCACATCTCTGTGATAAAGAACTCAGCCTTTGGCCCTAATGCATATTCCCAGCAGCACATTTCCCACAGCATTGAATTAAGTTTGGATCTAATTGATAAACATAAGACAGAGCCAGCACATGAGCATATAGCAGCAGAGTAGTTGATCCACAGGGCAGAGAGAATAGATGCTATGCTCCCCTCCCTCCTGTGCATTGCTGGATTGAGCCTGAGCAGCACGCTGTGTGGATCTTTTGGATTAACCCCCTGAACCAGAGGAGAGCCTTGTTGGATTAAAAGTAGCTTGGTTGTGACTCTATAGAGATGTGTGTGTGTGTGTGTGTGTGTGTGTGTGTGTGTGTGTGTGTGTGTGTGTGTGTGTGTGTGTGTGTGTCTTGGTCTCAGGCAGCTGCAGGGATTGCCGCCCCTTTTAATGAGATCTCAATCAGAACAGCCTTCCCCCCTCCCCTGAACCTTTCCAAGTCTTATGGAGATGAGGGGTGTTGGGGTGTGCCAGGGGTCAGGGTTAAAGGTCAGTGCCACTGTCTGGCCCAGGTCTGTCTGTCTGCTTCACACTGATGTCCATGAACTTGCGTCTTCAAACCCAAAATCTGGTGCTGTGCATCCGTTCAGCCTCAGTCCTGACACCTACGTACCAAGTGCAAGAAAGGCTTGTCTTGTGTTTTAGGTACCTTCTAAAATTTTTTGGCCAAGATGGAACCAAATTAACAAAAACTTAATGGGTTCTTTAACCACCGATTAAACAAATAATACAATATTAATAAAAATCATTCCATTTTGTGAACTAAGGATAAACTGGTATCTGAAAGTTTCAAATTCAGTTACGAAGCTGTTTGCAATTTGATTATAGATTTGTTTAAAAAATACATCAGCTCCACAAATAATCTGCACACCCGTGAGTCATGCACTTATTATACAGGGTGAGCACAAAAACAGTCCTTGATTTCCAGCAGATACAGAATGTAACTTTTTTGCAATATTCTTAAACATTGGTGGCTACAGATTCTGCGGGAGAGAAAAGAAATTTTTTAAGTCAATGTATCTGGGGTCACCATGTTTATAAACAAATTCCAATAAGTTTTATATATATTATATTATAGCTATTTGAAATCAAGGAGTGTTTATGTGCTCACCCTGTACACACATCAATACCATCAATTACACACACATCAATACCTTCAATTACACATGCATTAATAGTGTCAATTACACACACACACACACACACACACACATCAATAGCTTCTATTACACACACACACACACACACACACACACACACACACACACACACACACACACACACACACACACACACACA
>JAOVVH010000054.1:25506828-25524239 GCA_028566435.1 Scorpiodoras heckelii
TGTGTGTGTGTGTGTGTGTGTGTGTGTGTGTGTGTGTGTGTGTGTGCGCCCTACGATGGATTGGCGCCCTGTCTAGGTAGATCCTGCCTTGCGCCCTATGCCGCCTGCTAGGCACCGGCTCTCCCGTGACCCTGGGGACAGGAATAAGCGGTTAAGAGAATGAATGAATGAATGAATGAAAGATTAGTGAATTGAACACTTTTGTATCAGAATATCTGTACTTTTAATGCCTGAGTGGTGACCTGAGAAAACCCTTCACAGAAAACTGCAGGCTTTCCTGGACTGAAAGCTGTTTCTCTTTTGCATTTTAAGGTCTGGTCACCCCAAAAAGCTAAAAGGAAAAACTTGCATCTAAAGATTACACTCCCATCTCACATCGCTGATAACTTCAGTTTTTTTCATCTAAATGCCTTGTTATTGTCTTTTTATTTGTGTTTAAATATAAACATTTAAAACGTTGACCACTGTCATTTGTACAGCGTGTGTACGTGCTGTTTGACAGCTGGTATCTGATTATAAACTGAATTGTTGAGGCTTATGTCCATTTCTCTAAGGCAAACTTATCCAAATGTATGAGTGCAAGAAGAGTGAAATAGCAAAGTGCACTATAAACTGTACCGAATTTCTCCATCTATGAAGAAAAGAACAACTTCCACAATTGCCAAGACTGGACCATCTCCACAGGTTTCGGCTTGGACAGTCACACCTGCCCCACAGACACTTGATGACAGTAGACACGACACCAAGCTGTGAAGCATGTCACATACTACTAAAGCACAATTATTAACCAACTGCCCCTCCTACAAGCAAGGAAGACTGGGGAAGAAACTGTTTCAAACGCACTCCTCCCACCCCCTGAACATTTTGTCACATAAATTTAAAACACCTAATATAACAATTGTTTTACTAAAACATGCAAGGAATAAATGTAACTAGTCAAAATAACCAAAACGTATGCCATAGATGTAGCCTGTTAAGTGTCGACATGTCAATAAAACCTGATATCATCATCATTTCCCCATGAACCTCACTTCCCAGCTTTTTGAAAACTTATTTACTATATATTACACACACTGATAGACTTTATTTCACATTAATCAGCTCAAATAAAATTTCCATTTATTCTGACAGAAACTGTCAGTCTTTCAGATGCATGTGACTCATCTTTCATTTGAAGCTCCTAGAAAATGTGGTAAAGGTTGGCAGGTTTGAATACCTCAGCTCTAAAGAATGTGATCGAAGCGTGATATTGACTGTGTGAGGAAATAACACTGGTGCCTGGTGCGCACTACAAGATTGTCAAAGATTTTATAAATGTGTGAGATCACAGCCACAGTGACAGATTTCAGCTGAATTTAAATCTTTTAATCATAAGAGTAAACTAGAATATTCAATCCAGAGAAATGTCCACACACCTGGTGATTACCTACATGATTTAAGAGCGATGATCTTGTGGAAACTTGTGAAATCAAACGTGACTTCAAAGCAGAACAAACCTGGAGGCGTACTGATGGCATCAGCTGGTTGCACTTGTGTGGGCTGTGTTTAACAGTGGAAAATGCAATACAAGGACAAAACCTGTGGATGAAGTGCACTTCTGCATGGCTTATACAGTTTGCAGTGCACAAGAAATTTTTTTTGTGTAAAAAAAAAAAAATTGCGTGTATTCTTTGAGTGTTCAGCTTTTTTTTTCATTACATCCAGTTGGTGACTGTTGACTATGATGTATGATATTTACGGATATTACTTCAAGGAGGTTTTGATCCTTTCGAGAGCAATAAGATTGTAAGTCCTCACACTGCAAGACCTTTTGTGTAGATTATTGGTTCAGATCAGCCTCGACTTGGGGTCCAGCCACATGATTGTCAGGAGGTGTGAATCGGGCCCAAAATCAGCCCAAAAATCCTCTAGTGTTGAGCCAGGATTAGCCAGCAAGGTTTCAGGGATCTTTAGGTTTTAGACATCTTTAGGAGTGTTTCTCAAACTGGCTCCTTAACTGACATGAACTGCAGGAAGACTGCCTAAGGATATAAGAAGAAATAAAACATTTTAATGTCACTTTTTTTTTTAAATATAATGTTTTTTTTCTTACAGTAGAGATGTTCAAGTATGTTACTTGCAGAAATACTCAATTTTGGTGGAAACCAAATTAGTTGTTTTGTTATTTTTGGCTGTGTTCCAGAATTTAGCCAAAGTGACATCTGAAGGATTTTCCACGTATACAGTACATAGATCAATTTATATTTAAAACAGTACATAGCCTAAAAAATTATTTATTATTTCATTGTGCATTGTGCATTTTGTCATGACTGTCTTCCTGGAGAGCTATTTTTAATCATTCTAAAGCAACCTCAACTGTCCCAGATACAAAACTCCCCACCTTCTGAACAATGCAGCCTCAATGTTTCTTTCTTTTTTTTTTTTTTTTTAAACCTCTGTTATGTTGTTGAAGGTGATGACGGCTTTCCACGTCTCTGTTTCTCATGTGGAAGAAATCTTAGCATGACTGCTTTAAGTAGGTAATAAACGGACGGAGCAGGTTAACCATCTAAAGCAGTAATAAGCCTATATCAGAATTCTTAGCTGAAATTCAGGTTAAAACTAAAACCCAAATACTTAAGTTTTGTGGAAAAAAAATTCCCCCAATTTATTTAATAAAATGCAATAATATATTTAGCTGATATTGACGCTTTTAGACTAAACCAGAATTTGAAAATGTTACTAATAAACAGTTATTTTTGTAGCAAGTTCTGCTTCAGTGCCAGAGAAACACATCAATAAACAAGTAATGTGTTTGCCCACTAATGATACATAATTAGCTTTGGCTCCTAGTCTAAAATGTTAATGAATGTGAAGTAATTCACAAATGGTACAAATGGGACAGGGGACTGAGATAATGGGGTAATGACTTTTCCACAACTAGTTCAAAGTTGCAAGTATGGATGCTGGTTTAAAACCTGCCTCATTTCACTTTTAATCAGATCCAAAATGGACTTTTGACAAATTACAGCTTCTAAATAAAGGCCCTTATTTTCTTTGTTTTGTTTGTTCTTTGGCCCGGTTGTAAAAGTAGCCTAATCACTAGGAACGCTGCTTGATCTGGTGACACTGAGCAAGTTTCAGAGGTTGATTGCAGACGTGTGCATTTTAGCTACCATTTCTTATTCTGTTTATGATTGAAATCATTTCTGGTGTTGTGTTTTGATATGCAGCTTTATTTTATACAGTCCTATATAATTAATATAGGCATGATTGAACGAAATAGCATATATAGCATGCAAAATTTTAAATAGTTTTTTTTCACTCTGTTCTAAGACTGATCTGTAGTTTGGAAAGGCTTGATGGAGTTGAGATGTTGCTCTTCTTTCTATAGGCATTCAGGTTTTAGGTGTAGTAGATGTTGCAATAAATCTAATATTAGTATTATTAGAATTAATAGACCAATAAGATGACTGAATACATGGCAACAGTCTGCTAGTCAATATGTTTAATCCTTTGTGGTTTGCTTTTATTTTTCTACACTAAAACACTGTAGTCACTTGTAGTCTCACTATCCAGTGTTACCCCGAAGAGGACTGATTCCCTTTTGAGTTTGTTTTTTGCCTCTATCGCCTGTGGATTGCTCGTTAAAGATCTACATCCAGATTTCTGCAAAGCTGTCTTATTACAATGTCCTTGGCTAAGAAGGCTGTACACGTAAAACTGAAGTGAACTGAATCAGTGGAGCTGTTGATATTTATGGTGTTGACACTGATGGCATAAAGCACAAGACTGCAATATTAATCCACGTAGTGACTACACGTAGCACTGAACTTATTGTACCATCGTACTATACAGCTCTAATTCACTGTAGCCCTGGTGTCTGCTGCTGTTCTTCATCTTCAGTCAGACTAGAAGCTACCTTAATGTATAAGTGTGCTTTTTGTTATAAGGTTTTTTGAGTCATTTCACTTCATCTCGTAATGTTACTGATGATCCCAATAAACAGTGAATGACTGGAACAGCACATTAATTATCTATTATTCTGCCTTAGTCCAAGAGCAGCTACTTTATATCTGAAACTGGAACTGCATTTTTGTCTAATGTAGACTGTTACCGGTATATTTCTCCTGTAGCTATGCAGAAAGTGTTGGATAACCTCAAGGAGCTGCCTCCATCCACCGGTGCCAAAGACATTGACCTCATCTTCCTGCGTGGCATCATGGAGAGTCCCATAGTCCGCTCTCTGGCCAAGGTACCCAAAACCGTGTCTGTTTATTTGCTTTTTGATCAGTGGGTCACTTATATGTGTCTGTCTTAAATATTATACACTGAAGTACCAGAAAATACTTGGTAGGTCCCCCATGGGATCTTGAAGGGTACTTTGAGGCTCCAGCATTGAATTGCGATGTTACTTGAGGCAGTGTTGTACGTCTGTCACGTGAAACGATCCTTGCCAGCCGACTCTGGTCACGTTTACTCAGAGTCTTTTTACGGCCACACTGCTGTCGTAAGTTCAAAAGCTCCAACTATTAAACTGCGTTGAAAATCACAGTATCGTGATCTTGCCTTTCTCAACTCTAGAAGCTTCCATAGATGTCTGTCACTTTATATACACTGGCAGACGCTACCAATGACGTGCATAGGTGGCGTTGCTATGTATTTTGCACAGGCTCCAGTACCGGTTTTCCTGATACTTCAGTGTATATGAGTGTGAAGTAATTTAACTTTAACAAACACTCATGTGCTTCTACATGTTGTTGTGTGTCTCTTCTGTGCAACTTCTTAATATGTGTTTTTATCTACACCCAACACAATCTGTCATCCTGGAAGAAGACTATTGTCTGCATTCTGATGGTCCCACAAGGAATATATTCATTGCTTTCCTCCTCAAGAGTCATGACCAGGGGCAGAATAGTGTTCATAGTTCATAGTGTTATTAATTCTCTGGTTTCTTGATTTGTCTGCACAGTATTTGTAAACCTTTTTGTTAGTTAATGAAATTTGCCTCTATAAATAGTGAAGGTAATGCACATGTATAAATTTTATGTAAATCAAAACTTATTCTTTAGTTTTAATTTCAAACGTCTTGGCCTGTTTAGGAACTTTAATCAAAGCCTTTGGGGTGAATTTCCACCATGAAGCTGGATGGGAAGGAAACAATGCATAAAAAAGCAGAAATAGTGCTAGGAATTTAGTTTACAAAATTTATTCACAAGTAAAATTCATAACCGTTGTTATTGCAGAAGTATTCACCCCATTGGTCTGTTTCAATTAAGCGTTATGTTAAACTAAAAATAAACATACGAGTTCCTGGAAAGACCCAGAGACTGCTGGAGAACATATCCAAACAAACAGTGTCATGAACAACAAGGAGCTTTCAAAACAACTCCGGGACATTGTTGTGGAAAAGTCAGAATCAGCTTGGTTATAAAAATATCCCAAACTTTGAGCATTCCACAGAGCATGGTTTAAAATCTGAAGGAATATGACCCAACTATGACCTAGAGTAGATTAAATGTCAAAGATTGGATAGAGAGGGGATTATTCAGAGAAGCAACCCAGAGGCCAAGAGTAACTTTCTACATGATGCTCCCATCATTATGCTTCCCTGTGGAGATGTTATTTTCAAGGGAACAGAGAGCAGTACAAGGCGCTGTAATTCCCTAACCTAAAGATAATGTGGGGTCAGAGAACGTTCTGCCTGAGTGACTGTGGTCTGTGCCTTTCCCCAGGCTCATGAGAGACTGGAAGATGTGAAGCTTGAGGCAGTGCGGAACAACAACGTGGAGCTGGTGAGCGACATTCTGTCTGACATCAGCGGCCTGGCCGAGCGTAACGACAGCGCAGCAGAGCTTTCCAAGATTCTCAAGGAACCGCACTTCCAGGTAAACCAGCTAATGGTGTCATGACAACGACTCAGGCTCTGGTAATCTTCACTTATTCATGAGGACTGAAAATAAGTGGTGTTTAATGTGCAGCTAACACTGTGGTACAAGAAAAGTCTCTAATTAGCTGTAATAATGTTTAATGCATGTGTTTGAGCAGTAAATAACAGAACTGTCCTGGGCTCTCTGGCTCTGTGTTGAGGTTCCACAGTTCTGACCCTGGAGGGCCAGTCAGTGCCTTTTCCTTCATCTACAAGTTCATTACCTCCACAGAGGGTTTATAAGAGGCAGTGCTTATGGCCTGCTCCTGTGGGCTGAAATGTCCCTAAAAGACTGTGCGTTTCATTTAGTTTGTTTACTGATGTGTTCATGTTTCCAGTCTTTAATAGAAACTCATGATCAGGTGGCTGCTAAATCTTTTGAAACACCTGCGGCAAACAACACTACCACATGCAGCACCTCTCCTATGCCAGTGGACACTGTGCGCATGATCAGCATCCAGAAGAAGGCAGGAGAGCCACTGGTGAGGGAGCTAATGCACACTTTTCCACCTATCAGAACTTGAATGAATGTTTCTCTAGACTACATTTTATGTTGTCTATACCACATATAATTTACTTTATTGACCAAAAGAGCTGTGAAAGTCATACTGCTATTATTTGTCTAAGATTTTTTGAGGCAGTATAATCTTAAAGCACTTAAAGTTTAAGAAAACCAATTACACTGCTCAGAAAAGTTAAGGGAACACTTAATCATTACAGTATAACACCATGGCACCATATCAGTCTGTCCAGTTAGGAAGCATAAATGATGGTGAATCAGTTACTCCTGCTTTGGGGCAAATGAATGTGACAGCAGGTGCACTGGAGTGGCAATAACAAGACGGCCCCCCAAAAAGCTGAATGGTTTTGCAGGTGGTGGCCACAGACAATTACTCTCTTTATCCTTTCTTAATGATTCTTCTCTAGTTTTATGCTTTGCTTGTGTCCTTGTCACTACTGGCTGTGTCTCCCAGCACAGTCTCAAGAGCATGGAGGAGATACCAGGACATGGGCCATTACATAAGTAGAGCTGGACAGGGCTGTAGAAGTGCATCAACCCAGCAGCAGGATCGGTATCTGCTCTTTTGTGCAAGGAGGAACAGGAGGAGCACTGCGAGAGCCCTACAAAATGACCTCCAGCGGGCTACTCGTGTGCATGTTTCTGACCATACTGTCAGAAACAGACTGAATTGGCATTCATCAGAATTGTCAGGTCCACCATTGGTGCCCCATTCTCCTGATTCTCCAGACAAATGAGAGCAGATTCATACTAAGCACTTGTGATAGACATGACAGACTGTGAAATTACTGTGGTGAATGTTATGCTGCCTGCAACATCATCCAGCATGACCAGTTTGGTGGTGGGTCAGTGGAGGTTTGGGGAGGCATATGCTTGGAGGGTTGCACAAAGCTCAACGTGATAGCCTACAGTACCCTGACTTCTGTTGGGTACGGTGATGAAGTCCTCAGAACCATTGTCAGACCTTGTGCTAGTGCAGACGGTCCTGGGTTCCTCCTGGTGCAGGACAACGCCAGGTCTCATGTGACCAGTGTGTGTAGACAGTTCCTGCATGACAAAGGCATTGATGCCATTTACTGACCCTCACATTCCCCAGACCTGAATCTAATTGAGAACCTCTGGGACTTTATGTATCAGTGCATTCAACACCAGCAAGTAGCACAGCAGACTGTTCAGGAGCTCACTGATGCCATGATACGGGTCTGGGAGGCAATCCCCTAGGACACCATCTGCATGACCAGCTGTTCTTATTTTTATTTTGATTTTGTGTTATTTTGAATCCAGGCCTCAGTGGGTTGATGCTTTTGGTTTCTATTTTGTTTTCAACAAATTACACAATTTATACCAGTAAATATTTCCACATTGAATCTTTCGTTCATCTACAGTAGATTCGATGTGTGATTTAAGTATTCCCTAATTTTTTTGAGCAGTGTATTTAAAAATGATAGTAGTTTGCAATAATAGCCTAATGTACTTGGACCAGAAAATATATAGTGCAATAATACACTATACACTTATTGGCTACTTTATTATGAACACACTTGGCACACATTGGGCCTATCAGAGTATTGTTGCTGACCTTTTGCAGAGCAAAGGCATGATCCGACGCAGAATTATTGGTTTATGTGGAGTTCCTAATAAAGTGGCCAGTGACTTTATATAAGTAGTATTGAATTCATGTTCATATTTATTAATGTTCTTTCTTTTTCAAATGTGTGAGGGGCCGTTATCTGCAGATAGATATCCTAGTGATCTTTGCTAGGAGTGAATTGGTTTAGGTTTCTGAGACTCGGTGACATCTAATCGCATAATGGCTCATGGCTTAGCCCTTGTGTCACAATTTTTTCAGTGGATATCAGAGGTCAATCAGATGTTAGCAGGTAGTAAAAGAAAGGCTGCCTGGGAATAGTGGAATTTGAGATGTGGGTGTTGAAAGCTGTTATCACCGAATGAAAGTGGTGAACACTTGTTTCTGTGCATGCATGCAAAGTCTGAAAGATTCAAAGCATGTGGTCTTTTTTAGGGTGTGACATTCCGAGTGGAGAACGGCGAGCTTGTGATCGCACGCATTCTCCATGGCAGCATGATTGACCGGCAGGGCATGCTGCACACGGGCGACGTCATCCGGGAGCTGAATGGCCAGGAGGTGGGTGGAGATCCTACAGCATTGCAGGAGATGTTGAAAGACATCAGTGGAAGCGTCACCCTCAAAATCTTGCCCAGCTACAGAGACGCACCCTCACCTGCACAGGTGAGTAAAGGGAAAACGGTACACTGCAGTTATATTAAACTATGTCCTCAGCTGAGCTTCATGGACCTGTTAGAGTGTAGATAAGGATGTAGATGTGGAGTAGCTAGAGCTGGAAAGGATGCATATCTCCTTAGTATAAAGGAAATAATTTTCTGTCTACTGTGCATGGCTTTTTATCATCAGTCCAGACATGCACTGGTCTTGGCTGTGGCCTCTTTTCTCATCTGTTAATTGGATGCAGTGCTGGAGTAGAGGTTTGATTTGACCCATCACACTCAAGGTAGAGAGACTTGCCCTCAGGCTCGGAAGAATGCCACTCAGCTGAAACTGAACCTGCCTGTTCCTATTAATAACACACACTGTGCTATCTAGGGCAGATGGGAGGAGAGATGTACACATACACACACACATATATAGACACGCTCATTAAGGAGCTCTGGGATGTGATGGAAATAGGTTAACTCAATCTTTGTGGTTTTCTTGGACTGAAATCGGAGTGAATATGATGCAGACATGTAACAGAATAAGAGCCGTTTCTCACACGATTGTCCTTTGCTCTATTTCGCTGTGCGCAGAGAACAGGCAGAGTCTGTATGTTGACAGTACACACAGCAGGGACTAAGGTTAAAAGCCATCTAAATATTTCTTGTAAAAACACAGTGCATTCATTGTTGACATATCCTCCTTGCCCTTAAGCATAGAGCTACGTGCAAGACAATCTAACAGTCTAGTTTAAGACTGAGGTTTGATAACGCATTAAATACAGCATGCTAAGCTGTTACTTTGTAAAATTAATAATATCTCATGCAAATATTTCAGATCTTCTCGTTTGAAGAGGACTGACGGTCGGTTTGTTAAGTTAACAACTTAATTGATGATGTTAATGAGATGCTTGATGTACGCTGTTTGCAATTAGTTGGGCAAAAAAATTCTAATGAGCATAAATGTTCCCTTACTCTAAATGTATTTATTTAAGATATGTTTGTTGTCTGGCATTTGTTTCTTTGGTTTTGCACAAAGCCTGACCTCTGTACTTGCTTCAAATAACATTGTTGTGCTACACAATTTGTCATTTTAAAAAAATAATCAATATTGTAAAATAACAGGGATATACCATGTTTATAAATGAGTTCAAAATGAAGCTATATGATTGTCCATATCATGTATTTATCAAAATTGGAAATCAACCTTAAAACGTAGGACATAGGGTCTATGTCCTATGCAAATAAGAACTATTGCTGGTTACCTTTTTTAGCCTCATACAGCCAATTCAAAACCAAAGACAGATCTCAGACTGCAAACTAAGCGTGCTTCTTCACCAATCCATTTGTAAAAAAAAAAAAAAATCAGACGTTTGTTTATCCTGACACATGCAAATTGACTAAGAGCACACAATTACACATCCATACACACCATCTGCAGCATGAATAAAGGCAGCATGTCAGCCAGTTGCATGTTCAAGCTGAAGATTGCACTCTCCTTCTGTACTCTCAATTCTGTGATCATTTATAATTTCAGTGATGCGTTCTTTGAAAAATTCTCTTGATTATCACACCTAGTTCACGCACGTGCATCTCCCCCCCCATAGTTTCCTTTAAAATTGGATGCCACTTATTATGATTTCACTTAACATTCACTTAAAATAATATTTCTGTTTTTAGGTGTTTTTGAGACCTCATTTCAAGTACAACCCTGAAACCGACAACCTCATTCCCTGCAAAGAAGCAGGGCTGGCTTTTTCCAAAGGGGAGATCTTGCACATTGTGAACAGAGAGGACCCCAACTGGTGGCAGGTTGGTAGCACAGTTGAATGTTTCTGAGCGATTGTGCCAGTTCAACATGTAAAACTGTATATCCATTTAATACAAATCATGTAGAGCTGCATTAAATTAAATTAAATTAAAAGTAATCCATTGAGTCACATAAGCATTCATTGACATGGTTACCTGTGTGTCCCTCAGGCATGTAGTGTAGTTGGTGGCCATACTGGTCTCATCCCAAGCCAGTATTTGGAAGAGAAAAGGAAAGCCTTTGTACGGAAAGACTTGGAAGGCTCAGGTATGTTAGGAACAGAGTTATTTGGCTAAATGGTTCTAAACAAAGTGAGAGATATTAATGTGATGTTTCTTTGAATGGTGTTATTAGATCAGAGAGGGCTGTGAATTTGGTCTCAGTCATACCTCCTTCATCACCGCAATGTCATTTCCTTTCTTTATTTAAATTCTAGGAATCCTGTGTGGAACGATAACTGGAAAAAGGAAGAAAAAGAAAATGATGTACTTAACGGCAAAGAATGCAGGTTGGTACAACAGGAAGATGTTTTCATATATTTGTGAAAAGAGTGGAAATTTTTTTTGGAACATCAGGTGGAATATGACACATGGGCACCTCTAATATTTTCTTTGTCTCCTCCTGTCGTCTATTCCCACTTCCTGTCTTGTATCAGAGTTCGATCGTCATGAGCTGCAGATCTATGAGGAGGTAGCTAGGATGCCTCCATTCCAGAGGAAGACACTCATCCTGATTGGTGCTCAGGGTGTCGGCCGCAGAAGCCTGAAGAACAGGCTGATTGTGTTAAACCCTTTGCTCTTTGGCACCACCGTACCCTGTAGGTTCAATAAGTACTCCTGGAGTGCATATCTCTCTCACAGTCTGCACTCATCAGTCAATTTTAGTATTCCTAACAGTGTTGTATAATCTGATATTCACATTGTTAGCAGTACTGTTAAGATTCTGTGGTGAAATACTGATCCTGTGATTTCTCTCTCTCCCTCAGTCACGTCTCGGCGGCCACGTGACGAAGAGAAGGACGGTCAGTCGTACTGCTTTGTGTCCAGAGCAGAGATGGAGTCGGACATTAAATCCGGCCGCTACCTCGAGCATGGGGAGTATGATGGAAATCTGTATGGCACCAAAATAGACTCGATTCATGAGGTGGTACACGCCGGTCGTACCTGCATACTAGACGTCAACCCGCAGGTGAGCAGAACAGAAAATGATTGCAGTAGCAACAGGTGTGTGGTAGAAGAGCTTTCAGAACAAGTTTTAAGAGACACAGACAGACAGACAGGCAGGGAGAGAGACAGGGAGACAGACAGACAGACAGGGAGAGAGAGACGGACACAGACAGACAGACACTGTAGGGACTCAGAGAGACAACGATACCACATGATCAGAATTTCACCGCAATGCCATGGTAGACATGCTGACAACATTATCAACAAGTCATACATACATTGTATTGGACTGCTGTGGAAAGGGTTCTCCGACTGAATGCATGTCATCTGTAGCAAACTTTTTTTAATCATATTTTAAATGTATGTCGTAATTTTCTACTCAAATATAAACATGAAGAGAGAGCATGTGCCTCCATGACTCCAACATCCACACATTGGAGTCCTGATTTTACTGTAGCTGTATTGCATTATATGTGTAATTCCATTGCATGCTGTATGGAAAAACATGGATGGTGAGAGCAGGGTCGTATCTGTGTAAAGATCATATAGACTGTTGCTGCACTAGACTTACAAACATATTCATACTTAAGTGCATCGCAATACCAGCTCATTAATGTGATTAAAATTTAAATGTAGTTTAGAAAGTTCTGTACAGTAATAATGCACGGTGTTTCAAAAAGCTGGACTGAGTTTGACATCACTGTATCTCTGCAACCACGAACCGCCTATGAATGAGACTCTTACCAGTTGAAAGGGTGGGGCATAAAGTTTCAAATGATTACCGCTAGATTACCGCTCCCAGCACACAAACAGCCCCTAGCCTCAGTCATTCACAAGATGGAGTTCTGCAATTCAGCAAGACTGAATCTGTAATTGCGGTGCAGCTTACATTTCAGCCATGTTTTGGCATTGATTCACCAATGCCAAAGAGCATTCCTTATTGGTACCGATGATTTGAGGAAACAGGCTGTTTATTCAAGGGGAGGAGCACAGGGTGACCGCACACATAGAGCATTTAAAATATGGTTACTAAAACTTGATAACTCATTAAATAGATTGTAAATTTTTGCGTAATTGTACCACGTTGCCATCGTGAAATATACTGCTTTGAAATTGGGTCCATCTTTTTGAGATTTCCTGTATTTACATACGCCGAGTTACTAGTAAAATCTCTTCCTGCTTCTGTTGATGATTTATAGGTGATCAGTATGTTTTGATTGGAACAGTGTAACAAAGATGCCAGCATCTACAGATAAATAATGATAAAATGTGTATAGTCCAGGGCTTGATTTATAAGGTAGATAAATCCAGTTTTATGATAGATAATATGACTACAATGAATCACTGAATAATGACTGTCATCACCAGGCACTGAAGGTTTTGAGAACAGCGGAGTTCATGCCGTTTGTTGTTTTCATTGCTGCTCCCGAGCTGGACACATTACGTGCCATGCACAAAGCCGTGGTGGACGCAGGAATCACTACCAAACTACTGACGGTCAGTCTCGCGTCTCTTATCTGTATTCTCCTGTCCCCCAAACATTACAGAATGTGTACACGTAAATGTGTGTACATGTAATGATGCTGTAAATGCTTTAAAGTCACGCTGATGTTTACATCTCGCTCTCTCTCTCAGGAAACGGACTTAAAGAAAACGGTGGACGAGAGTGCCAGGATCAAACGTGCATATAGCCATTACTTTGACTTGACAATAGTGAATGATAATCTGGATAAGGCCTTTGAGAAACTGCAGGCAGCTGTGGAGCAGCTGTGCACAGAGCCTCAGTGGGTACCGGTTAACTGGGTTTACTGAACCATCCGTTCTCATCACCTTTAGCACCACAACCATCACCACCATCCTCATCACCTTCATCGCTGGTGTCATGGACCACGGCAGGACTGTTGTCGGCCAGTGCGTCTCAACCTGGCCCTGAGGTCCAAACCTGCTATGCAAAGCTACACCATCCATGAGAAAAGAAAGGGAAGTGTACTTATTTATTGACATTTTTTAATCTACCAGCAGAGCACATGTCGATGCATAACTGTTCCTTGTGTTACTATACAAACGATGTACTTACAAGGTGTTCGAAGTAGTTTTGTTATCCACAGTGAGAAGCTGAAACAGGCGTCATTGCTGTGAGCTGTGATACACTTTTGTACTGGAGCATTTCAGTGGCCAATTCATCTTACTGATTTCTTTAATGCTAGTTTTTTACTTATTAGTAAATGTACTCAGCAGTGTTCATGGTACTGCTACACTGAAACTTATTACAATATTGAAATATTGTTGTGCTAAGTTGTCTTTTATTGATGGGGAGGAGGGAGAAAAGAGAAGTGGAAAATATTTTACCAACTAATTGTTTTTTTTTGGCTTTTTTTAATGCAAGATGTAACACCACTCGAGTTTTACATTATGCTGCAACTGTAGCAATGGAAAATCAGCTCAACACTGTGGAGTATCTAATCATACGCTGTCTTATCAGATCATTGTCTAAAATGTCTCTATGCTAAAAAAAAAAAAAAAGCACAGTATTCATCTCAATGCCTATAACAGTAGTGACAAATGTTCTTAGTAAATATGGATTTTGGGACACAAGGTTTATCAACTAAAGTAACTTTTTTTTTCTCCTATAAACACTATTACGTGTATTTGTGTGTTATATTTCATTGCCTGTCTCATGTGTTCTTACCACCACGTTAATGATGTGTATCTTCTGGCCTAGTTCCCTTTTCAGTTGGAAAAGGAGTGCAGTTATTCACTTCACTGTATCCACTCTACAATAAGAGTATGTGTGTTTTCTCTGTCGGTTGGTTTAATCCAGAAGCCCAATAAGCACAAAGTGTTTAATAAATTTTTATTGCACTGATAAATAAAATGGAGCTGCATAAAAAGGTCACTAGCTGGAGATCAGAAATGTAAAGTAAAAGTCAGCATTGACTTTCTAACAGGCGTAGAAGATAAAATATCACATTGATATTATTATAGCGGGGCGGGGCAGGACAGTGTCGTGGCTGTAGGGCGTCTGACAGCACGACTTGGTTCATGAGTTCCAGCAACAAGGGAACAGCACAGCTCGTTTTAAAGTTCTGTTTTTGTCCATGAAATAATAATGTCAGGTTTAAAATAATTACTTTATATGATTAGATTATAGAAAAGACATTAAACTGGCAGAACAGACAGTTTGCTACACAGCAACGGTTTTAACACGGCAATTAATTTTTACTTGTAGGCATTTTGCAATTTTGAAATGATAGCTCTTCGATAGAACGAGGTTTAGTTCTATCATTGTGCCATGATAACGTTATTTACAACGGTCAAACCATAGTACTGAAACTCTGCTCTGTTTGTTCACATGACGGACGTTCCCTGTCGGTTTAACCCCCTCTGTGAGATTTTTATATCCGAGATTCTCTAACTGAAATGCTGGAGGACTGCAGCACTGCAGTGTTTAATGTTTTCCTGCTCTGATGCACCTCATAACCAGCTGATGAGATATAACCCGACTAGAGTTTAATTGTAAGGTGATGAAATCACTAACTGGTGTAATGCTGCAGTTCTTCAGAACTGAAGGTGAGAAGATTGTGCTGGCCAGTGTGTTCTGTCTCTTTTTGTCTTTGTGCTAGTTCATCTGTATGTCTACACCTGCAAATATATTTCACTATGACCAGACCTGTATTTTAACATTTGAACAACAGCCATTAAAAAACATATTTTTAAAGAAACACTTTCATTAGGCTTTGTTTTGTAATACGCATGGAAAATAACTAATGTTTGGAATCTTGTGTATGACCTGCACACACACACACACACACACACACAGATGGGTGACAAATTAACAAAAAAAAACCCAACAACAAACAGTGACTCTGTTCTGCCGGTGGGGCATTTTACTGTCAAGGTGGACTTGTCCCCTTAAAGAAAAGGATCATCATTCTGATTTATCACCTTTATGCTCTCATGAATCATTTCTATCCTGATGGGAGTAAACGCTTCCAGAATGACAATGTTCTCATATGATTTGTATAAAAATGTTATTTGCTATGGCCTTTGCAGATCCTGGTGCTATAAAGCTTATAATTGCAGGAGATAAATGGTCTACAGTTTCACACATCATGTCGCAGTTAGAAATCGCACAAAATGTTACATATGGTGGCTTTAAGAAAAATCTTTTAAGCTAACAATGAATTACTAACTGAATCAGACATGGGGCTTATTTTAGGGATCTGATCATCAGACAGAGGCAGTAAAAACATTGCTAACTGGATACTGATTTTTATACATCAGCCACTAGGTGATGGAGGTCTTTTTTTTTTTTTTTTCGTAATTTTCATTCTTGCTTTGGCAATATTTCAAGAACTAGTAGTTGAATGTTTGTAGGATTTATTTCCCTCTACAACGCATTATGAAAAAAGGGGTTTCACTTTTCTGGCATAGAATGAACATCATTACTGAATACAATAGAAAAAAACCCGAATATTTGTGTGGATGCCTTTTAGGCATGATACTTGGAGACAACACTATGTAATCATGAAAAACTGAATTTTATTTAGTTAAGCATTTACAAAGAAATTGATGAGTGCCAATACAATTTAATGTAATCAGCTAAAAATGTAATCAAATGAAAATGACATGAATAGCCGTGGTACCCAATCCACTTTGGACACTGGACCCTAAATTCTTATATAGCTTTGGATAGAGGATACTTGCATCTGTCTCAGACTTCAACCCACAAGGGCCAGTGGTCTGTTTTCTCATGTCACATTTCCTCATCCTACCTGTAGCTCTCCACTATATTTTCTCTGAAATCATATTTGTACGCATCATGAGACTGCATATTCACAGGACGTAGACGTGTATATATAAAGTAACTTGTTTGTGCCAGTGTTTTCATCAGAACCTGTGGTCCTAGCTTACCCTCAGTATCCTCAAGTGAATGTTAAATGCACTCTTTTTTTCTGCAGTGCCACAGAACACTGAGGATTTCATTTTCGGAGCACGCAGGTTTACAACCCTAGTCTACTGTTTTTCTGCTCCCAACACACCCGATTTAACTAATCAGCTCATTAACCGTGGAACTGGGTTTGTTTCTCTGGGACCAGGGTTGGGAACGTGTGCATGAGTGTAATACACTGTACACACTGAATCATACTGGATAAATACTACAAAAAAGGTACGCTAATAATGAAAAACAAAACCCAATCAATTCTCTAGAGTGGCTGCATGAGCAACATATCTGCATGAAAAAGTGATATACATTCCATTGTCACACACTCTTGCTTCTAGGCAACAAGCACATGTAAGCAATTGCTGATAGCATAAAAATAATTACATTCATATATGATGGAAATCATATTTTTTGATCAGTGGGAAACTCGACAAACATTTCTGAGGGCAAATCTCCAGAGCAGAAACATACATCCTCCACATGATTCACCATACCGCACAATGGCTTTAAAATGGCCTCCAGAACATACTGTGACCACGTAAAGATTTTTATGGGCTGATCCCAAGCCAGCCCTTCATTATTAACCCTTCACTGCCAGGTAATATGTACACTGATCAGCCATAACATTAAAACAACCTCCTTGTATCTACACTCTTCATTTTATCAGCTCCACTGACCAAACAGGTGCACTTTGTAGTTTTACAGATTGAGTCTGTAGTCCATGTGTTTTTCTGCAGACTTTTACACCCCCTTTTATGCTGTTCCTCAGTGGTCAGGACCCCCACAGGACCACCACAGATCAGGTACTATTTGAGTGGTGGATCATTCTC
>JAOVVH010000054.1:25562774-25574647 GCA_028566435.1 Scorpiodoras heckelii
GGTCCAATTTAGCCATGAAACCTCCCACACTAAAATGACAGGTGTTTCAGTTTCATTGTCTAACCCCTGTATATATTACAGATATAGTCTCTTGAAATCACAAATCTCAGTATTCACTTGTCTCCACGTTACCTCTAAATTGGGGCCTGTTCACTTGATTCCTTACTCATGTTTACCTTTAGATGGTAGATGTTCTCCTCTGCATCCAGATCAATACACTTGGACTTCTTCTTTATGGCCATGACAGACAGACCCACGTCAATGCGACCATGAAGCTTGCCCTTCTCGATCTTTAAACACAGAGGGATTATCCGGTTAACCGTCAATCCACACAACATTCTGATATAACAAAATCATCTCCATTGCGTAAGAATGCAGTCTGAGTATACACACAGTAAAATCCACAGTGCCGAATTAGCACCCGGAGTGTTTATATAAATCCAATTGGTTGTTAATTCAACTCTTTGGGTGCTAATTCAACATTGTGGATTTGACTGTGCAGGTCTGTGGATTTACAGGAGTACTCCAGCATTCTTCAGCCCAATGTGCATCCACTGGCTCTGATGTGTATGTCCAATTACCACAGGCAAGAATTTTGACATGTTTTCCTGCACTGAGAAGAGTATTATACTAGACTACCTTTGACAGAAAAATTCATGAAAGCATGAACATTTATTGATTCCCCCAACAGCTGCCCTTAGGGTTTCATTCTTAATACAGTTGAACTAAATTGTTCTTTTGTGCCATTTTCAGTGCAGGGAAATGTTTCTGTGATCACCACTGGCACACTACAGATATAATAGATTGACATTAGGTTAAAAAAAGTGGGAGTATTTCTTAAATCGCTAGTCTGGCTCTCTATCAGTGTGAACATAATGGCTGAGATCAAATCTAACCGTAATTAAATGCCGAAAAGAACATGTTTAAGCCCTGTCAGTAACAAGGCGAAGGCGGAGGAGGAGGCAGGAGGAGGCGGAACCCCACCTGCTGCAAACAATAGAGAGCGGGGGAATGACGGGGAATGTGTGTGAGCAAGGGCTTTTGGCGATGATGCACACGCAAAGTGACACATGAATGATGGATTTTCTTTCTACTTACATCTGTTGAGCACTTGGCATACTTCAGAATTCCCTTATCCAAGAAGAAGTATCTCTGTACACAAAAAGAGCAGGCAAATGAGAGGACAAGACAGATCAGATTCTGAGTCCAAGTGATAGATATTCAAGTATTCTCCAAAGTTTCTGTGATGTTGCTTCGGTGATATTAATGATATTCAAATTTCTGCCTCCTCTCTAGGTTTTTATTCATGGCTAAGCGCACGTAAAAAATGGAAATAAATGTGTTGAAAATCCTCATCACTTGACTTCACCTAGCAACAGTGGAAAAAAAAAATACCCACATTCAGTCTTGACACAGCCTACAAGGCGAGCTAATTATAATTACTCTGAACAGCTTTTCCACAAACAGGCTACAGAATACAACTGAAGATTTCCAATTCTGAAACTATCACCTGCCATCTGCCCACACAAATCCAATCAGACACAGCAAGCAAACAGGATTTTATAGTCTGTGCTGTAAAGCTTGTCTAATGCAGTGAACTGTACTGGTTATTCTCAGGCCTGGGGCTGCGGGGGAGAGGACAGGTCACTAGGGCTGAGGCTGAGGTGAACAATGCCCCCAGATATTCTCTCTTCCCCCCATTTTTCTTTAGCTTGTGAATTTCTCTCTGGACGAATCACAAAAACACATTTCTGTTAGTCAGAGTAAAGATATTTCTTTACTTATTTCTGAAAAGCGGTGCACTGCAACATGCAGCTTGGCAGACAGGTTCTGACCTTGACTTTGTACAGGAAAGTGATTTGCGTGATTTAAACAGCTTTACAAGTTAAAACTCACACTCACATGGTAGTTTAATTTTGTTCTTTTATAGTTTGACATTCCTTTCACACTTTAATTTATTTATTTTAATTAATTAATTTAATTGATATATTTATTTATTTGTAATTTTCTTTTTATTGAGAAAAGAATCTTTTAAAGAACGAGAAATATAGTTACAGATATAATACAGTATAGTCAGTTGTAACAAGGTTCAGTGTCACAATTATTGTTCCAAACATTGCAAATCAAGAGTACAATTCTTGTTACAAACAAGAAGAACCTTTAATTTAGATTTTTACAAAATAATAGATAAACAAAACAAAAAAAACCATAATTCTCAACTTCCTCTTATAATTATAATGTTATTATAATCTTATAATGTTGCTTACCATATAAACCTGTTCTATTAACAGCTAATTTATCTATCTTTTTGCATAAATGTTAAATTTTTTTTAGCATATTACAGTTAATAAACTGACAGCAAAGAAAACTTATGCATCATTTTCTAAAAAAAATCTGAACTTGCCACTGCCACCTCTGTTAGCTCCTCCACACCATCTCAGACCATAGTCCCTGCTAACAGCGCTCTTTCCCCGGCTCAAGCCGAAGCCGCTCACGGCTTGATTTATAGGTTACCTCTCCATCACAGCCAGTTTTGAAAGCTTTTCCAAAGCACACATTTGGACACACAGCACAGGCTTTTAGTCTGAGTTGGTATTTGTATGTGGCTCGAGTATTCTTTAAAAATTGGTGTGTGCTTTTTGCTTGCCGTGTCACATGTTTGGAGGAAAATGGAGTGGAAAAAGAGAGATGCTAAGTTTTATATAACAGTCAGATTTAATTAAGGGGGATTGATAAGAGGCTTTCAGATCTCTCATATACTGTGATTAGACAGTAATTCCTTATTTCTTTAAATAGGACAATAAAAAACAAAGCAAAGCATATTCTACACAACATATATTCTACAATCATTAGACTTTGAACTTTCATAAGAATTAATCACATCTTTAGATTGGCATTTTAGCTCCTAAGCCTGTATGAGTAAAACGGATGCAGCAAGATTCAGAGGAAGATTGCTAATTCTCTTTTTTTATTAGAGTAATTGACTGTAATGTATTTTTCTTTTCTGTACTGCTGTTGATTACACTGTGAGAACAAACAGCAAAATACAGTAAAGCTAACTGAAGAATACTGTTGTTTTTGTGATTTGTTTCTTCATCATACAATAAAACGTGTTGTTTTATTTGAGTTCTGCATTATTGAGTCAGTACAAAAAGATTTTATATTTCCAAATGTTACTTTTCCAACAAAAAATTTTAAGTTACACAAAATTGTTGTCAGTAACAAAAGCAACACATTACATAACAGACCACTTTTCAGACAAAAAACAAATGAAGGCTGCTGGGTTTTGAATGCAAATAAAAAAGAAGTAAGTGTGACAGTCAGAGTCTCCAGAAGAGCTGTGGCAGATTCTCCAAGACTGTAGTAGGCCTATACAGTAACACAGAAATGTAACAAAACATACTGTAGATACATATTTTTTACTGAGGGATCGGGATCCCTTTTATCCTCGCTCAAATTAAGCTCTGAATATAGTGTAGTGTAGAACCGGGGCTGGTTGTTCTTATTATGTATGTACGCAATCAGCTAATGCATCACACACCCACTGTTACAAGGCATCCAATAACACACATCTGAAACAGTATTGATGATGATGATGATGATGTTTGTGTGTGTGTGTCAGTACACAAGGCAATCATTCATCAAGAGGTGCAATCAGTTGAAACCCACTGTGTGAAGGACTGTTGATTTAATGAGGACACGTGAGTGAAAGTGACCGGTACGTGGAACAGTAAGGGATTTTGAACACACACTGACCTTGTGCCAGCCCTTCATGGGCCATTTTCTTCTCTTCAGCATGAAGCCCTCCTGTCTCTCAGGTGGCTGAACATTCCCTAAACCACCACGCAGCCCCTCCACAATCTCCCAGCTGTCCTGTACATAAGCAAAGCATATGATTATTGCATGCAGAGACATCTAAAGGAATCAGCCAAGATTAAAGTTTGCTGCATGCTATTCACAGCAGATAAAGCTTTTCTTAAGATAACTTATGTTAATCCTGGGCAAAATATTAGGATTTCCTACATGTCCACAAAAATTGACAAATGAAATGCATTCGTGCATTAATTGAGCCTGATTTATGCAGTATTTATTTTAATAAGAAAAGTCATAATAAGAAAAAAAAAACAGTGCTTACCATAAATAAAAGTTTAGGTACTGTTTAATAACAAGTGGAATCTCCTTTTACTGGTGATAACCTTAATAAAACACTTTCTGTTCAAGTCTTGTCTTGTTCTTTTCTAGAGATTTTTCAGTTCGTGTATATTTTTACATCCTCTTGCTTGATCTGTTTCAGACCACTTTACAGCATCTCAAACAATGTCAGTATTTTTTATTTTTTTTAACGCACTGTACATTACATCTAATTGAGCCTGTCTGTTGTTATTTTACTCCGGTTGTTTGGATGGCAGTCGTGTTGCATCACCCTGATTACATTGGAATGCCATGACATTCTGCTGTACTCTTTTCCAATACAAATTATATTCCCTGGTGTTAGAGATTGAAGGCTGTTTGAGTTATGAAACACCAAAGCAGCACCACACAAATGTATGCTACTACCTCCACCATACTGGGATAATTTTTGGTGTAGTTGTTTTTTTTTAAAGTACCTCGCAGCGCCTCATAGCTCCAGGGTGGTTCAATCCTGAGGTCTGGTTATGGTCTGTGTGGCACTTTGCATGCCTACAAGGTTTCTTCGTTGTTCTCTGCTTTCCTCCAACCTTTTAAAAACATACCAGTGTGGGGACTGGCTATGCTAAATTTCCCCTAGGTGTGAATGGTGCTGTGCGATTGATTGGCATCCCATCCAAGGTGTAGGCCCAGTGTTTCTGCATGAGTGATCATAAAGATATACATCTTAACTACATTAAAATTCTGTCACCTTTGGGCTCTCTGTCATTGGCTTGAGGACTCTATAGTCTCGTGAGCCTTCCTATCAGCCTATCTGCAAGACTGTGGGCTAATGGAGTCGCTGATGTTTATAAATTCTTTAGTTCAAAGCACCTTAACGGCAAAAAAAATGGCACTGAGCACCAAATGGAATTGATTTTTCTTTGAATCTTGGGAATCAGCTTACAATTACACTAACTTGATACTTCCACATTCAGCAGCAATAGCCATTATCTAACTGGGAGAAATTACAACCTTCCTTTCTGTGATAAAACTCTGTGATCATAGTCTGCGTTAAAAGAATGTGTCAATCAACTGATATGTGAAACGTTTCTGCTTAGGAGTCACGAGCTTTATAATATAAATGCAGTTCAGGCATTAGTTTATAGATTACTTTCTCATATTCATGATAGCCAATCCTGCTTGTTTAGGCATACACCCACTTGTTCACACACACACACACACACACACACACACACACACACACACACACACACACACACACACACTCACTTATACAAATGGGAGAAATTAGAAATTCAAAAATTGAGGCTGCTGGCTATCCAATTCTGCTAGGCTATAAACCATAAATATTTATACTAAACATTGGAAAAGACAAAATACACTATTTAACTAATTATTTGACCAAAATTGGTACCAGGAGGCATGCAAGACTTTTCCATTAACCTGTCAAACTCCTAGGGCCTGTCAGTCAATCATTCATTCCTCTTTCTTTCTAACTCCATTCATACACTTCCCTATTCATTTTAATACTTACTGAATAATACGTAGAAATGATTAAATAACATGCTTTAAGATGAATAACTAAAATAAGCTCTGATTTTAATATGCTTAAAACAAAATTGATATGGATATTTATTGTTATTGCATTTTAGAGTTATTCAGTGGTTGTTGTACCAACATACGAGTTCTGTCTAGAAAGTAATAAGAATTATTTTTTATTTTAAATGTATTTTTTTAAAACAATTTACAATTCAATATTATCACTTTCAAAATATGATCCTTGTGAACGCACACAACGCTCCCAATGCCTCTGCCATTGTTAGTAACAGTGCCTGAAACTGTCAGCTGTGAGGGTGTTCAGGGTCTCGGTTGCGGCTCTGTGGATGTTCTTTACTGTGATGAAGTGGTGGCCTTTCAAACACGTTTTAATCTCTGCCTTCTGGAACAAATTCTTTATGGACGATCCCTTAAGAATCAAAAAAGACGCTGTACAGTGAATTTTTTATTTTGTTCATGCGAGCCTTCTGTGGGTGAGCTGATGTTGTCGTGTGCCGCTTATCACTTTGTCTTTTTGTCTCAGGATTCATTCAGGAAATTGGGCTCTCTTGTTAAATGATTCAACATTTGCTCTTCAACTCACTTGCACTGTTCCAGTGACTTCAGCAGAGTTTCACAACAACAAAGTATAGGCAGTACAAAGGGTAGAATGCAACTGAAATGGGTCCTGCTGTTTATCTGAGATCCCACTCTAACTAAGCCTGAACCACCTACGGAGCACGGGAATTTCATTCTCATTACTTTCCAAACAGACCTGGTATATTTCCCTAACAACCTCCATCTGAATGGCTGAGCCAGTGCTTGAGAGCAGCTTGAAGGGGTAATGAGGTTTGAATAAGTTATTTGATGCCAGGGGCTTTTACTGTCCATTACTGGTACAGTGTAAAAGGTGAGGTTTCGGGCTTTATTAGTGTTCAATAACAATCACTACTCCACAAGTCTCCACAAAAACATGTACATGTGTTCAGGGCAATTTGTTTGACACAACAGGTTTGGGCTTTTCTGCACCACACCAGACAAGATTCAGTAAATGAAGGTTATTCGTCCAATGTCTATTGCATGATTATAAATTTGTTAGCTTGTTCAGGAACAGTTTAGGAAATTTAACAATTCTGTCATCAGTATCGAAAGCACTAGCTAGCATCATTACCATAGTTACAACTACACTGTAAAAAATTTCAGCAGCTTCAACTCAAAAACGTAAGTTCAAAAGCTGCCTTAAATTCATTCAATCATTCATTATCTTAAGCTTTATCCCGCTAGTCGGGGTCACGGGGGGGCTGGACCCAATCCCAGCGTCATCAGGCGAAGGCAGGGCACACCACGAACAGGTCGCCAGTCCATCACATGGCCAACACACACTCACGCATACATTCACACCTATGGGCAATTTAGAGTGACGGATCAACCTAACACGAAACCGGAGTACCTGGAGAAAACCCACGCAAGCACGGGGAGAACATGCAAACTCCACACAGAACGGTGCGGACCGGGAATCGAACCCGGATCATCTTGCTGTGAGGTGACAGTGCTAACCACTACACCACCGTGCCGCCCGCTGCCTTAAATTTTTAAGTTAAATCTAATTGGAATTAGTATTTACTTTAACTCATGACTTTATGTTTAGTTTGGATTTGAATGCCTTTCTGCAAGCTGATTTGACTACATAGTGCTGGTTGTTTTAACTCAACAATGCAAGTTTAAAGTGCAGAGAACTTATTAACATGAGCTTTTGTCACTTGTCTCAATTATTGGTTTCAACTTACTTATTTAAGTTAAAGGAAGTATTGATGTTACTTTTCGAGTTAAGCTTATGTTAAAACATTTAGTGTGCAAAATTGTGAATTGTACTTATATTGTGATGTCGTGCTGAGAAAAATCGCAAGGAAGCCATTTCAGCACGACTCGCTGGTTCAAAAAGATGTAATGTTATTGAACACTAACAAAAACCAGGAAGAAACACACAACCACACATATACCAATGGAGAGGGACACAGAAACACACATAGGACATGAGGAGGGTAGGAAACACAACCGTCGCCATCGGCTTGCTCATTTGGGATAACAGTAAGGGAAAAACTTATAAATTATGTCTGGATTTTTTGTCATTGTAAAGCTGCTTTGTAAAAGCACTTTAGAAATACAATTTAATTGAACTGAATTGAATTGAATTGAAACACAAAACAACGCCAGAACGTCCAACCCGCACTGCATGTTGGGAACTCCTGCTACGTCACCCTCCTATACCCGGAAGTCTCCTTCGACTCCCTACAATCCTTTTTTTGGATGAAACGTTGAATATGACAATGAATTCTCTATGTTTTAAATTAGTGTTGCATCTGGAATATATGTAAGATGCTATGTATTATGAAAAGGGACCATAATATTGCTATTTTTATTTTATTAAAAAGTGCTCCTTCTGTGGCGCATTAGTACAGTGACACACACTCGGACTGTTATACACAGCCATAACTCACAGTGTCAAGTTCATTTGACTCCTTCAAATTTCCACTTCATTAAAGTAACTTAAAAACTTGAGTTGAAAGCCTGAAAACTCATAAAATCTAGTTGAAATTACAAAAATTAATTGGATAAGTTAAGGTAAATTAAAAATTTAAGTTATCATGACTTATTGCTTACATAATGTTTTACAGTGTAATTGTTATATTCAGCTTATAGGAATGCTTTTTCATAAATTTTCTAGCTACCTGACACATACACTATCTTGTTTGAATATTGAGAGGGGGTGTGCTAATGGTTTATGCAGTTTATTTCCCTGAGACAGTCACTAAAATTTACCTAGCTAAATATAATCTCAAATTGTTTAGTATTTATTCTGTATGTCTAGGATGTATACCATGGCAAAATATATCTATCTACATTCCACTACGTTGTTATCCTTAATGCTATTCATTCATCTTGAGTAGTTGTTTTATCTTTGTCAGGGTCTTGTTGGATCCATGGACTATGTTGGGAATGCAGGGTGTGAAGTCAGAATACTGTACACCCTGGATGGGACACTAGTCCATCACAGGAACCCATTCACATAATTAAGCACAGCCAATCCACCTAGTGGCATATTACTGAGAGTTGGGAGGAAACCAGAGAACATGGAGGAAACCCAGTCAGACACAAAATCCATAGAGACAGAAAATCAAGCTCAGGATCAAACCAGGGACTCTGGAGCTGTGAGAGGGCAACGCTGTGCCGCGAATTCAAAACAGTTTGAGAAAACTATAAACTTCAACACCTCACAAGACTCTTTTGAAGGTACTCCATAGTGTTTTCAAATTATTCCTACAATTTCTGATCTACATTGGGTGTTTCTCCAGTCATGAAGAAGAAGAAGTAGAAGAAGTCTTTATTTGTCACATATGCATTACTGCACAGTGAAATTCTTTTCTTTGCATACTCGCTTTCTTAAGAAGTTGATGTTAGAGTGGAAGGTCAGCCAAGATACATCGGCCCTGGAGCAGAGAGGGTTACCCAGCATGCACAGGATGTCAATTTGATGTCAGTAAGACGTTGGCATGATATGTTTAGAAAATGTCACCAGCATTCTATGTCAAATAGACGCTGGTGTAAGATGTTGTTCTGATGTTGGATTTTGGTCATCCGATGTCATGTCCTACATTCAACCAGATATCAGCGTATATTAACGTTGGTGGCCAGCTGGGTTAAGGGACCTTGTTCAGGGTTAAGGGACCTTGTACAGTGTTCGGTTGGCAGTGCTGGGTCTTGGACCTTCTGATCAGTAACCCAGAGCCTTAACCACTGAGCCATCACCACTGCCCTTGGTATAATTCCCTTTGCCCAAGATCAACACTAGTGATTACACTGCTTCCTTAGTGCCAAATCTGCGCAGGTTGCTCAGCAGAACTAACAAGTTACATGTAGTAGCAACAGCTACATGTAATTCTGTGCCAAAATGTGGTACCCTGGTCAAAATACAGTGCTAACACACTTAAGTAAAAGTAACACTCTCTTATACATTGATGTTACTCAATAACGTAGATAGCAGCTTTTTGTCTTCAAGTTTTTACTTCCACACATGAGCATCTGATTGGCTGTTTCCCAATTCAATATGCAGTCTACAAAGGCGTATCCTTCAAAGGCTGTGTAGACCGCAATCCTTTAATTGAAATTTCCTGTTTGAATCCTCACCAGCTATACCAGATATACTTGTTGGATACGTCGTTGCCATTGAAAAGAAGGAGACATTTCTCGGCTACATATGAAGGTCACTTCAAAATGGGACAGCCTCATCGTGCCACTGTGACACAATCAGTTTTCAAATGCAGCCCTCAAGGGATGCAGGTCCCAAACTGGGACACAGCTATTGCTTATATTCAGAGTTTCCTTATATCAGAGAAAATAAAGTTTGTGGCTGTGGGGGAAGAAGACAAGATCAGTGTGTTCATCCTCATTTTGATTCACCATGTCGGTGGCATGTTGGTCAAAATTACAAACTGCTCCTCAGGAAAATGTTCAGAATCTGTGATATATCAGGCAGATATTTTTTTTCCCCTAAGGGATTTATGGGGATGGAAAATAGCAAGTATCAGAGTAAAGAAAACTGATGTTAAAATGACATAAATAATTGGTTCTGACAACTTCTGTATACTCACTTAGCTAAATATTAGTTGTGCTTTTATACTAGTGAATAATCAGTGTATATGCAGGCTACACTGCTTTCATATTTCAGTCAGAACATATCAAACACGCGCTGATACTCACCTGTCGGCTGTCATGTTTGGAGGATGTGCTGCTGTTGCTGCGGGATGGAGAGGAGATCTTTTGGGACATGGTGGAGCTCTTCTCTTCTGAGCTCATCCCCCACACTCACACACGATGTGGGGGAGGAAAGACAGAGAGAGAAGGTGAGGAAGTGAAGTAGACTCAGCTGTGGAGCTCCATGTATCTATGTCTTCTACAAAAGTCTGGCTTGGTCCAGGTGTAACACTATGGAGAGAGAGAGAGAGAGAGAGAGAGAGAGAGAGAGAGAGAGAGAGAGAGAGAGAGAGAGAGAGAGAATTGGATTATGCTCAGTAATTAATTAATCACTGCACATTGTATTTGTCCACTTTATTATCATATTCAGAATTAGCACTAACATCCTAAAAGCCTGAAGTCTGAAATTACCTTTTTTCAATTCAATTTCATTCATAAGGCACTGCCATAAGGCCCTACATGCTCTTCTCTTAAAAGCTACAAATTGAAATGTGTTTGGCGTGTGTGTGTGTGTGTGTTTGTGTGATCAAATGTTCCCACAAGGACAAGAATATTTGATATTTTTGACCTTGTGGGGACATTTTGCTGGTCCCCATAAGGAAATTGGTTTTTTTTTTTGTTTCTAACAAAAAATTTTAATAAAAAAAAGAAAAGAACCAACAAGTTGCCTTTTCATTAACGAGATTAAGGTTAATTCCATTAATAATTATGTCAATGGAAAGTCCTCACAAGAATAGCAAGACAAAGTCTCTCTCTCTCTCTCTCTCTCTCTCTCTCTCTCTCTCTCTCTCTGTGTGTGTGTGTGTGCGTTTGTGTACCTTGTTTTTACTGTATATCTTTGTTTGTAGGAATAGGATAGGAATATCTTGAATTTTTGACCGTGTGGGGACATTTTACTGGTCCCCATAAGGAAAGTTTTTTTGTTGTAGGTTTCAACAAAAAATATAATAAAAGAGCCAAAAAGTTGCCTTAAGGTTAGGGTTAGGTGTGTGTGTGTGTGTGCGTGCGTGCGTGTGTGCGCCTGAATGTATGCCTACATGAGAGTGAAAATGAGCTGGTTCACATACAGAAGGTCAAACCACCAGTGCTTTCTCTGTAGACTTTTGCATGACATTTAGACGCTTGTTTCATATTTCTAACATCATTTATTCCAATGCGTTCATCCTCAAATTCTCTCTCTTTTTTTGTCTCATCTACCCTTTTATATAGCAGCAACCTTGTTCAACCTTGTCTTAGTGTTTGCAGCCATCTTTTCTTTTTTTTCACTCAGTCTCACTCGCTCTCCCTCTTTGTATCTCAGCACCTCAAGGTTAATTAGATTAAGAGCTCTGACTCACAGGGCACTGCCACTTAACTTCCTCCACATGTGAAAGCAGTACACACACGGACACACACACACACACACACACACACACACACACACACACACACACACACACACACACACACACACA
>JAOVVH010000054.1:25617727-25629594 GCA_028566435.1 Scorpiodoras heckelii
CTATCTATCTATCTATCTATCTATCTATCTATCTATCTATCTATCATCTGTCTGTCTGTCTGTCTGTCTGTCTGTCTGTCTGTCCAATAAAAAATACAATATGTGTTAAATCTTAGCAATCTTAGCAACCTGGTTAACTTATAGACTTTATGAACATTGTAAAGAACTTAAGAACAGAGGACACAAACCATTTTTTTTATTCTTACCCAACATTGATATCGGTTGGCTTGGGAATTCTAAAGGGAGACAAGAGATCATAGTCTCAGTTATCACATTACAGTGGGCTCAGAAAAAAATATTAAGTATTGGTATGAAAAAAGTTTAACCCACATCTCATCGTTGACTCGAACATTACTTTTCTTAGATGGAGTTAGGTCATAGTACTGCTGTACAGTAACAGAACTTGGAACACAATATAAAGAAACAATTGAACAGGTAATAAATAATGGCAGGGAATCTGATACATCCGAGTGTCTCAAACTCATAACATTCACTTACTGTTTTAGCATTATAAGTAGATTGTCTTTTACACATTACATTTATGAGCATGTATACCTTTTTTTATTTATTAATGAGCCCTAAAACTGCTATGTTTCACTGCTGAGAACATAAAGCTGCTCACTCAGGTAATGTGGCTCCTCCATAACTAAAGTGTTGATGTCCTTTAATGATAGCAGGCACTCGTCCACTGTGAATACTTGATGCCATTTTGCTGCCACCCCATTACTTTTTTTTGCTATGCAGACTCTTTGAGCTCACCCCACTGGGATTCCTGAGAAAAAAGAAGCATTTTTCACCTAGATCTATAATGTATGCACTGGCATTATCCAACTTGTGTTAAGATATACATATTTTTTACTGGATACGTTTTTAGTTTTTCTAATTTGAATATTTCTCATTCACATATTTTGCATGACATATTAAAGCAAACAAATTTTTAAGCTGGAAAATCAGTGGGTAGCCATGGCCTTGAAACAACAGAACGAAATTTACAATGATCACAGAGTTCAGTATCAGTCACACTCTCACCTTGTTGTAGTCTGAGGGAAAGAGTTGTTCCTTGGATGGCTTCTGCTCTGGAGATGTCTTCCTCAGAGGCAGGAAAGTCTCTTGTTTCAAGAAGATGCAGTTCTGTTAGAGGAAGTGCTTTTGGGTCAAGCTCTCTTAAGCTTTTGTGTTCATAGGACTAGCAAGAGCTGCCTTTCAATATGTTCCTGACCCCACAGGCTCAAATCCCCAGACCGGTCATGACAACGATCCTGCAAACAACAACAACAAAAAAACAATGAGTGTCACCCAATCCTGCCCAGAGGTCAGACTATGGAAGGAGCGCTGCACGATTTTTGTATTGTCTTCAACAGCATTTAAAGGCAGTGATATAAGATCCTTATTAGCTCAGTGCCACTGACAGATAAGCTTTAATCCTACTGTCAGAGGAACGTAAGTGGAAACAATGCAGATTTCACGTGATTAAATAAAGGACCTGGCAATTCTTACTTGTGGCTTTGAAAAGTTCTATGAAGTTTTACATTTCTGAAAAAAAATACAAAAGAACTAACCAGTCTGAGTAATAACTGTATGATTCCTGGATACAATCAGCGCTCTGAACGAAGTGTCCTGTCAGCATGGCCATTCAGGTATCACAGCTTGGTCTGTGCTGTGAATATAGAAGCTGAAACCAGAGTAGACCTATCAGTAATCACCTAGACTCTGCAGACTGAGCTATAGGCCTGTGAAAGCAACACTCAGGTTACAGCCTGTTCAGAATACAGTGACCTACAAACCTCACAATCTACACTCAGTGAGCACTTTATTAGGAACACCTGTACATCTATTCATTTATGCAATTATCTAATCAACTAATTGTGTGGCAGCAGTGAAGGGGAAAAAAATGTGATCTCACTGATTTTGACTGTGGAATTATTATTGGCGCCAGACAGGCTGGTTTCAATATTAGATCATTAGAGAATGGCCCTTGACCACCAACAAAGTAATGTTTCCAACATCTTATGGAATCCATGTCATGAAGAATTGAGGCTGTTTTGAATGCAAAGGGAGACCCTATCCAGCAATAGTAGAGTGTTCCTAATATAGTGTTCACTGAGTATATAAATTTGCAAAGTGTGAGGTACTTGATGCATGCTTTGCTTATATAAAATAATTTGGAATAGATATACATTATTTGTATAATGTCAAATGTGCGCAGCACAGTGGTGCATTGAGCAGCATTGCCACCGCACAGCTCCAGGGTTCATGGTTCCATCGTGAATGTATGGTACTGTTGTGCAGAGTTTTGTACATTTTTTGTGGGTTGTCTCTGGGGTCTTCACCTTCCTCTCACTGTCCAAAAACAAGAAATTTTATTTTGTTTTTGTTGTGATTCATGACCATATTTTTGCATATGAATAATTATAAAATCCTTCAATATGAAAGATTTAACACCTACATGCTAGCTAGCCTAAGTCATTAACTAGCTTATATTAACTGGCATCCATAGTGACAAAATAAAGGCAAGGTTTGAGCGTGGCAATTGACCAGGGGTGAGATGGTTAAAAATATAAAAATGTTTTCTGATGCAATTACTAATTACCTGTTAAAAAATGTAGTGAGTTACCTAATCCAAGTATCACAATATTAAAGTAATGTAACTTGATTACTTTCCTTTACATTTGGTGATGTTCCCATGTTCTGCTTTAAATACAAAATAATGGTAATAATAAATAATAATAATAAAATTTCCAACAAGTGAAAAAAAATTTTTCCACTAGACATCATAATAATGAATTGGCAACTATAAGATTAGCTGTGAGACTTGTAAAGTGTTGTACTGTGTGCACACATGCGTGGTAGTACGTTGTTCTATATTTTAAAATGTATTTTATATAGGGCTGTTGATCAATTAAATTAAAAGGTTTGTCCATTGATTCTTAAGAATGAAGCTTGTAAAAATAGATATTTAAATGCAAAAGCATAGAATTAATGTAGAATTAACACAAAGGAAGAATATTTCAATTTAAATACTATTTATTAGCATCTTTTAAACTTTTTCAATAAAGCCATCAAGGCCATTAAAATTGACTGTCAGCTTGAAAGGAATATTTCTTATATACACTAACAGAAATAATAAGAAAACCCAAACATGAATGTTAAAGTGCCAGTTGAATTTTAAAATCATCAAGGCCATTAATATTAGATCAGCTTAAAATCAGCTCAGAAGGCAATAATTTCTAATATGCACTAATATAAATGATATTAACAACAAAATATGTTAAAGTGTCTGTGCACATGGTCAAGTGTTAGTGATGTTAATTGGAGCATTTTTTATTTCTCCAATTAGTCAAAGCATTAGTTACATTCTCACTCACAGGCTTCATTGTTTACCCACAAGTACCTCACTCCTATAATGTACAAATCTCATTTCCAGAAATTGTGGAAGACTTTCTAAAAATGCAACAAATACTGAACTTTGTAATTTGCAAATTCACTTGAACTTTTATTCAACAGAGAAAGGGACAAAGAAAAGATTTTCAGTGTGTTCAATGAAAACAATTTCAATGTAAACAATTTCAATGTAAACAATTTCAATGTAAACAATTTAGAAAAATTTTGATGCCTGCAACACACTAAAAAAAGTTGGGACAGAGGCATGTTTACCACTGGGTCACATTTCCTTTTTTTAATTATACTTTCTAATATATATATATATATATATATATAAAAAAATACACACACACACAATATTGCCAAAAGTATCCACTCACCCATCCAAATCATTGAATTCAGGTGTTACAATCACTTCCATGGCCACAGGTGTATAAAATCAAACCCTTAGGCATGCAGACTGCTTCTATGAACATTTGTGAAAGAATGGGTCGCTCTCAGGAGCTCAGTGAATTCCAGCGTGGTACCGTGATAGGATGCCACCTGGGCAACAAGTCCAGTCATGAAATTTCCTCACTACTAAATATTCCACAGTCAACTGTCAGTGGTATTATAACAAAGTGGAAGCGATTGGGAATGACAACAACTCAGCCACGAAGTGATAGGTCATGTAAAATGACAGCGCGGGTCAGTGGATGACAAGGCACATAGTGCGCAGAGGTCACCAACTTTCTGTAGAGCCAATTATTACAGACCTCCAAACTTCATGTGGCCTTCAGATTAGCTCAACCACAGTGCATAGAGAGCTTCATGGAATGGGTTTCCATGGACGAGCAGCTGCATCCAAGCCTTACATCACCAAGCACAATGCAAAGCGTCAGATGCAGTGGTGTAAAGCTCGCCGTCACTGGACTCTAGAGCAGTGGAGATGTGTTCTCTGGAGTGACGAATCACACTTCTCCATCTGGCAATCTGATGGATGAGTCTGGGTTTGGTGGTTGCCAGGAGAACGATACTTGTCTGACTACATTGTGCCAAGTGTAAAGTTTTGTGCATGGGGGGATTATGGTTTGGGGTTGTTTTTCAGGAGTTGGATTCGGTCCCTTAGTTCCAGTGAAAGGAACATACCAACATACCAAGAAATTTTGGACAATTTCATCTCCCAACTTTGTGGGAACAGTGTGGGGCCCCTTCCTGTTCCAATATGACTGCACACCATTGCACAAATCAAGATCCATAAAGACATGGATGAGTGAGTTTGGTGTGGAAGAACTTGACTGGCCTGCACAGAGTCCTGACCTCAACATGATAGAACCCGATAGAAAGCCTTCCCAGAAGAGTTGAAGCTGTTATAGCTGCAAAGGGTGGGCTGACATTATATTAAACCCTATGGATTAAGAATGGGATGTCACTCAATGCCACTTCATATGTGTGTGAAGGAAGACGAGACATAAAGCAAGGTCCATAAAGACATGGATGAGCGAGTTTAGTGTGGAAGAACTTCACTGGCCTGCAACTTTTTAATGTAACTCTCCACCTAAAACATCCAAAGCAACAAAGGCAAAAAAGTCCATATTTTTATTTAAAATTTAAGCAGCGAAAGGGATGAGAACACTCATGCATCTGTTGGATTATCCCAGTTTGACAGTACTAGATACTTATTGTTCCCGATGGTGTGGCGGCTGTCTGTTGCTCTGAATCCTAATGTGGTAAGCATCTCTAATTAACTTTGCTGTATTTTTTCAGACTTTATGCAGTATGCAGCAGGCGGTTAGTGCTAGTTTCTAATGTTAGCTAGCTGTGATAGATAGCTAGTTTGGTGATGTTTACCAGAGCCTATTAGTTCGTTTGAAACCTAACAGCTCATATTGAGTAACATTAAGTTAGCTTATTTTAATTTTGATTAGCATTGCTGAACTTGAGACCTGTTATGCAACCTGTAGTCTCCAAACACACACCATCTTTTAAGTAATGCTTTGGAGACTTTTGGGTGATACAAAGTGTATATGTTAATGTGTTTGCAATTCAAATGTACATTTTTTTCATATTTCATATATTCATTTGATATTCATATATTCATTGCAAACAATATTGAGATGCTCATAAATTGCCTAGATAAGGATTTTGTGAGAATTTACTAATAGGATAATAAATTTCATGCTTTGTCATAAAGTGACTGGGTTTATGTGTGTGTGAATAGTCATCAAAAACTATACATGTCCAGCCTCTAATAGATTACTGTATAGGTAAGTCTGATAAGTTTTAAATATTAAGCCCTGATTATGCAAAGTAACTACACTGCCCCAATGAGAGAATAGATAAGAAAGAAAGACAGCAATTACAGTAAGATCTGCCTCTTTACTATCTTCAGATGACAACTTTAGACAGTTGGCAGATGCCATTATCCAGAGTGACTAACATTTATATCATTTATACAACTGAGCAGTTGAAGGTTAAGGGATTTGCTCAGGGGCCTAGCAGTGGCAGCTTGGTGATACTTGGATTTGAATGCACTGAGCTACTACTGCCCTAGCCCTAATTGTTTTAGATTACTTTATCAGGGGGACCTTTGTAATGAAACATTTATTTAATAACATATTATGATACATGTGATACAATCCCTGCACTTTCTCATCTATTTTAGTTTCTTTTTTCTTCGGATGATAATGCTCTCCCAGACAGCATATGGAGTTGAGACCAGGTTGATGGTTGAGTAACTCTTCAAAAGCATCCATTTTTTTGGTTTCCTGATTCAGGAGGAGTTCTGCTGGATTTGCACGCTAGGAGACTAAATACAGCTACTCATCGAATGTTGTAAAGGAGAAATGTGAATGACCAAAAACGAACAAATAAAAATCTATGAAAGACTTCACATTGGTCAACAGTGTGGGGAAGGATAACAGAGAGAGAGAGTGAATAAGTTTATTAATAGTAGAGAAAGGTATTTTGGACTTATTTCCAGTGTTGTTAATGACAGATGAAATGTACTGTGAGTGGGCAGCATTTAAAGCAGCTCTATGTTTAAGCATGTGATCTGAGTATGCTAATGCGTGAACTGTGAGGCCAGTTTTCTTATAAAGGTGCTCTAAACGCCTGTCTGTGGTTTTCAAACCACAGAGTTCAGGGTAAAGCATGGTGTGGAATGACTAGAGCGAACCAGTCTAGACGTTAGAGGGGCCAGCTGGTCAAGGATGTCAGAAATGGAGCCATTAAACAGAGATAGAATGTCATCAGGACAAGAAATATGAGAAATGTAGGAGAAGGGAGAGGACTGAAGAAGAGCAGAAAATACAAATCAGCAACATTGATATTACAAAAAGAGACTGAGGGTTTAACACAAGGGTGAGAGAATGATATAGCTGTAGCTTCAACAAGCTTGTGATCTGTAGCCACATGCATGTCTGAAATTATGCATGATTATAAGGGAGGTAATGACATTCAGCTTGTCAGACATTTCCTTAATGTCAATGTGCCAAAAAAACACAAGTCTTAAGTCTTGTGAGGATGAATCTCAAGTCTTAAATCACAAACTCAGTTCGTCATTTCTGGGTCATGTACCATCTTTTCCATCCTATACAAGTTGATCCACCCCTCACCCCCCATGCTGACATGGGGAGATCATGCAACTCCACACAGAAAGGATGAACCCAGAATCAAACCAAGGCTTTTTTGCAGTGAGATGACAGCACTATCCATTTCGCCTATTATCATACAGGGGAAATGCACTTGAATAGTCTACTTACAGTGACATTAAAATGTTTGTGAGTTTAATCAAACATAAAATAATTTAGCATTATTTATAATCATTAGAGCAATTGTAGGCTAACAACTGCAATGTAGAGATTGCAAAAAATATGAATTACATGATATGAATCACAGGCGGCACGGTGGTGTAGTGGTTAGCACTGTCGCCTCACAGCAAGACAATCCGGGTTCGATTCTTGGTCCGGGCCGTTCTGTGTGGAGTTTGCATGTTCTCCCAGTGCTTGTGTGGGTTTCCTCTGGCTACTCCAGTTTTCTCCCATAGTCCAAAGACATGCATGTTAGGTTGATCGGTCACTCTAAATTGCCCGTAGGTGTGAATGTGTGCATGAGTGTTTGTTGGCCATGCGATGGACTGGTGACCTGTCCATGGTTTACCCCGCCTTTGCCCGATTATGCTGGGATTGGCTCCAGCACCCCCATGACCCCGACTAGTGGGATAAAGCGGAAGATAATGGATGGATGATATGAATCACAACATCCACACGAAACCGATCATCAATGTTTGAAAAATAGCAAAAAACAAGCATGGCACAAACGGCATAACAAAGCATGTTTGAGTGTAAGAAGCGGATTAGGCCCTACTCAGTGACAGATTTACAGCAACATTAAATATCTGCATTGACTTTAATAACACCTAAAATAATGTATTGCTATTTATAATTGATTAGAACACTCATACACTGTAAAAAATTATTAATTATTTAACTTGAAATTAGTAACCTGGTTGCCTTAAATTTTAAAGTTCTTTAAAGTTATAATATTAAATTGAAACAATATAGTAGTTGATTTAAATTCATATTTTAATTAACTTAATAATTTCAGGCAAACAGTTACAATTACATTAATTTTTTTTGACTTGCACACCCCCTAGAGGCAGTCTGCTCACCCAGCTCTCCCAGCAGTCAATTGAATGCTTTTCTGTTGTGACACTTGGGAGCTATTTTTGTCTTTTTAACTTCAAGAGAGAGGAAACAAGAGGCTGCTATCATTGTTTTTGCTACTGTTATCGCTGCTATAACATAAATGATAATAGGAATGAATATGTTTTGAAGATGTTGAATTATTGATTAAATAAATGGATAGAAAGCATGTCATTCATTAATTAAAAGTTTTTGAGTGCAAAACACCAAGGTATAAGAAGAATAAAACAAACTGTGATGCCACACGTTGCAATTATGCTTATATTTGCTTTATGAGGCCAGTGTGGAGGCCATATGTGACTGATTATTTGTATAACTGATCTTCAGCTTTAACTAAGCTTGGGTTAGAACAGAGGTGTTCAATCTTATCTGGTAGGGATACAGGATTTTCTTTCAACCAAGCAGGAGCCACATCTGATAGGCCATGATCAGTTAATTAAATAGCTGGAATCAAGTGTGAGTCCTCCTTGGTTGTAATGAAATCCTGCAGCCACATTACCCCTTTGCAGTTTGGACAAGTCTGGTTTAGAAGCACCTCTGCTGGACATAAAACATGTATGACACTGTCCATGGTACTGAACCTTCATAAATGATTTCATGTCCAGCATGTTCAGTCTCCATGTGATTTAACATTTGCATATATTTATTTGGTAGGTGCTTCTTTTAAAAGCAACGTATAACTGATCAGAAGAGCCTTGACCAAAAGTGGCAGATTGGCAGTGCAAGGAATTGAAATCTGAACCATCAAATCAGGAGCAAAATCATTAGCCTGGAGTTTGAAGCCCTGGGCTCTCACTGTGTTCCACTTCTTTACTGGCTACTTACAGAACATTTTAAAATCTCAATCTCTTCTGCTATCCTAATTCCTCTTAATCATAATAATACTGTAAATCCCAACCTCCAACCAATAAAAGACAAAGAGCATGCCTCCTCAACTTGAAATTCCAACATGTCAGTTTGGGGTAGTCTTCTCAACTGCAAGTTGCTTCCTTGTTTACATAATGTCCAGTCAACATGGCTGCACACAGCATCAGAAATCAAGGTCATCAAGGTACACTTCTTACCTTCAAAGGTGTTATGACCTGACAACGGGTGAGATATATTAGGCATCAAGGGAATAGTCAGCTCTTGACGTGTTGTGTTGGAAGCAGGACAAATGGGCAAGCATAAGGATCTGAGCAACTTTGACAAGGGACAAAATTGTGATGGCTAGATGACTGGGTCAGAACATCTCCAAAACGGCAGGTATTGCGGGATGTTCCCAGGATTCAGTGGTTAGCACCTACCAAAAGTGATCCAAGAAAGGACAACAGCTAAACAGACCACAGGGTCATGGGTCGTCAAGGCTCACTGATGCACATGGGGAGTGAAACGTAATCTGTATGGTCTGATCCCACACAAAAGCTACTGTAAAAAAGTTAATACTGGTAATTAAAAAAGATGTCAGAACACACTATGCATTGCAGCTTGCTGTGTATGGGTCTGCATATACCTGTCAGAGTGCCCATGCTGACCCCTGTCCACCACCGAAAGCACCTACAATGGGCTTGAGAGCATCAGAACTGAACCATGGAGCAATGGAAGAAAATGGCTTGGTCTGATGAAGCACATTTTCTTTTACATCAAGTCGAAGGCTGGGTGTGTATGTGTGTGTCACTCACCTGGGGCAGAGATGGCACCACAATGCAAGTAAGTATAAAGGACGCAATGTAAGTATTGGGTCCTTTCTTGGCTCACATAACTATAGGTGCTTCAAACAAGATATATCTCCACCTCTCTCATATTCATACAATAAAAACTCCAATTGTTCTTGGAACTGGTTGAATTGAAACATACCAGTTAGTATTACTGGATCATCCTTGATGTAACACAAACAAATGCATGACAAGCAGTGACACTGATCTGTTTTGTTGGCTGTTTATTTTGTGACACATCCCTAATTGGAATCCTCAGGAGACTTTCAATGGATTTATTACAGACCTTGAACTTGAATTCAGCAGTCAATTACCCTGCTTTGCCCCAGAGGAGGTGGGGATTTTGGAAGCACATTTACATCTGCGGTAATCTAAATGTAACAGAGCCTGGAGTGATTCCTTTCCCCTGGCTGCTGGGTAATACCCTGCTATAGGACATGTTCATTAGTGCAGTAGTCCAGCTAAGTGGTTGCAGACCGTTATTGACACAGCCTCAGGACCACCTCACAGTGGCTCATTTAGCTAATGAGCATTTTGTGGTTTATAGAGTTTTGAGGTTGGCTATATGTTCTTTATGCAGCACAGTGTCTACTTAATGTGGGCATAACATCATGCTAGTATGGCGACATATAATACCTAATGGTATGTGTGGCAGGTTTGTTTGTTGAGCTTTGAAGAAACCTTCTGGAAAAAAATTATTATTGATCCATCTAAAAGTTTGCAGAGCAAACACTTTTTCTGAAGTGTCTTAAATTTTTCTTAATTTTTTTTCTTAGTTAAGAATGAAAATCTAAATTATAGCAAATTAGTAATTCCACCGTAAAGCTCTGTCTTCTGAAAAAAAGGGAATATTTTACATATTTGTTCAACACAGCATATAGACAAATGTAGAGGATTTAAAAAGTATTGAAAAAACTCACAATGCCATGTTCAGAAGTGCAGGTTTGCGCTGGTTTCTGAGACAATGGCGAGAAGGGTTGTACTGCCATCAAGGTCAGTTAGATCAGACAATTAACAATGGAAAACTGATGAAACAGACATTATACATAGAGATGCAGTCAGACGTTTACATATACTCATCATGGACATGAATGTAATGGCAATATTGGCCTTTCAGTGATGACCATTAACCATCAACAAAGTTCTGGAGAATTCTGGTTGGATATTTGACCACTCTTCTTGCCAGAATTGGTAGAGTTACATGTGTTGGTTTCCACAAGTCAGGAATGTCTCTTGGAGCTGTTTCTAAAAAACTACGGATTCCAAGATCATCAGTTCAAATTCAGTGTGAACATCAGTTCAGTTCAATTGTGTGTAAGTACATGTTATTGGCCTGCATCGTTATTGCTGCCATACTGGTAAATTTTTGTTGCTTTTCCTTTATTCTAGCAACAATATTAATATTACTTATAAGTCTACTAAATCAAAAGATCTACTTTACTATTTTATTAAAAACAATGGTCTACATAAATAAATACATTAATTAAATAAAATACTTAAAATGAAAGCCAGAGTACTGAGTATGTCCTTTCATGCTTAGTATGAAAGGACATACTACAGTACTGCTTAGACATCTGATTAAAAGGAGCTGCACACAAGTCCATAGAAATTTTGAAGGTCACGAAATCTTGGCACCTTTTTTTCCTCTCACTTCTCTCTCTACACACATCCACCCACACTCTGATCTAACACCTACTCATCCATACAAACACTCAGACTATTACACACACACACACACACACACACACACACACACACACGACCACTTCACATCACCTCCTGGCAAACACACACACAGACCACAGCACGGGTCCTAATGTAGAAACGACACTGTACTCCTGGTGTAAACACTCACAGCTTTCATAGAGATTTACTCTTCTGTAACGCGTCCAGTGAAGTTTGCTGGAATCTCTGAGACTTTTGTTCCTAGAGGAACTTTGTACTTGTCTGACAGTCAATTGCTTGTTGCAGAGCGCTTTTCTGGATTGAGTACACTGTCTTCTCGAAGGTGTTGCGGGGACGTATTAATCGTACGTGTGTGTGTGTGTGTGTGTGTGTGTGTGAGAGAGAGAGAGAGAGAGAGAGAGAGAGAGAGAGAGAGAGAGAG
>JAOVVH010000054.1:25646301-25660185 GCA_028566435.1 Scorpiodoras heckelii
TTATATTATATTATTCACAGTGAATACTGTGTACCTTTAGGTGTGTGCTTTTTTAATCTAATGTTAATGCACAGCAAGCAGCTGCTATAACGATCTCTGTTTTGACATTAAATTCATGCTACAATCAGGTCAGCTGCTGTACTAAATTCATCAGTAATATTTGGCACTCAGTTACTGTGCTTCTTCAGTTAAAATTGATGATATAGAGGACAGCAAATCTGTTCGTTTAACAAGCATCTTTGCATGTTGTCTTTGTAAGTAGTTGTTGATGTATTGTAGATGGCCTTGGTTTGAGGGACTTACAAATGCAGAAAGAAGAAATGCTGAAGAGTATTGTAGACCAGATAGTCAAGTTCAAGTTCAAGAGCTGTATGAAGATACAATAATGCTGGAGCTAGTGTGGCCAAGTTAATATTGTATAATGTAGGTGCTTTTTGTCTCCAGAGGTAAGCAAAGGGCACGGCCATTGCCCAACAAAATAGTCAGGCATGGCTGTATGTCACCAGATGCTCTTATTGTTCCTTTTCCCTGCTTTCTGTTCTTTTCTGATTTGCTATTGATTGCTTGGTGTACGGCTGCCTACAATTGCGCTGTGTCTAAGGCTAAATGTTCAAGGCTGGCACGTGCATCTTCTTACATGGCTTTATTCTCTCACTCTTAATTACCATGCCGGGCTGCAGCTGAAGGTCAGAGAGCGAGGAGGTAGCCCGATTCAGCTGCTACATTTTTCTCAGAGAGAGTGGTCACATCCCTTCGATTATACCTCACTCTAATTTTGCATGTGTGCTTTGTACTATCAAGCTAACCTGTAAATGTCTGAGTGTAAACATGCAGTAAATGTTTTAAAGTTCCCTTTTCTGTATGTGTGGTTCTATGGTGAGCTGGAAATTGAAGGAGCAGGAGGTAGCCAATAACAGTGGCGTAGACAGGAATTAATTTTGAACACCACTTGGTTTGTATGATTATACTGATAAGCATGATGAGCTTATGCATTTTGGGGGGATACCAGACAGGTATAGGAGCACAAATGTGTTAATTGACTATTTAAGTCATGAACTACCATCATCCAGGGTTGCCATAAAATATTACTTGGGCAGAGCCACTGAAAATGATTTAATGATCACTCATTTGACTTTTGGGGAGGCTGATTTGACCTTATATGGACATTGGTACAGTGCAGTTAGTGTTATGTATATAATGATCTGCACTCTATGTGTGTAGGCTTCAAATATTTCAAGTGGGGTTGAACCTTGAAATCCCCCTGTGCCTCTGGTCAGTTAGTATATGTTGATTTCAAGAGAATGTCATCATACGTTTGTGTATATACTAGTATATGTATACCTATATACTCTATTTATATATTTGTGTGTGTGTGTGTGTGTGTGTGATTTGTATCCTTGCTTCTCCCCCTCCTCAGTGTAGGGAGTGAGCCCCTCTCGACTGCTGCTGTAGGGTAATCTTTTACACTAGGCAGAGGAAGGCAGTGGAGGGTGGAAATGAGCTTTTCAGCCATGTTCCCTCCCTTATTTCCCCTCAGCCTCGCTTTTGTACCCAGTGCCCTCCTTGCTTTGCACCTCCATTCTTTCAGCTCGCTTTCTCCTTCATTGTTTTGCTCTTGCCTTCCCTCAGCAGTACCTGCAAAATCATTCCAGGTGCCTCAGCTGTCTGCATGCCATCCGTAGAGCAACTAGTCCCCACTTCGTTTCCCTGCCTGCCTTTTGTCTCATTTGTCTCATCTTTATTAAAGCCATTGTTTTAGCACTCTGAGGACTAGTGACCTATGCTTGCCCTCTAGGGGCTGAGACAAACCACTGCAGCATCACTGTACACCCTCAGTCTATGATACCAGCGAGGCCATGATCGTGCATCCAAAACCAGCCTCATTCAGTCCCTCCACACATTAGAGTAGTTCACAGGGCACCTCTTCTTTCCATGTAATAATCAAGGTGTTCCAGAGAATGCTTTCAACGAGACGGTTCCTCTTCAGTGCCCCTCGCAAAGCATCACACAAACGGCTATGAATATACCTCAGTGTGAACAGTGGCTCTTGCCTGAAATTCAATTTCAGCTGTGTTTTTTTTAAGTGGAATGAAAGTATATTGAATCAAAATGGTGAGTGCTCCATAGTCTTTTCATACCTTAAATGGAGGTTAATATGTTTTTTGATGTTTTTTATGTGGTAGGAATGAAGACCATAATAATTAGACACAAAAAAATAGACAATGACTCTCCTAAATGATATGCAGAAATGATTAAAGCAGCATTACAATGAATGTTGTTCCACTGTTAAATACCTACATATGATATGGATGTGTTACTGATCTCTAACACAGCATTAATTTATCATCATCATCATCATCATCATCATCATCATCATCACATTATTATTATTAGTAGTATTAGTAGTAGTATTATTGCACAGATAATGATTGACACAAACCAAAGTTTTGACCAAAGTAGTAACACTTAGCATGATTTGTAAATGTTTAACATCTTTTGGATGAGTAGTTCCACAGTATTCAAGATAACTATAGAGACCAGTCTCCATTTATTTCAAAGCAAAGACATCGGTCTAAAAATAAGACTCAGCACGTATTAACTTGGTTTGTGATGTTACACAATAAGCTAAATAAGCAAATTATTAGAGGATCACATGATAACCGGAAACTTTTTGTCACAGAACTTGTATTCTAAGCTATTTATCTAGTTAACACTGATAGAGAGCAAATTTTTAATGTGGTATATTTTGACACTTTTGACTAATGTTGAACAAATGACTGAGATATTAAAATCTGACATCTCTTCATGTGACCAGTGTAAACTAGTTAGCACTAGCACTAGGTGTTAGCTAGCCGGCTAACTTATTAAATATTATTAAATGTTATTGATGAAAAAATTATTATATTCTGTCATCGTGACTGTTGTTAAATATGTGTGAGAATATAACCATTGACATGATAATGAACACTTAATTTTTTAAAAACCTGTGTCAAATTCTAGCTAGTTTACTAATGTGTTGTTAGCCAGCTATTAAAATTGGCAAGAGGAAGTTTTCCATTTGCATTTTCATTCTGTATATAATATTGAACAGTATATTATTCTGTATAATTTTATGGCTTAAAATAATATGGTAAGTGCTAAATGTTACCCATGCTGCTGTGTTACCAAGTCTTTAAGGGTTCAGCAGCACCTCATTTCTCTTTCTGTCGCCAGTCACTGAGGCCTCTTCTATCTTTTCATTTGCCTTCATCACTGGCACTCTTTCTCTGTCCATCTCTCTCTCCGTCCACCTTTCCTTCACTCTATCTCCAGGGTGGAAAGCGATGACAGCGCTGGCAGAGACAGAGTGCAGACGTCCAGCTTAAAAGTCACCGCCCTGTCCTGCAGCTGCACAGCTGAGGAGCCGCAGATCTATCATGGCCACTGCGGCTTGCCAGAGAGGGAAAGTGGGATAGGGAGGGAAAGTGAGAAAACTGTTGCAGAGGGGTGCAATATCGAAGTCCTGGATGCCTCTGTGGCTGGAATCGAAAGGGTATAGTAACGGTATAAGGGGAATGCGAGTGGAGGGGTTGGGGGTAGGAGAGTAGTGAGGCTCGGCTGTCTCCGGGACGAAGGGGGGGCATTAATCATTATTGGCGCACACCTCCGTCCCTGCCGCACCCTGACGGCCCTTCCACCCCTGACATAAATCATAATTCCTCCACAATAGATCCCCTCTCCGCCATGCTGCGGAAAAGTGTGCTCCTCGTATTGATTTTCCCTTTTCTCCCCCATGCACATTGGTGCAGGCTAAATGAGAGCTATTTATCTACAGACATCGTTTACACAAGCAATCTTTGCTATATGAATGTTATTATCCAGTTTAAGAAATTGCATTAATTAGGAAAGGAAGCCTCCCAACAGAGAGCCATAACAAAGTAACTTATTAGTCTTAGTGCACGAGAGTAAAAAAAAAAAGCATTTGCAAAGACATTTTGTATGATTACTTGCATCAATTCATAGATGTCTTTAGAATGGTTTTATTGCTAATATTACTCATTTTATTACTTATTTTATACCTCATAGTTACCATTCTGCTATCAAATGTCCTCAAACCAAATCATGATATGAATTCTGTGGACTTTATAATGTGGTATGAATGGCTTCTGACATTTGATCTTTTTATTTGTATTTTTAATATTTAATTTTTTGGTCCTTTGGCTGCAATCATCTTTTGAGTCAGCATTTGATCTGGCACAGTTTTTTTTAACGCTATGCCCTTGCTGGCACAACACTCCTATATAACTGGGCGTAGGACCTGCACCAAGTGCACTGCACCCCCAGTGGCTGCGTTGAGCAGATAGGTTTAAGGGCCTTCCTCAAGTTTATATGTAGTACTTATAAATATACATAAGTGTAAATTTAAGTTTTTTGCTTGGTGTCAATCCTTTGGCTAGAAAAGAAAGATTTAATGTGCACAATAAAATACACATTAATTGCCTGTTAATATAAGAAAAATGTTACAGTGTTTTTCTTAAGTTAAGAAATCTGATCATAGTGAAGCTAGTCAGTGACTCCTGGCTATGCAAAATGCTTCCCTAAAAAGAAGAACAATATACAAATCAGGATTTCTTTTTCATTTTTTTTTTTTTTTTGCATACTATGTGACCACCTACTATGCTTCCTGGGAATGCTCTCATATTTTGATATATTTTACTGACTTGCTCAAAAAGTGAAAATTCATCTACACAATAATTTGTCATGCTGTTTCTTCAAGGCCACTTATTTAGTTGGAGGTTGATTATTTGAATGAGATTAAACTTTTCTCATATTAAAAAGTCTTATCCATTCAGTATCAGAGCCACAGGGTATGTCTGTACCTGTGTGATTATGTCGGTAAATCTCAGTTCTGTAATGCGTGTCCCTAACCCATAGCACACTTTGCTCTGTATCAACACACACCAGTCCAAACGGTTCAAACACTCTTCACATGTGAGAAATGAAAGTTTAAAAGTGCTCCAGTATAGCAGTGAATTAAAATTTCAGAAGGCAGACTGTACTCAAAGAGATTTCCAGGCTTTGGAATGAGGCTGAAAAGAGTGAAGTTTCCACACTCTGAATTTCTTATATGTGGTTAATAACCTTATATCTGGTGTGAACCAGAATTACATAACAGTGTACACATCAATCAAAGTGAAAAACTGTGTAATGTTTAATTTAAAGTATAAAGTATTAGGCTTTGATAAAAGTCTTCTCAGCAGACTGCAACACAAAGATGAAAAAAAATCACTGATTTATCCATAGTATCTGAGAGTGAATATGCAACAACAATATTTAATAGTTTCCTCAAACTATGTCGATTCAACATATTTACAAACTATTTATCAATCAAAATCTAAGGACATTCAGAACTCGTTACTATGTTAGAGACAAATATTAGCAAGCTTTCCAACTGGATAACTTGCCCGTTCCACAAGAGTGAGATCAACATCTTACACAGAGGTGTGAACTTTGCCAGTATTACAGTAATCTCTCAGGGGAACACACAGGAACTGACCTGAAATTTCATGGCAGAAGTCCAACTCCAACAAGATGTTAAGTTTCCTTCTCAAGCAATGAAACATACACACGCACATGCAAATACAGTTTCGGTTCACATACTTGTATGAACATCTTTACTACATTCCAGCAGAAACATTACCACCGTACACCATTTATTAATTATTCCACTGTTATGTTCAATTTAAGTGTGGACCTACTGACAGGTCCTGCATGTTTAAGTGGTTAAGCTGACTATAAAATGCATTAGAGCTATACCTCATAGGACTGTCCCTAAAAGGGGGCTTTTCAGTCAGTCCTACATGTTTAATCCTCATTCAGAAACAACTGTAAACTCTCAGTCTTCAAACTCCCTTTCTGTATTATTGCTCTTGATGTAAGAATCATTCTGGAGTCAGTGCTAAATAACATCACACAGATTCACTGGCACACTGTGGATATATTTCATGTAAAGAATAAATTTACTTGTGCTTCCTTGAAAAAAGAAAAATAGCTTTTTAATGTATACCACATGTATAGCACAGCTTTCTGTGCACCACTTTTCAGGTTCTGGGGCTATTTTGAGACAAACCATACAATGCATATAGTAGTAACCATTTTATTAAAAATTGATTCTCAAAATCTTAAGCAACATTTACTGTTCGCTGGTGCCCTCCAATGGCACTAAGGATTGATAATCAAGAGAAATGATTAGGGATTAGGGATTCTACTATAAATCAAATAAGTTGGAAATAATTGCTCATGAAGACATACTGGTATCATGTGGCTTCTTATATAAAACATTACACTGCAGTCAGCTGCTACTACTGATGTCAGATGTACACCAAAGATATTAACTGGTCTGATTTTGCAGCATGGTGCTTTGACAGAAAAATGATGATCACCACTCATCACTGCTTCATAGGACTGGTTCACTAGTGCAGGGCCTCATCACTGTGACAGGCTGCTCCACCCCTTCTCTCTGGCAGAGTGGGCCTGGATTCCTTCAGTCAAAGGCCTTTGATTGTAAACTGGGGCTCCTTGGGCTCTGCTGAATGGCTGTCAGAGCCATCAGTGTGATGGACGGGCGGGCATTTCACCCCAGATAGTAACAAGTGAGGCGTTAACTCTACATGTGCGAGACCTCTGTCATTCATATGTTAACCTCACTCAGAACAAGGCTGAAAATAGACGGCCAAACAAACGTGAATTGGGGTGTTCCTATCTACCACTAGCCTCTCAAATGCACATATGGCTGATATGGCCTTATTTTGGTACCAAAACTGAGAGCATAAGGTTTAATTTGTTAGCATTATCTGTTGTTTTATACTAAAATACAAAACTCTTGTCCACGTCAAAAATCCACACGTTAATTATACTGGCTAAGTGCAAGCCTGTGATGTATTTGTAAGTACATGAGCTTAAAAACCATCAGCAAAATCCAAGCATATGTGGAAAATTATGTTGCAAACACTTGTAGATAAGATCAAAGTATAGAATTTGAGATAAGGCTTAGTAAAATTAACCTCTACAATGGTGGAAAGTTTTGAGAACGACATGTCCATGCTGCTTCCATGTCCAAGCATTTTTACAGAAATGTATAAATTCTGCATATTAATTAGACATTTAAATGTATCCCTAAGGAGCAAGCCAGAGGCAATGGTGCCAAGGAAAAACTGACTGAGATGATATGAGGAAGAAAATTTGATAGGAACCAGACTCAAAAGGAAACCCATCCTCATCTGGGTGACACTGATTAGTGTGATAATAAATTATATTCCTTCTATAATTGTATACTATGTAGTCAAAAAGTGCAGATGTGAAAAGAGAAACTTATGAGGTTATGAATAACTTATGGGCATCAGACTCTGAGCACCAGAGTCATTAATTATAGTTTTATAGTCTTTAGTGTTGAAGTTAACAACAATTCAAAATTTAAAAAAATCAAGTTTTCCAGATCAATCTGCACTTAATAACCCATAATTGGAAAGGGATAACTGAATTTTAGAAATTTTTGCAAATGTATTAAAAAGGAAAAACTAAAATTTCACATGGACATAACCATTCAGACCCTTGGCTATGACACTTGAAATTTAGCTCTGGGGCCTCCCATTTCTCTTGATCATCTTTGAGATGTTTCTAGACCTTGATTAGAGTCCACTTGTGGTAAATTCAGTTAATTGGACATGATTTGGAAAGACACACCCCTGTCTATATAAGGTCACACAGCTGACAATATATCAAAGCAAAAACCAAGCCATGAGGAGGAAAGAACTGCCTATAGAGCTCAGAGTCAGGATTGTTTTGAGAAACAGATCTGGAGAAGGCTACAAAAAAATTCTGCTGCACTGAAAGTTCCCAAGACCACAGTGGCCGCTATAATACTTAAATGGAAGAAGTTTGGAACAACCAGGATTCTTCCTGGAGCTGGCCGCCCCACCAAACTAAATAATTATGGGAGAAATTCCTTGGTAAGAAGGTGACCAAGAACCCAATGGTCTCTTTTACTGAGCTCCAAAGATCCAGTGTGCAGATGGGAGAAACTTCCTGAAGGTCAACCATCATTGAAGCACTCCACCAATCTGGGCTTTATGACAGAGTGCGCAAAAAACACATGAAAGCCCACCTGGAGTTTGCAAAAAAGCACCTAAAGGACTCTCAGACTGTGAGAAACAAGATTCTCTGGCCTGATAAAGATTGAACTTTTTGGCCTCAATTCTAAACATCATGTCTGGAGGAAACCAGGCACTGCTCATCACCTGTCCAATACCATCCCTACAGAGAAGCATGGTGGTGGCAGCATCATGCTGTGGGCGTGTTTTTCAGTGACTGGTATAGGGAGAATGGTTCAGGTTTGTCTGAACACAGGAGTGGCTTATGGACAAGTCTGTGAATGTTCTTGCGGTGGCCAGCCAGAGCCCTGGCTTGAACCCAACCGAACATCTCTGGAGAGTCCTGGAAATGGCTGTCCACTGACGGTCTCCATCCAACCTGACAGAGCTTGAGAGGATCTGCAGAGAAGAATAGCAGAAAGTCCCCAATTCCAGGTGTGGCATCAGAACCAAGAATACTGGAGGCTGTAATCACTACCAGTGGTGCTTCAACTAAGAACTGGATAAATACTTATGTCAATACAATATTTTTCTTTTTCTTTTTCAACAAATTTGCAAACATTTCTAACATTCTGCTTTCACTTTGTTATTATGGGGTATTGAGAGCAGAATGATGGGGAAAATTTTGTGTTTTTTTTTAATTTAGCACAAGGCCACAACATAATAAAATATGAAAAAAGTGCAAGGGTCTGAAGATTTTCCGAATGCATTGTAGCTTCTATGTGGTACCATCCACAGTGATCTGCCAAATGCCATAAATATAATCTTGTGGTGATCTTGAGGCTATCCATGTAAGGCCATCCTCAGCAGCAGCGAGTGATTTAGCTGATGAGAAATCCAAAAAGAAGCAGGGCATCAGGATGGATCAGGCAGGTCTGGAGAGCAGAAGCAATCAGGATCACTGTTATCTCAGGAGAGAGAGAAGAGGGGAGAGCGAGGTATGCTCTTGTTATGCAATGGTTAAAGAAAATTGTCTTTAACCTAAAGATTGCATTGTCTGCAGAGTGCAAGCAGGGACTAAGGAAAGACTAACTATGACAGCGTAACTAAAGCCAGAAGGTAACACAGACACTTATACATCATGACATTTGATCTAAGACCTCCCGTCTGTGATTGGTCCATGTTTAAGTTTGCTTTCCAGTTCCTTCTCTTGTTCGCTTGAGGTTGAATCCATTAGGCAGAATACATTCAAGGATCTTTTTCTCTGTCTATTGTTTCGTTTGCAAAATGAACCAACAGTACTGCAATCACAACTTTCTTTAACATTTTTGCCTCTCTTACTGCCACCAAGCTGTTCTTTATTTAACCATATTTTAAAAATGTGCTTTAAATCATAGTCTTGCTAATAATCCCCATTTTTCAAATGTATTAGTGATCTGATTACATCTTTTTTCTGTAACTTCTGTAGCTGTAATGGATTACAGTCATCTTTTTTTGTATCCTAATTATGTAATGCTGTTCTATGTATTTTTTATACTCCAAGTCTGATTGTTGGTCAGATTCTGGGGCATGTGTAGAGTATGTTAAAAACAGTATCATGTTTTAAATATGTTATAACATTTGGTAAGCATTTCCAAATTAGATTATTTGAATTTCTTTTAGATTTTCTATTAGAAATTCTGCTAAACTGGACACCCAGTCAGTGGAAGAGTATGTGTAAATCGACAGAACACTGGTAGCATCTTTTTCTGACTTGCCACTAAGGTGAAGGGAGATATGAACAAGTATTATGAGATAAATGGCACATTGAACTTATAAAGGAGCTTAAAAAGAGACAAAATAACACACAGTTTCCCCAAATTATTTGGATGGCGGTGCAGGTTCTGGGCTACTGATTAGAAGGTTGGATATGAAATGAAAAGAATATGTCATCTAAAACACACAGTCTTATTCATCTCACAAACATAGCTATGATATGAAATATAATGTCATTACATGATGCCTAAAAACTAGTTAAACCTGCGGATAGTTAAGAATGGAGCAGCCAGAGTTCAGAATGGTGCAGCCTCTTTATCAACACCTAGAATAATGAAGACAATAGGACGGGACAGAGCTATTTTCTATACAGCCCCACACTATGGTATAGCCTCTCAGTTAGTGTTCTGGGTTCAGGCACAGTCTCAATCTTTAATGCTAGGTTGAAAACCTATTTGTTTAGACAGGAAATTTGTTAAATACACCAATACTGTCCAAACATATTTGAACAAGACCAGGCCTAGAAAAACAACAGCAGTTAATGATAGAATGTAAAGGAAAAACTATAGAACAGCCTCAACAAGGCAGGAGTGAAGGTATCACAATCCCCCATTTAAAGAAGACTTTGAGACCAGAATATAGAAGCCATACCACAAGATGTAAAACTCTCATCAGCAGTAAGACTCGTAAGGCCAGATTGAAATTGCAAAAAAAAATAATTTCCACAAAAATTCTGGAACAAAAATGAACCTATACCAAAGTAAAGTAAAGGCCAAAGTGTGGAGAAAGAAAGGATCTGCTCATGATCCAAAACATACAAGCTCACTGGTCATGCACAATGGAGGTAGTGTCATGGCTTGGGCTTGAATTGCTGCTTCTGGAATGGGCTCATTAATCTTTACTGATGATGTAACTCATGATGCTAGCAGCAGAATGAAGTCAGGAGTCTTCAGTAACAACCTGTCTGCCAATTTACAGAGAAATACATCCAAACTAATTGGGAGGAACTTCATCATGCAACAAGGCAATGACCTAAAACACACTGAAAACACAACAAAGGACTTCTTCAGGGGAAAAACGTAGATGGTTTTACACTGGCCAAGTCAATCACCAGACATTAACCTAACTGAGCATGCATTACACCTCTTGAAGAATAGACTAATGGGAAAAAGACCCTCAAAACGACACCAACTGAAAGAAGCTGCAGTTCAAGCCTGGATAAGCATCATAAAGAATAATGCAACAGTTCAGTGGTCTTAATAGGTTGCAGGATTAATACAGTTATTGCAAACAAGGGACAGGTACCCAAATAGTACACATTATTTTCTTAAAAACTTTTGCTCACCTAAAAATTTGGTGGTCTGACACCAAAGGTGCCATGTTCTAAGTTGTTTAACACATCTAGATGTAAATTTCAATAAATGAAATCTGAAATTCTGATCTATAGTTTCATACTCATCTTTTGATCAAGCCCATCTGTCTTCAGTGTGCAGAAAAAGCAAAAGAATTGCCCTTGCTGTTCCAATATCTCCAGAGGGAACTGTATATTTTCTCTAAGGTTCAGATCTGGGGGTTCATGGGCATTTTAGGAACTGTTGTCAAGTGTTTATAGCTTATATAAGTTGAAGTTATGTTTTATATTAAATTCACCAATAAGCAGAAGTACCTTCACTCCTATTATTATCCAGGTATTTAACATGAGGATTTCATGAAACCATTAAGGAATATTTGTAAATGTTTGTAATCTTTATTGTTACTACTAGCTGTCTGGCTTTGAGCTCACATATGGGTTTGAATTCATATGATTCATATACCAATTAAAGGGCCCTAAGTTCATATATGAGCTCAGAGACATGCCCTGAGGTCTGCAGCCAGCTAGTCTTACAAGCCAGGCGTTTAGCTGTCACTGGAGAATATGCTACTTTTCATCACTAAACATGGCCAAGAACCTTTTATTTTCACAGGAAGAGGCCGTTTGACAGAAATTGCAAATGACCAACTACAGATTTTGCCTGGAGCCTGTCAGGAAACTCATTTACTCACTACTAAGTACTTTCAAAATACTCTGCAATAACTTTTTATGATGTAATGGTGCAAATGTTTTTTTTAATTCAAAGATTAAGTATTGATCTGAAAAGCTTATATTGTCAGGGCATTTGTATAAAAGAGATTGTATAAAAGATATCTGTGGGTCATAGAAGAAGCATCTGAGGCTGACACTAGGAGTTGGCAGATAGACCCCGAACTATTCCAGAAAAGGAAACACTAGTGCTGACCAGATATTTGGGTGGTAGATCATTCTGCTGGCATGACATGGAAATGAATCCATCATTACTTTAAGGTCCCTTAATCATGGACCCTCTTAGACAACCAGCCTATTCACTATACAGTGAGTTATGTTGAAATCCAAACCAGATAGTCTCTGCTCTGGGCCTAAGAACCACTTCAACATTGGTGTATTTTTACAGTAATGTTAGCTAGCTATTTGCTTACATAAGCTTTTAGTCTGTTAATATAAGATGTAATCTCCATGGCAGCTAGTTGCATAGTGAAAACAGGCTCTCCAGTTGACTCAGCTACTCGGCTTGCTTTATTGGACTTAGTAGGCCTACTAAAGAGCTAAACAGGGTTGACTTTTCTACAGTCAGGCCTATATTATAAGGCAATTGCCTATTCCAATAATGTTACACAATGATTTCATCAAAAGGAAGAATTACATAAGTAGCTGTACTTTAATGGGATTTCCTGTGTATATTGTAAAATTAAACGTGAGTCTCAACTTCATGTAATTACTGACAATCTTACTCTAGGATGAAAATCCTTTAACCAAAACTAAAACTTTAATATTAAAAACACAAGTATATGTCTCTTATCTTTCTTTTGTATGTTTTCATGAGAACAAAACAAAACTTGTGTAAAATCTCTCCCCCCAACTCTTGGCTCTTTCTCACAATTATCTGCTATAGTACTGAAAGTTTTTTCCCTCATTAATTTTAAGCTTATCAATCTGGTATGGTGCTTTATCGAATGGCACAAGCCAACTGTGACAGAGATTGGTAGAGCACAGGAAAGATAAAATTTCTAAAAGCCCTGTAAAGTTCCACATTCGTGATATTAAATCCCAACCAGCTGTTAGGACATTGTGATTGCTTTTAAAATTTTAATGCATTTCTGATAACTTGAAACCATTACAAATGGTGTAATAACCCAATGATAACTTATGAGAAAAATTCCGCAATGATTAGGACATAATGCTGTGTGTAAATGCATGCTGATTGAATTGACTTCGCTCGCAAAGACTAATGGACACATTAAGTGAAACAGGAGCTGTAAAAAAGTGAAGGGGCCAGAAGCTGAGGAGTCCTTCAGTCTCCATAGGCACTCGAGTATGAGAGCTGGAGGGATAATGGCTGGCTAGTGATAGATTAAGGTTCCAGAGCCATACTTATAGATATTTTCCTCGCTGGAGGATATACTTTCCATTGTGCATGAATATTTTAACAGAGTCAGAAAAATTAAAAAGGATCATAATTGGAAATTGGCTATGATGTTTGGTCTTTTGGGATTTAAAAAAGCATTAGATACACATTACATAAGCATTAGAACTTTGACAAGCATTGATATTCTTATAAAGAAACAACAACCTAATTGATTGTGTTGCTTATACACACGCTTCTGGTTTAAGGCAAAAATGAAGTGAAATATTTTGAGTCATTAACCACTTTAGCCTGCATATGTCAGCATGTGCAGTATTAATAGATCAGCTGCTTCATATTTTTGAATTACTGAGGGACCGTCATCTAATGGCATGTTTTACTAACAGTAATGGGAACTCATACTCAAACTTAGGACCCTGAAGCTATGAGGCAGCATCACTACCTCCTGCTCCACTGTATGCCCAATTGTACAAGCAGATTTTTTACAGAATGTTTTTTTTCTGGAGAGAATAACAGCAATGAGCCCCTTCCTGTAATGTCTAACATGGTATATCTATCTATCTATCTATCTATCTATCTATCTATCTATCTATCTATCTATCTATCTATCTATCTATCTATCT
>JAOVVH010000054.1:25680269-25688329 GCA_028566435.1 Scorpiodoras heckelii
AACTCTTTCATGAAAAGTTATGTAAACACAACAAAGCTACTGATGGTCACCTTCGCCAAAAACACATCATATGTATGATCGCTGTATTAAAAGGTGTCGGAAGAGGACGACCGCAGGACTCTGGGCTGCACTGGGAACACTGGGAACAGCCTGCGGTGACATTATCAGGTAGGCAGTGCACACTTACAACATCCTTCAGCAATGGCCTTGGTGACTGCAACACTGAAATTACTACTGCAGATATGTTCTTACTGAAATCTAACACACATTTTATTCACATATAATACAGCGCACTGGGTATAAGACAATCTGCTACTTATGCACCTGCATAATAATTAGGCTAAACGACAGCCTATGGTGTTTTAGATTAAAACAATGACTAACCCTTTTTCAACAGCTGTTACTCGAAATACATAGCTATAGGCTGCTAGGCGTGAAAGCATTTTATTTTATTGCTCTATTTAGTGCCGCCGCTTAGTCATGTGTCGTTTGCGAACGAGTCGACTCTTTGAACCGGCTCTTTTAGGTGAACTTGTTGGACGACTCGCAATTCTGAAGAAACCTTTTTTTTTTAAATGGCGAACAGGACAATTAAAGCAGAAACTGTGATACTTTCGCTGAAAATGTATCAGTAGATTATTCTGCCTCCACTATTCGCATTTATCATATAACCTACAGTGCAACTGTGGACTGAATGTAAAGGTCCGACAGCAGTCTGTTACTGCTTGTTATTATAATGTGCCTAAGTGCAGTATGTTGGGGATGTGAACAGGAATATTCTTTAAATTCCCCAGCAATATATTTTTTCCCCAAAAAAATATTATTGGATTTTGGTTCAGGTTAGGTTCACCAAACTTCTTAAATTATTGAAACTTCTCTGGAACCTTACACCAACCCGGAGAAGGTTCCTCTATCAGGTGTCTGTTACATGTGATAAAACACTCGCTTTCTATTTTATCAAGCTACATTAGCTCAGATATTGAATAATAATATTAGTAATAATAATCATTATTATTATTAACAACAACATCATCATCATCAACAGTAATACTACTACTAATAATAATAGAATCTTTGTGTTTGATGCAGACATGTTCGGCTCAATATGTAGTACGTTTTCTCTTTTTTCGCAATGTAAAGTATCCTATAATTATGTTTTAATCATAAAATAGGCAAGGATTTCACTGAACAATTGAAGTGATCGGTAGGTGTAAACCAACAACTTTCATTCAAACTGATTAAAAGAATCTAATGTAACTTTGGAAAGGTTTAATGAGTCGACTCTTGCTGACGAGCTGAAGCAGGTTCTCTGAAAAAAACCCGGAAGTCCATCACTACGGCTGCTGTGTCGCCGCCTCCGGGAAACATGTGCGCATGCGCAGATTATCCACAAATTGGGCTACGTTCTCAAGTGTGGTGTTTCCATAAATCTCTTCATTTTTATATTTAAGAAGGCTGGAGGAAATTAGCATTCCAATGTTATTTATTGTTGGCGGTTTTTGCGACCAACCTTTAGCCTAGTTTCACACCGCAGTCAAAGGAAACAGCCTGACAACCTGTGAATTTACAGCTAATTCCTTAACTTCCATATGGAGTTCATTGTGTTTCAGAAGTATTGCATTGAATTACAAGCAAATTATCAAGCATCAACAGCTGAAATATTGCAAGATCTATGAAGTTGCAAATAGGCCACATGTACTAAGAATTAAATCAAAACCTATTTTTTAATTGCTCCCTTTTATCCTATACAGCCTAGCTATACGGGCCAGCAGCTTCAGGTAATGTTCACATCAACCATCAGAATGCCAGATGGGCTGGTTTGAGTATTTCTATAACTGCTGATCTCCTGGGATTTTCACACACACAACAGTCTCCAGAGTTTATTCAGAATGGTTCAATAAAGAAAAAACATCCAGTGAGTGGCAGTTCTGAGGACAGAAATGCCTTGTTTATGAGAGAGCTCAATGGAAAATGGTCAGACTGGTTCGAGCTGACAGAAAGGCTACAGTAACTCAGATAACAATTCTGTACATTTGTGGTGAGCAGAAAAGCTCCTCAGAATGCACAACACATCGGACCTTGAGGTAGATGGGCTACAACAGCAGAAGACCACGTCAGGTTCCACTTTTGTCAGCCGGGAACAGAAAGCTGAGGCTGCAGTGTGCACAGACTCACCAAAACTGGACACAGAAGGTAGGGTTAGAATTTGGTGCCAACAGCATGAATCCATGGACCAAACCTGCTTGGTGTCAGCCATTCAGGCTGGTGGAGGTAGTCTAATGGTGTAGGGAATGTTGGCACAAATTGGGGCTGTTAATACCAATCAGTCATTGCTTGAATGCCACAGACTGTATGAGTATTGTTGCAGGCCATCTGCATATCTTCATGGGCACACTTTTCCATCTTCTAATGGATACTTGTACCACGATAATGTACCATGTTACATTGCAAAATTCATCTAAAACTGTACAAACATAACAATGAGGTCACTGTTCTTCCTGGTCACTGGATCTGAATCCAGTAGAACACCTTTGGGATGTGATAGATTGGGAGATTTGCAACACAAAAGTGCATTTGAAAAATCAGCAGGAATTGCATGATGCAATCATGTCATCATGGATCAACATGTTCCCGACATCTTGTGGAATCCATGCCATGAATAATTGAAGCTGTTTATAGAGCCCTACCAAGTATTAGTATACTGTTCCTAATAAAGTGCTCTGTGAGTGTATGACTAGAAGTGTGAAACACATTCTCTGTAATGATGATGATGATGTATACCTTGCAAACATGTTCACATTGGCCCTTTTCCGGCAAGTTCTGGGTAGTGTTGGCAAAGACCACCACTTTACCACCATACACCACTTCACCACCATACAAATCCCAAAATGGCCCCAAACATTACCACTGTGGGCCAATACCTATTTCATCCACCTTAGCCAAGAGTGGGTTTTCTGTGGGCTCTTCTCAGTGCTGTGGGTCCAGTGTGACACTCATGTGCCGATCCACAATGACACAATGTGAACTTCCCACAATGGGCCATTGTGGGTGAGAGCACGATGTGGACATGTTTGTTGGGTGTACCCACCAAAATGTTCCCATTTTGTTGGCTCATGTACAGACAGTGACACATGATGACACAAGTGTGTGTCTGAGTCACACCTAGTATGAACGGGAGTGTACGGGTTTAAATGGAGCCACAGACCTGGTGGTGGGGTCTTCTATTGCTGCATTCAAATTGCTCATTGCTTAGGATATCATGGCACCAAAATAGGCCATTGGTTTTCATTTGCATCAGTGCATACAGTATTGAATTATCTAAATCTAATCATGGCTGCATGTGTCTTCATGTGTCACAAGAAAACATGAGGAAAAAGCAGAATGTGAAAAACAGGAAGGCAGAAGAGGTTACAGTTGTGCAGGAGTTTGCTGTGGAAAAAATCATTCGGCGAAGAGTCAACGATGGAAAAGTGGAATACTATCTGAAGTGGAAAGGCTTCACAGAGTGAGTGTCTGGAAATGTCTGACAGGGTAGCTATATATGCATATACACTTTTTTAGGTTCTGTTTCAGTACATTGGGTTGATCGTTTAGCTTTGCCACAAACTGAAAAGTTTAACTAATTGTATTCTTCAAATATTATTCAGATAATCATTTATTCACTTTAAAAATACACACCCTGCAAGCCATCTGTTATATTTCTATCTTGTTTCCTGCTGATCAGACTCTGTAATTTGTTAGTGCTGTAATATGTTGTTTCCTCGTGACTCAAGATATAAAGCAAATGTGAAGCTGTTGTACTTTATCTCCCCAGTGCTGAAAACACTTGGGAGCCGGAGGACAATCTGGACTGCCCTGAGCTGATTGAAGAGTTTCTAAGAAACTTGGCTGTCTCAGGCGAAACAGAAAGAAAGGACAGTCTTCCCCTGGATACTGCCTTTCAACCCAAAGAAGAACAGACAGAGCTGGATACTAATATTGTAAGTGTTTAGGTGTTTTTACACCATATAGGCAGCTTATAAAACGATTTAAGTTTAAAAAAGGCTTTCCTCAAATTAACCTAGAAATATCCACACCTTATCCACATAAATGATATATGGCTACTCTTTTTAGCCACTAGTAATACACTTAAATCATTTTTTTAGTATACAGATACCAGACCTCACCCTGTCTGTAATTACTGTTGTATATTTGCTGGTGACTGTCAGCAGCATCAGCAACAGTCTGAGAAAGAGCAGACAGTGTGCAAGACTGGAGAATCTACAGATCACAACACTGAGACCACCAATGAGCAACCTCTTATCCAAGAACCAGAATGCATCATTGGCTCCACCGACCGACAAGGAGAGCTCATGTTCCTCATCAAATGGCACGAATCCTCCATTACATTCTTTGATTGTTGTTTTCAGTTTAGTATGTCAGATTTGACCTTCATTTACATTTTGCTATTTAGCAGCTAATGACTGTTCTTAAATGATTGTACCATTGCAGGAAAGACACAGATGATGTGGCACTGCTGTCAGCCAGGGAGGCCAGTGTAAGATGGCCCAAGATGGTTATCAGTTTCTATGAGGATAAACTGAGCTGGCATGAGGAAGAGGAACCATGAACAATGAACTGAACTACACATCTTGGCAGCTTTTTCCTCAAAAACATGTCCAGTGGGTTTTCCTGTCTGTGAAAGGTCTTGTTGTGAAAGTGTGTAAATCCCCAGACACTGTGAAATGTCATAGCACACTGAACTGCACTGTAGGGTAATACGTTTTTTACAAGTCATTCAAATGATCTAGATTATAGAATAAATTGTTGGATAATTGGTGCCATATTTCAACTTTAGGTTTGTTTGAAAGGCTTTAAATTGCTTTACTGTCTTTTAAATTTGACTTGACTTGAAAAGACATAAGGGGCCAGAAAATGTACTAATGAGGAGTAACCACTGTTATTGTTGGTCTCTGTGTAGCTGTTTTAGCACTTCTTCTACTGTGATTAAGACCAGTGATCTGTGAAATTTGTAGTTTGTTCATTTGCACAAAGAAATATAAATGTAGCATTTTAAGACCATGTTTTTCTTTAAAAGCACTGACAGCACAGTGTGATATTATTTTATTACATCTCCACCAGCGTAGTGCATTGTGTTGCAAAATGTAGTTTGTCTGTTTCACTTTCATGGTCTCTTTATGGTTTATTAGTGGGTTTTAATGAGGAACATGAAACTCCTGTTGGCTTAATAAATGTCAGATTAACTCGAGAAAGGCTCGTTCCTTTTACTGTACACTGTTCTTGCCCGGTTTCTCTGATAATATGTGTATATCTGACTAAATTACCACAAATGGGGAGTAAATTAGTTAGTTACCTGACCAGAATATATGGTGTAGATTAATTCTATTGGATTTCAAAATCTAGATTTCAATTTATTGGAATTTCAATAGATTTTATTATAAAATTATGTTTTAAACTTGTATTTATTGCTTAATCTTAACATCTGTAGTATCTGCTATAACTGAGGACCTTTTGACCATCAGAGATGAAGAGTGAGAAGTATGGTTTCGATCTTAATGGAAAAGCAAGTGCTCAGCAGCATGAGCAATTCCACAATTGCTACAAGTTCTAAAAAGTTCCCTATAATTTGACAACTTCCCATTTTGTCTCTCAGACTTTTTGTTGTACTCTGAGCAATAGGCAGTTGACTCTGGTCCCTGCTGGTCCATCTCTCTAGTCCTATGCAGGAGTTAGTCAGTGTGTGGGTCCGGGATCCTCGCATTCAAAAGGAGGACTTCTGGCATGCATTTATGGATTATGAGATCTGCATACATGTAAGTGTTCTAACTAACTAACTATATAGGATCCCAAGACTTGCTCTCATTTAGGATGTATATAATGCCAGTAAAACTATGTCTTTCATGGTGCTCATAGACAAACAGCTTGGCCTTCAATAAGAAGAGCTCTTGTGTGCGAAGGAGGTACAGTGAGTTTGTATGGTTGAGGCAGAAGCTGCAGGAGAATGCCTTGCTTGTGTATGTACCCTTTAGGTCTTTACTGATTTTAAAAAAGTATTATTTACTATCTCTGAGTTAAAATTTTTTAAAGATGATTTATGATCTCTCTATTTTTCCACTTACTATATTTAGTATTTATGTACTATTGTTGACATACTCTGTATGGCCAAAAGTATGTGGATACTTGACCATTATGTCCAAATGTGGTTCTTCCCCAAACCTTTGCCAAAAAGTTCAAAGCACAAAATTGTATAGAATGTCTTTGTATGCTGCTGCATTACAAACTCCCTTGACTATAAATAAGAGGCCCAAGCCAAGTTGAAACAAAACAATATCTATGTGCACAGCGGAAGGTCCATGAAGACATGGATTGACGATGTTCGTCCTGCATGGAGCCTTGACCTCAACCCAATGGCCAATTTTGGGATGGATTGATATGTCAACAACACACCAAAATTCAGTACAAATGCTCTTGTGCCTGAACGAGCACAAATTTCCACAGCCAAATTCTAGTGGAAAGTCTTCCCAGAAGAGTGGCAGCTGTCACAGTAGCAAAGAGGGGACCAACTGTATATTAACCCCATGGTTTTAGAATGGGATGTTTACCTATGGGTCTGAAGGTCATGTGTATACATACCTTTGGCCATTTAGTGTATCTGTGAATCATCTGACAATTCCTGTGTGAAAGTTGTGAAACACTGTGCCTAAAAGCATACTACATGAATAACATTGCAAAGATTATCATAGCTGCTATATTAACTGGTTTGTTGGACTGTGGTGTGGCCTTTAGAGTGAATCTACCTGAACTTCCCCCCAAAAATCCCTTCTTCAGCCTCAACAATGCCAAACAGATCACTGCTCGCATGGAAGGACTAAGGAAATTCCTGGAAGAGTAAGTGTACTGTATGAGTATCTCTGTAACCAAAAGTCCTATGTCAACTCTAAATATGTCTTTGATGTAACTTGTCCAAACTTTTTTCCATAAATCATTCTGTTGAGCTATTTATCAGTCAGATTAAATTTTGAATGTAGGTCATTTAAAGGTTTAAAGTTTTTATCAAATTCCCAGCCACTCTAAGTTTCATTTCTGTGTGTGTACTGTAGGATTGTGCGTAACCCAGTGTTGCTGTCTGATAGCTGTCTGCACCTCTTTCTTCAATCTCAACTGAGCATAAGGAAAATTGAGGCCTGCGCTGAGGGCAAGAGCCACTACACTGTCACTGAGGCCATCACTCAGAGCTCTGGTTCCCAAACAAAGCGTTTTGGCTCTGAAGAGAACCCACAAGAGGCGAGAGAATCTGACTCTGAGTGATCGGCTTTTGCCACATTTATTTTGGTGGTGGCTGAAAAAACATTTAATCATACTGCATTTGCCACAACATTCAGAATTTAAGCCATTCAACCCAAAATCGCATAAGTGCATATATCTAAAGTGTAATTGCTAAATGAATAATCTAAGCTGGTCCTCCTGTTTCCGTTTTGTGCTGTGAATATGTAGTGTATGTATATAATATTTTTCTTTATTGCCCAATAATAAAGCCTTATTAGGATTCTGAATTTGTGGGAAAATATTCAGCTTGTGGTCTCTGTATGAAACATTTTAATGTTTGAACCACAGATGGGTTTTGAGAGTTTTATACGAAGGATTTACTGTGCGCTTGCAAATGATCCTTAACTGTCTCTGAACAAGCCAACTCAAAGAATGTTTTAAGTGAGGCTCCTGAGGGAGGAATTCTGGCTATTGTGTAGATCATTGTTATGCTAAGTGTCATGATCATTACACAGAAATACTCACAAATGTATCTAAACTGATCTAAACTGATTTCTCCAGTGGTAACTGACAACTGTATAAAATGCTGTGTGGTTTTGGTCAGCAGGTGGCGCTACTTCTATGTTTATTAGCTTAAAAATTTGCTACACTACTGAGAGCTCAAGTCCTCTGGCCCAATTTAGTCTTCTGTATTTATGCAGATTTGAGTATAATGGAGTACAATACACACTGTCTGAATGTGACTTTGACCTGTTAAGTTTTCACTACAGATCAGGGAAAAGTAAAAAACACAA
>JAOVVH010000054.1:25697505-25711742 GCA_028566435.1 Scorpiodoras heckelii
ACACAGTGGACCAACACCAGCAGATGACATGGCAGCCCAAACCATCACAGACTGCAGAAATGTCACACTGGACTTCAAACACATTGAAATCTGTGCCTCCCCACTCTTCCTCCACACTATAGGACCTTGATTTCCAAATGAAATGGAAAATTTACTTTCATCTGAAAACAGGACTTTGGACCACTGAGCAACAGTCCAGCCCTTTTTCTTGATGCACTGACACCAGCCTCAGTCCACTCCTGGTGAAGCTCCCCCAAGTTCATAAATTAACTTTTCTTGACAATCGCCTTAAGACTGCGGTCATCCCTGTTGCTCATGCAACTACCACATTTTCCCTTTCCAGTCAACTTTCCATTATTGCGCTTTGTTACAGCACTCTGTGACCAGTCAGCCTTTTCAGCACTGACTTTCTGTGGCTTACCCTCCTTGTGTCAGTGATTGTCTTCTGGATAACTCTCAAGTCAACAGTCTTCCCCATGATTGTGGTTAGTTACAGTATATATATATATATACACAATGCGCTCTTTAGGCCCTTTCACTTTTTTCACATTTTGTTATGTTGCGGCCTTTTGCTAAACTAAAAAAAAAATCAAGTTTTCCCCCATCAGTCTGCACATAATACGCTATAATAAGAAAGTGATAACAGAATTTTAGAAATTTTTGATTATTTATTTAAATGGAAAAATAAATTTTGCATGGGCATAAGTATTCAGTCCCTTACCTATTGCACTAGAAATTTTAATCTGATGGCCTACCACTTCTCTTGATCATCTTTGAGATGTTTCTACACCTTGATTACAGTCCAGCTGTGGTAAATTCAGTTGATTGAACATGATTAGGAAAGACATACCCCTGTCTATTTAAGGTCTCACAGCTGACAATGCATATCAGTGCAAAAACCAAGCCATGAGGAGGAAAGAACTTCCTGTAGAGTTCAGAGACAGGATTGTGTGGAGGAACAGATCTGCAGGCTACAGAATAGTCTGCTTCACTGAAAGTTCCCAAGAGCTCAGTGGCCTCCATAATTCTTAAATGTAAGAAGTTTGGAACAACCAGGACTCTTCCTAGAGCTTAATTAAATAACAGGAAGAGAAGGACCTTGGTAACAGAGGTGACCAAGAACCCAATGGTCTCTCTGACTGAGCTCCAAAGATACCGTGTGCAGATGGGAGAAATTTCCTGAAGGTCAACCATCACTGAAGCACTCCACCAATCTGGGCTTTATGGCAGAGTGGCCAAAAGACACATGAAAGCCCACCTGGAGTTTGCAGAAAAGCACCTAAAGGACTCTCAGACTGTGAGAAACAAGATTCTCTGGTCTAATGAAATCAGGATTGAACTTTTTGGCCTCAATTCCAAGCATCATGTCTGGAGAAAACCAGGCAATGGTCATTGCCTGCCCAATACTATCCCTACAGTGAAGCATAGTGGTGGCAGCATCATGCTGTGGGGGTGTTTTTCAGTGGCTGGGACAGGAGGACTGGTCACAGTTGAGGGAAAGCTGAAGGGAGCAAACTACAGAGATATTTTTAACGAAAACTTGATCCAGAGTGCTCGGACTTTCTGAATTCATTATATATATATATACACAGAGTATAAACCTATCACCTTGTTTCGACTGTTTTCTCTTACTCAATCTGTGTTTCTGAGTATTTTCTTATCTACTCCTACTCAGTTTATTTTGTTCTCCAAGCTGTTAAAGAAAGTTTGGTTGTAAGTGTAAGCATGATGGTTAAACCCCCACCAGAGGATAAAGCCATGTGAGCAGAAGGGTATTCATGCTTTCCCAATATAACCAAGTTTGAAACTCAAAAATACAGAGAAACTCATTATCACTTGCTTGGTCACTATAGCCTGATTTTATAATTTCTCTAGATAAACAACTTCTAAAATGGGCCATAAACTCCACAATAAGGATAATTCAGGTGACCATCATTTATCATTTGTTCCCACCAAATTAGATAACAAATCTTTGCCTTTCTTGTTAAATTTTTTTTTTAACCACATTAGTTAGATTTTTTACATTTAAAGCTGGGCTGTGACTGAATTAGTCAGAGATCATTGTCGGAGTGAGTCACAGCAGCTCAGGAACAGATTATACACTATTTCCTCCACTGACTCCATGTTTCTTTTACTTTTTCGACAGCAAACGTTGTGCACTGTAGTTTTAAGAATGAAGATTCAAATAATTTTAAAATATTCAAATTTATATATTCTAAATTATCAAAATTTATCAGGAAAATATATATTTTTTCTCATCTTCTATTAGCAAACTGTTAAAGTTATGTGTTCATCATCAGTGCAGCTCTCCAACTTCACATTCTTAGATGCTGTATGTATGAGTATTTCACTCACTCATTCACTGGTAATGTTTTGTGGTCCTCTGGCTCCATGCAGGCCAATTCACACCGGACACATTTTTTTTTCACCCATGGCAGTTAAGCTTCCATTTTTACAAGCATCTCAATCCATACCAGGTGTGCCAGAGCCACATAAAACTGAATGAGCCCTTGCATCACAAATTGTCATTGTTGCTAACTCTATTTTTTGACTCTTATGTCAGTAAAGTGTTAACCCAGCAGAAATCCATTTAAATCACACTTTCTGTACGCTGGAAATGTAACTTCCACTTAGTTTGTGTGTAGTTAAAATTACTTTTATTATTAGCTAGTTCATTTGATTTTGTGTTTAGGCAAGGGCAGAGAGGAGCACCTGTAGCTTAAGAGAAGTGACCATTAGAACAAAATACTGACCCACATTCAAACACTGGTAAAAATAAAAATGTGAAGCAATAAACACAAGATGTGGTATTTGCTGTGAACAATGTCTGAGTCACAAGGTCTTGTTGAACTTAAAGTACTATCCCAAAAACCAAGATGTCTCAGTAGAAAATGTGGTTGATGTTGAGAACTGGTGGCCAATGGTTCCCAATGGCACATAATGGGCAGCAATTATTAACAACCAGGAATCAAGAGATGTAGTGCTTTTAACAAATTGCTCATATATTCCTCTTAGCACTGCTGTCCAGAAAAAAAAGAAAAGACCCCTGATTTAAAACAAAGGAGCTGATTGCAGACAATGGCTTATAAAATGTTGTTCTTCAAAAACCCAGAAGTATATTTATTTAATTTAATACTGGGATGAATGGAAGGAAATATACAAAACAAACAATAAAAAACACCTTATGTGATAATTATGAACAAATATATTCACCGATTTAAAAGTCACTTAGACTAACAGTAAAACGCCTTTTTAATTGCTAAAACACTCAGCACCTAAAATATGAAGGCAAAGTTCACCGGTCATTATGAATCATCACAGCTGTGGACAGCAATCATGAGAAATGTAATGCATCAGCATCCTTGTCTGTATAACTTCGGGTAGCAGCAAAGTGCTTTATGTTAGTCTTCAGCATGAGTTGCGTCTCCAGATGATGACCCCAATTAATATTTGCTTACATTTAAGCAGCTTGCGTGTCAGATTTAGTGGCAAAAAATGAAGACGTGGCCTTAATGGTTTGGTGACAGAAGGCCAGTTAAAAATATATACATATAGATTTCCCTGAGAAATGCCTCAGAATACCACATCAATATAGCCCTGTTATTCAGGAAGAGAGATAGAAAAGGAGATAAAAAATAAAGGTCAGATAAAAATGATTTAGATGTGAACAACATGGGCGATTAGAGACCGTAGAAGAGATCTTTATCCGAGTTCCCCAGTTGTCAAGATTAATAGAACAAAATATTTATTGCCATAGTCTTAAAGAAGAAGATTACAAATTTTCCATAACCATAATCTTATCACCAGGCAAGTTCTGTCACATAAATTTATTAACCTTGCTTAACCAATTAAGTTGCTTAAAATCAATTACTGTAGAATACAGTATACAGGACAAAAAGCAGGTCCAAGTGAACACCTTGTCTGAGCTTGTAGTTCTTAACTTCTTAGTTCTCAGTTTTTCTGACCTTTCTTTCCTTCCCCTATAACTCTCTCTTCCTTTCTGTCTAATCAAACATATCCTTTTATAGTTGCCCAATTTAATTAGAAATGTTTCAGTATCATTAATGGAATTTAGCGCCCACAAGATTAATTGGTTTATGGCTTTTATCTATGAAACCTTATATTTTAGGATCAAATTGTAATAAAAGAGTCATAGATGGAGCTGTCTAGAGCTGGGCACAGGACATGGTGTGGATCCATTAACAACATCATTTATTAGCATCATAAAACTCATGAGCAATATTTTGCCAAACAGCCCTTGGCACCCCAGTGTAGTTCTCTCAGTACCAAGTAGAATTTGCTGTGGGGCAAAAGGATAAGTGGACCACACTGCCCTGTGTTTGCAAGAGGCATTTGAAACTCATGTACATGGTAGTAAACAGGTCACACAGGTTTTACACAAATTGTTTAAATAATTTTTAATGAAGTCACAAAAAAAAGAAATGAATGTGGACTCAAATCTTTTTGCTTTGTTTTGTTTTTAGTGATCTAAGCAGCCAAACGTGTCGCACCTTTTAAGTATCAGTGATTTGCACTTTAGGACATGGATCTGAAGCTCAAAATATGATGACATATGACAATAATAATTAGAATTCATAACATACATCAATGCACATTAATCTCATAAGCAGTGTATTATTTAATGTATGTATGCATAAATTTCACATCCTAAAAAAATACAAGTTTAGAGAAAAATCCAATGCTGCTCTCAGATCAGCAGGTTTGGTCAACTTCTCCCAACACCTCTATTCTGCAAGTACACTGAGCTCCCTTTGCCATCGTCAACTCGTCCCTGCAGCACACACCTCGCTTTTAATGTAATATCGCCTATGACTAATTATGGTAATTCATTACGCCTCCAATTAGACTGTGGGATTTATGGCTATCTGGTACTATAAAGGCCAGGATTTATGGGGGCTTTGAATGTCACCCAGAGGACAGCGGGCCGGCTTCTCATCATTCAGCCCCCAGCCTGAAGCACTATATATCATCACAAAGACACAAAAACGCCCCATCCTTCTCTACTCAGTGCCAAACGTACCCATCCCTACTGCTGTAGCCAGAATTATAGGCCTACTCAATAAGCATAAGTACCTATAGTTCAAATTAGGATATCTACAGTAGGGTTCAAATCTAAGCCCACTACTCTTATAATTTCATCATTTATCTAAAGCTAATATGACATTTTAATCCACTTGACACTTACTATTAAATAAACTATTTATAGCCGAGACAAATGAGTTTTTGTGGTAGCAGTTTTTTCACAAGATAGAACAAAATATTCCTTTCTTGCACAAGCCTATAACACTTCCAAAAACTTAAATCAGAGGAAACAAAAGAAAAGAAAATATTTGCGAGGGAAAAGAATGGTGGTGTTACTGTACTTTAACAGTCAGTTTTCATCAAAACAATGCTAGATTTCTGCAGTCAAAAAGGTGGGGGCTAAAAACAATTAAAACATATCAACACTGTTTTTCATAAATAATATATAAAACTATCTTTTCTATTGATTATGAAACTCAAATCCATTCAATTTTGGCGTGTCTGTTCTTTTGTGAGAAAGTGTCTTCTCATCACCTGAAGCTCTGTTGTCTGACATTGGCTGAAAACAGATTTACCTTCACTATCTTCCTTTAATTTTAAATTATAGAGAAAATTTTGGATTATTAGATGCCTGCTTTGTGTGTGCGTGTGTGTGTGTGTGCGTGTGTGTGTGTGTGTGTGTGTGTGTGTGTTGCTATACAGTGATTTTTAGTGATCACTGTGTTAAACTGTGACTGGTCTCCTGCTGGTACTGTAATGAATGCTGATTGTGCTGTCTTGCAAAATGTACTATGTGCTTCTAAATTATATTCTACTTATCTAACACTATTAAAACTTGAACATAATATACTGATAGAATATCAGTAGAATACTGACCCTGAATGATACAAATAATTATAGGTGGTGGTGCTGCTCAGATCCTACTGCATTCATGTACAAATTTAGAGCTACTTTTGCTATATAAATATATATATTTTTTAATTAGGCTACTAATCCTCGGTTGCGTGATTTTATTTCAATCATATACGTTTGTCAGTTTACACAATGTGAAGAACATTCTTTTTTTATAATCTCTTTTTTTGTTGTTGAGAAAATGCCAACCACTAGTCCACTAAAAGCTCAGCCAACTCATTCTTGCAAACAGCAGGTGTATAAATGAAGGTGGAGTCATGGGCCGAGCTGGACCTCGGTGCCCTGGCAGGGTTCACTTGTCCTCCACCCAGAATCCAGCTCTGTGTAGCAGAGCCCCTGCAAGGTTGATTGTTTCTCGGGCTGGACTGGTGCTGACTGAAGCTGAGAAGTGTGCTTACCACTATGCATCAGCTCCAGCATTTCAATCAGGCACACAGCAGGGCAGCCCATCTGTTGTCTCAACCCTCCCAGGTCCTATAAAACAGGACCACTGCAACCAGTACAGAGAACAGAGAGAAAACTAAAGCTCAGTCAGCAACTCAAAGACCATAGAGAATGCAAGTGATTGTTCTAAATGCCTTTAAAGTATGAGACTCTGAATTAAGCTAAACATGGTTTGTGTGATTAATCAGACAAACTCTTCAATTTGGTTCCTCTGTAAGACTTTCTACGCAACAGCATTGTTCTCTTCTTTGTAGGAGAGCCGCAGAGCCTGTGGGGGGGACAGATGATTTCCTCCCCCCGCCTCTTTCTGTCTCCAGGAACTGGAGAGAAATGTAGAATGAATACTAATGAACCCCCCCCACCTCCTACCACAGGTGCCTTACATACACTCTGTTCACAGCTCCTCTCTCTTTCATTCTCTCTCATTCTTTTGCTTTCTCAGATCTAAGCTTCTCACAGGTACAGCATTTAGTAAATGTTAGAATATTTTCATAATAACATTTAAAAAAATTTCACTGCAATATAAGGTTGTCTATAGCATGTATTTGCAAAAACGTCAGTTATGGATAAAGACATTATTTTCTAGATATTAAGGTCCTTGCTTTCATGCTTTGTGGTGGGCCTTGGACTCTGCGGTCATAACTCAACATTAATAATTCAGAGCTGTGCCTGAAAGAAATTAAACAAAGCAAAGCAAAAAAAAAAAAAACCCTGGACATAACTAAAACAACCTAGAATAGGCTACAAAATCAGCAACAAAGTGTACCAAAGAAAATAACAGCGCTGTAAGGAAATACTGTTAATCAGTGCTGAGATAGCCGAATAGCCGATACTCTGCTGGCAGAGGACTTCACCAGGAGAATTATAATGACTACACTGCAAGATGGAAATCTACCAAAAAAGCACTGTTTAGGAGTAGATTAGAGGAAAACAAACTTTTAGACTTTTAAAGTAATGGAAAGGTTTTGAGCTTACTAAATTAGTAAAACATAGTGTATGCAGTATGATTATCAATGGCATAGCTAAAGAAGACAAAAGAACACATCTTCAGACGTCTGGAAAGAAAATGCTTCCAGACTTGGTGGTAATACAAAGTACGCTGCCAAGCCAACCACAGAGTTCATTAACGGAAAACGGGAAATGTTTTATACTGAGTAAATGTCCCGATGTAAATTATGCATACATTTTACATGCTGAAAAAGAGACCAGAAAGTCATAAACTGGCTTCAGCGCAGGCCTGGCAAAGCATTAGAAAGTAAAAAATACTGGAACACTGGTCATGTGAGTGATTCATAGGCTTTATGTAGTTAGTTCATGGAAGAACATCAGATGCATTCATCCTCATTTTTATGAATTTGTTCAAAAGAATCTGCTTATTGATACCACAGTGGACAAAGTACCACGAACACATGGAGTGCTATATTCTGAAGCAATAAAATGTAAATGTCCCATAATTAAATACAAACATAGGTTGGATTCTGCAAATTTGGTCTAAATTAGTTTTTTCACCTAAGTCAAATATGTAGAATGTATATGAATAAATTGTTAATTTAAACAATTGTATTTCATTGTGTCTTAGGGTTTAAAATGTATTATTTTAATTTTAGATATATGTATTTATTTATCTATCCATTTCTTTATTTGTTTATTTTTGTTTCAGTATTTAACAGTATTTACTTCATTTTCAGAATTTCTATATGCACTGATAACATAGAAGAAATCATCCTTTATTTAAATTAGACATTGTTACATAATAATTTATAGCCAGTGCTAAGACAATGATGATGAAAAGGATCTGGGGTTTCACATTTCCCCCATATCAAACCAACATTATTATATAAACAGACAGGAAGTAATCCTACCTAATTCTTCTATATATATTCTATATTCCCCGATTTCGATATGCCCAGATAAATTCAATTTATTTCTTTATATCCATCCATCCATCTATCTATCTATCTATCTATCTATCTATCTATCTATCTATATATATATATATATATATATATATATATACTGTATATATGCTTGTGAGTGTGTGTGTGTGTGTTTTTCCAGAAAAGATGGGACCAGAACAGTTCCATTACAAGTATTACTTGTCTTATTTAGCTTCTGTCCCAACTTTTTTAAGTGTTTTGCATTCAGCAATCTATACATTTGTTTATATTTGTTTATATTTAACAAACAGAATAAAGTTCTTCACCGAAAACACCGAAAAGCTTTTCTTTGTCCTTTTTTCTGTTAAATAAAGCTACAGGTTAATGAACAAATTACAAATTACAGATGCAGTTTTTATTACACACACACATGCACACATGGAAGAATTATAACCTAATGGTGAAGTTTAAGAATCAATCAGACATCATCTGAAGGAAAAAAGAGGGACACCTCATGTAAGCATTATCTGGACTGTGTCACACAGATGCAGCCTTAAGGTTAGTTAATAAGATTGAAATGGATATTTCTACAGGGAGCAACTTGTTTACTTACTGTTGCTGAATTGCAGATTGCAGTGGTCATGGTGGGATCATTGCTGTGCTGGTTACACACGGCTGGCACACTGAGTCTGCATTAGGACACTTTGCAGCATTGTGTAATCAGTGAATTAAAAAATGTCTTCACTATTTATTGTGTGCAGCCTGGCTGAATGAGTTAATATGCTAATAGAAGCAACTCATTCGGGAGCTTTCTGAGTAGGTAATGGTCTGACTCATGTTTTTAATTAAGTTTTTCACTTCAGTGACCAGACATTCTGTGGATGTCAATGCAGTAGTGCACATGAACCATGAAGATACAATCCAATATGCCAAACATGAGACAATCAATCCCACAGCTAAATAACGGCTTTTTGATTTGTTTGTATGTTTGAGCATAAAAAGGTCAAATCCTTTCTTTATTGTGTGTTAATGTTAGTACATAATGAAAACACTGCTGGAGAATGGTAAGATGGTTTTGATCAAATTCGGTTTCATGCATTAGAAATAGACATTACTGTGCCACTAGATACCAAAAACTAGGTCACTCCTGCCCCCTGGTGGCAGCAACTCGAACCCTTCACTGCGCACTCATCTGATCTCAGATAACTGTCAAATAAATAGATCACAGTAATAAATACTTTTTTTATATTTCACGAGCTTTATTTTTATATCTCCTTATTTTTTATAACAATTTTTATAATATAACTTCATAATTGTCAATCATAATTTTCAACAAACTTAATTCAACATTTTTTCTTTGTATTTTTTCCCCTTTTTATACAGTACATTAACTTAGAAAGTGGTACATTCACTAAGAAAGCCATACATAACTTAGAAAGTAACTTAGAAATTTTAAGCAAACATATTTCACACAGACATATTATAAACATATTTGTCTGGTTGCAGTACACTTCGCTGAGGCAACAATAGTGACAATGCAGGATCCTGGCAAGAGAAAGAAAATACATTTCCCCAAGGAATCAGGAATAAAGGATGTTCAAATGACCTCATAAATAACATAAAGAAAACCTTATACAGACTGATGTTGGTAAAACGGGACTAGTTAAAATGTTTTCAGTACTGAAGGACAAAAGTATAAATGCTGCAACTAACACAAGTCGCCCTGTAACATACTTACTTTAAGGCCTTTACAGAATGTAAAGCTCTGTCAAGTAGCTTTTGGGCACTATGCCAATGACACCTTTCATCTCTCCAACCCACCAGCCAAAAGTATCGTACTCCTGAGGGAGAGAACACAGTTTAATTCCAATCATTTCAGCTGTCTGAAGCCAGTTTTCATGTTTTCATTAAAGACTCCACTATCAGTGCTGCAACATAAGACAAGTATAAAGCAGCTTTAAAGCAGGCAGCAATCAAGCAGAAGGTTCACAGCTTTGTTCACCTCAAACTTCTGTCTTTTCTCCTATCATCCTAAAACCCCAGCTCCGTCTTTCCACAAGCAACTTAAACAGAATTCTTACAGATGCATCACTAATAGCATTAGGGCATTTTTTGTGAACATTTCAGGATTTGAAGTGAAACTTGGTTTTCGAGTAACAACATGGATGCTGTTAAAACAGATTGTGGGCTGACATCATCGGCCCCATTTTCTGACAAATGCATTGCTGCCTGACAAAGAACAGTGAGGCAGAAAGAAAAGATGTCAGAAATGTTCTGTGCTGAAAAAGACATGCAATGGCAGTAGATGAAGTGGAGGATCTAAGGGAAAAGGAATGGAGGACCAGCTCTGCCTTACTACTGAGGTAGTCTGACCTCTGTGTGAAGGCTTGGACATGAATCTTTGGGGTTACTGCTCAGTATCAGCTGCATTAAATACAGACTGTCAGGGACTTTTCAGCCAGTACAGTCAATGCATAGAAAAGGTTATAGTATGTTGAAATAGTCAGGAGAAACGGAGTGAGCCAGAGTCTAATCTGTTTGTGACAGAGCATACATTTGCACATCCTAAACACGCAATAACCCAACATTGAGGACAGATTATAATCAATTACATAAAAGACCCAAGCCATAGGAATTGGTACATCTTCAAGAGTCAAGGGTCTGCCAGAAGGGGAATATGGGGTGTTTGGGGTTTCCCAACAAATATGACAAATATGCTCAGAGCAGAGCAGCTCATGTTTGCCTGCCAGCAAGTTCTTTAAATGAGAAGAAAACCACTTAAAACCAATTTAAAGAAGAAATGTTTCACAGAAAGAAACTTTGCTTTGCATCTTTAAATGGTTGATAACAGAGAATAGTGGAAAATAAAACAGTGGGTGGGACTGCCAATTTTTGGCCTATTTTCCATGATATTAATCTTTTTTTTTTTCAGTTCTTCAGATCTTAAATGTCTGTGAGGTTAAATGATACACATGTCTTCACTTCCAATACTTGCAAAATGTCCATTTCAGATTTACTAAAAATAATGGTCTAATTCACAATGTCTGTATTTGTTTGGAGCTCATACGTGCCTTTTTCCCCCTTCTGTGTTCATTGCATAAAGTTTTTTAAAGCAGAATTACCAGTAACAGAATATCCATAACCAGGTTTAAACTGAAGAATCCAGCCTTACAAAGAGCCTTGCTAAAACCGGTCCAGCCTCAAACATCTCTATCTAGTATATTCCATCCTACAGCAGCTGATTCTTCATGGCATGGAGTGACTTTTATAGCCTCTCTTCTCTCTGACACACCAGGCTTTGATCTCCACAGAGCAGACCAGATACCTTCAATCCATCCTTCCTCTTTCACTGGCTCATTGAAGGAGACAATGACTCTCTACTTCGAGTGAAACAAGAGATGTGGTTTGTATCATAGCAGTGCAGAAGTTAGTATGAACTTTTTGCAGGCCTCCACTTGACCCACAGAAACGTAAGTGATTCCGGGTGTGCAGTAGGGGCAGATGTAAAATGTCTGCTTCTAGATAGCCAAGCACTTAATGCATATGTGCACATATCGAACTATAAAACTCCAGGCAACTTAATGCTGCTGCTGACAGCTCCCACAGATATAAACTGTAATGGAGAAACAGACAGTGGCCCACAACAGTCTAGACCTGTGTTCTCCTTTCATTATAAGCATAAAACAGTGGTTTATAAATAGCAGCAAAGAACATGAGGGAAGCAATACTTAATAAGTAACAGGGTCCTTTTATAATCATATTAGTAATATTAAAATAATATGCCTGAACTGTGTCTGAAAACAAGTGTTTAGTTTTGTTAACTGGAAACTTCACAGGCCTGAGGCAACCTTTATACAGACTACCATATACAGTACTGGGCAAATGTCTGTATTTTTAATACAAATTTTGTTTTATGAATTCTGCATTATTGAGTCAGTACTATAAACATTTTCAAATCATTTTCCAAACATTAGTTTTACAAAAGTTAAATAGAAAAATGTTTGTATGTCAGTAAAGAAAGCAACATATTATGAAAGTGACCACTTTTCAAACCAAAGCATATAATGAAGGCTGCTGGGTTATGTATGCAGTAAAAGAAGCAAATGTGACAGTCAAGGTCTCCAGAAAAGCTGTGGCAGATTTCCAAGATGCTTCATAAAACTTACCAGCTAATTTCCTTATAAAACTGCACAAATTGTACCGGGGACTATTATTTAAGGGGGGGGGGGGGCAAAGGGCTGTCCCTCCAAATTTTTGACATCGTTTAGTGTATTACTGCTTACTGCACATTGTAGTATTTTTCTCTTAGGTAGAAAGATTAAATTTTATTATTTTTTAAGTCATCATTATTTTGCAGCACTTCTTTGCTTGTGACTTTTGTACAGCACTGTACATAACAGCACAACAGTTGTACAGACTGCTAAGGAAGTAAAAGTGCACCGTGTGAAAGGTATGCTTCCTGTTGTCATCCTTTGAAACAGCCACACTTCATTGACAGGCATATCACCTGGTGCCATAAGCCAACCCACTGATGTGACTGTAACACAGTGTGTGTGCAGGAATGGCCACACTCTCAGATTAGCAGGCATGTGTGACATGTGAAACAGCAAAAGGAAAAGACCTCACACACTGCCAAAACAACTTCAGACAAATGCACACAGAGGCCACCACACACACACATATGCACACACTCACACACACACAAAGATGCTTGCTAAAGATCAATTGTTATTTCAACAGGAACTAACTCTAATGGGACTATGGCTTATTGCCAGTGCATGGAGTGGCTCCATTGTTTTGCAGCTCATGGAACATGTATGAGCCTGGACCACATGATTTGCTAAATGCAAATAAGTCTGTGGCTAATGTCTTCTGCATACTACCAAGTGATTTAAGCATGGATAGAACCTCATTAGCTAATGCATGGTACGCATGTGCATACATAAGTAGAATAGGATAAAAATATTAACAAAAAAATGCTTAAAATTCATATCGCACATGGAGATTTATAGCTGTTCAGCAAACCCTATAAAAAGGTCAAGAATTGAACAACGCACAGTGTTCCATAATAAGGTGAATACCATTTGCAAAACAATTTTAAAAAGTGCTTAAATATTAAGAATGTCCAGCACGTGAATGTATACTGTTCATATTTAATTTTATGTTCAATTCATGTAGGATTTATCATTATTACTAACAATGCATGCACATTATAGAACCTGACATACTGTGCAACAAAACTTGTCATTATGCTTACTTTGGTCTAGCTTTGAAAAGACGTGTGTGTGTGTGTGTGTGTGTGTGTGTGTGTGTGTGTGTGTGAGTGAGATTTAGGGCCCTAACACCTCCCCCTGGTCTGATGGTCAATACCCTTTAAGAGTGGCTTTGGGTCTGCCTGGGCAATAGTGAGGAAGGGGGCAGGGGAAGTCCTGCAGCTGCTGCATGGCCAAGGGGAAGGAGCCTGAACACTAATAGCCCCACTAGTCTGCTCTCCAGACTGCACTGAATTGGCCATAAGCCGCAGCTGGACACTAAAACTCAACCAGCTTTATGGTCACTGCGGCTGGAGAAGAGGGGGAAGGGTCTTCAGCACAAAGAGCCGAAGCAACAAGCACAGACAGATGCTAAAATAAAATCAGTACCAACAAACCACAGCATCAGTCAGCAAATAGTAATACTGGTTATATTATAAAATGGTATACTTCCTAAGCACATAAGTCATCAGGCCTATATTATGAATAATCAGTCTGCATTAATATTACAATGACTAAACAATTCCATGAATCATAATAGCCTATTGTACATCTTGTGCATAAACTAAAACATTAATGTTGTGTTTAAATGATTAATTTTACTTAATGCATTCCCGAACTTTCTCTTGGTGAAATGGCTCGTTACCATTTACAGCCACCAGGTGGCAGACTTGCTCTAAAAAATACACAGTGTTGCCCCGATTCAACT
>JAOVVH010000054.1:25767447-25778932 GCA_028566435.1 Scorpiodoras heckelii
CTACTACTACTACTACTAATAATAATAATAATAATAATAATAATAATAATAATAATAATAATAATAATAATAATACAAATAACAGTAAAAACAAATAATCATATTATTATTATTATTATTATTATTATTATTATTATTATTGTTGTTGTTGTTGTTGTTGTTGTCTATTAAATAGGCTATTTATGAGCAACAGCACCTGTGCCAAATAAAATATTGCAGCTTGTTTTACTTTATTTATATACATTTGTCACTGTATACCTGACAAAATGCATTTAAAGCATTTTTAATAGCCTGTACTGGCGATGATTTTATCATATATGACCATACCAGACTCTTCTGACTTTGACCATTAAGATCAGAAATTATTTTGGGTTTGTACTGAATTAACTGCAAAAAGAATTACTGATTAACAAGTAGTAGCTGCCTTTAGTGGTTTTAGTATTACAAACTTCTATTTCATTTATAGCCCAGACAGGACCTTATATATAACTTATACTAACGTCACGATTTAATAATAGACATGTTCAACCATTTTTATGATCAGTTATAGGAGAGGAGAGGAGTAGGTGAACAGAAGTTAACACCAATATTATTACTGCACTACAACCAACATCATCATTCTCATTGCTTTTGTTTAACAAATATTGAGTAATATTATTACCTTAGAGTTTTGCCTTTTTTTACGTTTATCAAACTATTGCCAAAATGTACAGTGAAATTTTAAACTTTTTGTTATTGGTCAGATAGGGCAAATAAATTCCTGCAGAAAATTGAGATTACTCAAAGCTTATATATACGCTTAACATTAAATTATTAGCGTTTAGGTTTTATGGGTTTTAAAATATCATGATGATAACGGCTCTGCTGTAGGCTATGCTATTCACATCTGCGGTTTAACTAGGCATTCGTATGGAAAAAAAAACGTTCGTTAATAATTGTTAACACATACAGCAACCAATTAATAAAAGATTGCACTGAATGCGTTTTTTTACTTTACCTGAACTTTCCCGTCAAAAATCCAGCGAGCTGCAGCTATAGAACTAAGTAACTCACAGTAGTTATTAGCACATGTGCAGCCTGAGCTGTGAGTAAAAATATTAATGTGTGGCTTTTTCAGTACTAGGCTATGTACTCTCTTGAAGCAAAAAAAAAATAAATAGTGAAGTTCCTAAATAATCAAGAATGTTTTATAAAAGTACACAAATGTCACATTTTAGTCAAATTAAATTTTTTGCAATCTGACGAATCATCAAAATACAGTGATAAATAATTTCTTCCAAGAAATATTTGTTATCAGACTCGGTTACACTATAAAAAATTAAGTGATTCCAAAGATGTGGTTACTGTAAACCACAAATAGATTGATTAAAATGTATTGATTGTAGTGTTTTTTGTTCGGCCTTCTTGGCAGGATGGAGGTTAATCATCTTCAGCACATGGCCTTGCATTTAAATAACATGCTTTTCAGGCATTACCAAAATTCCCAGCAAAATTACCAAACATCCAAAAAGCTGGTTATGATGAAGGGGCGTTGAGGCACAAACCTAAAGGAGCCCTAAAGATAAGATTCTAGGTAACGCCATAGACAGTTAGACCTTTTTTTATTCTTTCCATTTGAAGTTAATTTCATAGTCCTATCGGAAGTCAGACTGAGGTTTGAAGTACTATAGGCAATACTGAATGGCACGAAGAAGGTCATATAGAAACAAGCTAACCATAAAGTATTGTGTAAAGCAATTCAAATGAACAGTGGTTAAGCAGGCTGAGTGTAGGCGAATCCTTGCACAAAGATCTGTTTGGAAGAACTGTCAGCCAGATAAGGCAGCACTTAGGCCTCCTAGCTTAATGGACTTTTTATGGGTTTGCCTTGTGATCATGTGACATCTGGCATTAGAACCTCTGTGTGGTTCTCTACAGGCTTAGATCTTAAGCACACCGATACTTATGTTCCTGTTCTTTTTTCCAGAGAGAGAGAGAGAGAGAGAGAGAGAGAGAGAGAGAGAGAGATTAGTTAGGTTGGTGCAGCATTGACATAAACGAAATCACACTCGAAACTTGTACAAACTCTGAGCGTCTTTGTACCATGTACCAAAAAAGTTTCTCCTAACGCTCGTTAAATTGGTGGAATTGAGTTAAGTGGGAACTAGTTATTTGTGCTTTATTTGAGTAATCTAGTTAACATAGCTACTTTGCCAGGTAGACCATTAAGTACAGTGTTTTTAAAGGAGGTATCTGTTGTAAGTATTGGGTCTATGCACCTAAATTAAATAAATTGACTAATTTAAACTCGTTCATTTGAAATTATTTCATGGCAAAAGTACTCCCCCACATTTTAAATGATAACATTGGTTAATAAAGATTTTGTCCCATTCAAAAAAACTACCTGCTTGTGTATTCCTCAAAATTTCAAAGATGCTTTCAATATTTTTCTAACACTCACAGTTTATGGATCAAAGGTACCAAGGAAAGTGGAGCCCCTCTATGTTGGCAGACTATTGCTTGTGCATTGTACCTATTTTAAGTTCAAAAACAGTCTCATTTAATAAGCAATATACCCTCAAAAACATGCCTGAAAAAGCAGTAGTGTCTTTAAGGTGCAACCATATTAGTTTGTGGGATGAAAAAAAAATGCTGTTGCTAAGTGTGATTTGTCAAAATAAGTAGTACATTTTTAAGCATTGGCATACTGTAACTACATCAAGCCTGCAACCGATTGAATTGACCAAACATCACTATTCAGTGAGTCACGAAGAAAAAAAAGTTTAATCTGTTCAGAGCTTCAGTCAGTGATTCATTTGGAATATCCTGCAAAATAAAGTAAAGAGCTAGACTTTATGATGTAAACTTCCTTTCAATTTGGTTAGACTTTTTTGTATCCAAAGTCAGACCAAAGAGCTTGTTATTCCTTGGCTGCTGTGTTGGGAAGGGGACAACAGCAGTAATCGGAGGAAGGCCCACCTTAAATACTTAAAAAGGAACCCTGCAGCCCCACTACAGCTCATTTAGAGGTCTGAGAGGCTGAGCAACATTTTGTGGGGAAAAGTGAAGCGAAAGCTGTGTTAGACATAACACAGAGACAAAGATGGCAGTTTAAAAGGGACAAAAATCAACAGGTTAGACTTGATCTGCAAAATATGCTGGAAATAGTGGCAAGGCTAACTGGTTAGTTAATTTTTATTGTCATTATAACAAACAACGATAATAATAATAATATTAATAATAAGAAGAAGAAGAAGAGGAAGAAGAAGAAGAAGTGATATTATTATTATTATTATTATTATTAACAACAACAACAACAACAACAACAACAACAACAACAACAACAATAATAATAATAATCGTATTTATGCTCATGGAAAATCACAATTCACATGCGATCATAATGTTTACATACGTGAAAAACGTGTGAAGTGTGCACATCACCATGTAATACCGTGAAACTGCACATGCGAAACACAAAAAAATTAAAATTAAAACCCAATTACCTACACGTGAAAAATTTATCTATGAAAAAAGCACAAACAAAAGAAATGTGAGAATATAAATATAATATAATAGAAAAATAAAACTGCATTCCTTGCATAAAAAATTTGAGAAACAAATACAGGCACTACCTGTGAAATGTGAAAAATGGGTCAACCATATATGTACATACAATGAATCTTGTGATTTTTCACATGTGAGGTCTGTGTGACTTTTCTTTCAGGGCATCTAAAATGGATGGAAGTAATACACAAGTAAAAAACCGAAACAACAAAGCACAAACAATTACTTGCCACCTATCGCGATTTCACCTATTACTGTAGGGAAATTCAATTTGATTCAGTGAAAGGTTTTCAGTGAACATTTTGTTTATAATGTCAGTCCCCTCTCTCTCTCTCTCTCTCTCTCTCTCACACACACACACACACACACACACACACACACACACTCTCGTCTGTCTGTCTTTGCGTGTGAGACATTAGTGGTATGCAAGGAGTGCAAAGGTGAGAAAATGAAAGGAGAGTGGGAGTTCCCGTTAAGCCAGTTTGGGTTCGTCATTCCTATCTTGACAGTGCACTTGTTCTGTAGAATATAACACATTGTCAAACCAATATTGTAAGTATACATAGATCTACACACCAGTTCCTCGCACAGATGGATTCTCTTTTCCATCCCAAAACTCAGTGGAAACATGGTTACGTCATCTACAAAATATGATGGAAATGCCAGCCTGACTGCACTGCACCCTCTACGCGCACGTTTTGTCGCTTCCATTTACTTTCATTTACTACTTTGTCGCTTCAATTTCCATTACTTTGATCTGCATACAGAGCGAAATAAATGTTTTAAATAAATGTACAGGATTCTCATTTTGTATAGGGCTTATATCCACTTATATATGCTGGTTGTTTATATAGAATAATGATAATAAATTGATATGTATTCTATAGTCTAATATATTTACAATGTAAAATTGGGTCAGATTGGAAGCCCTGGGTACACACTGAAATCATGAGTGAATCTAAAACGTAGGATTAGAAATATCTTGAATCTGAGGTAATGCTACAGAGAACTAGCATAAGTGAAGTTAATAACTATACAGCAGCCCAAAATTTGTTTTTACTCAGTGTTAACTATAATTGCAAATGTTTAACATTGTAAATATATTTTTAAACGTTTCTTAACTCTAGTATTTCCTCCAAACAACGTTAACTATAGAGTTATTTTGGTCAGCAGGCTAACACTAGCCTAAATAACCGTTATCTGACTAATAACATATTTGACTAACGCCTTAAAAAGGAATTGCCTGTATGATGTCTAGAGAAATATCATTTACATCGATTAAACCGGTGAAAAATTACATTTATTGTGAACAAAACATAAATTTCTTGCAGTAGCCGGTAAACCCAGCGAGTTGCAAAAATAGCTCCGAATTTTTGTTTGGGTAAAGAAATTAAACGCGTGATTATTTACTCAGATTCACTATTCATATACAAACACGGGATGGGAGTCTTTATTCTGCTCTTATTTGGCAAATTATTATGCCTATAACAAAAACGCAATGTGATTTTAAAAAACGATTAAATTGTAAAATAAATTAACAAAATGCAAAATGTTTTCGCCCAGCAGCGTCTATTTTCGCACATGAAGTCAGAGTGAAAATGGGTCTATTTAGGCCTACGTGGCCCAAATCACAGGCTAATTTATTTTTGATGAGAGAGAGATAGATTAGTGAAATGCATCAGATGAGAGAGAGAGAGAGAGAGAGAGAGAGAGAGAGAGAGTGCTCGAAGAAGGGTTAAAGTTTGGGTAAAATTGCATGAGTCAATGGTACTTTTTTGTAAATGGTAAATTTTGCCGTGACTTCAGTTTGTCATGTAGAATTTGTCATGAAGCATAAAAACACAAACAGTAAAAACGTTATGAATAGTTTGAAAGTTATAATTACCGTTTCTACACAGTTACAATGTAGTCATTTTAATTTTCCTCACATTCCCTGAAAAGATGTAAGCCTGTTAATCTTCCACCTGGAACCCCATGTCTCAGGCTGCTCAGTAAGGAAGATGATTTGATATTTAGGCTTACTCTATCTATCTATCTATTTATTTATTTCAGGATAATCATTATTAGGACCACGAAGAGGAAATGTTAAATAATTCGTGTTTATTTAAACGTAAGCGAATGTTCCTATATTTCTGATATCAGGACTGCGATTATGTCCTGCCTTAACATCCCGAATAATGTGTCATTAAAGAACATGTAACGGGATTGCGCTTTCACTCTTTTAGCACATCCGAATCAAACGGATTTGATGTGTTTGGCTCGGTTTCACGCGGCACAAAATTAAATAAACCAAGAGCAAAAAAAATGGATCGAAACAGCCTTGAGGGACATATAAGGCTGAAAACTGGCTCATAAAACGGTTTAATTAATTGGTCTGAAAGAGGCTACAGAGAAGGAAAAAAGTCTCTGCATATGCTCAGAAATCACAAAAATCACCAAGAACAGATAACTGGTGCTAAATAACATTTTAAAGTAGCATATTTTGTGCATCGTATCCATCTTTTCGTTTTGGTTACTTTGGTTCGTTTGGTTTATTTCCGGTCAACGCTCAGGCCAGTCCTTTGTCACGCAACCCATTACACAAGATAAGTTTGGTTCCCTTCCTTCAGTTGGGTTGATTCATAGTCGAATTCGCTTTCTCAAAACGATTGAACTCAACTACCGTCAGCTTAGAACCGGCCCGAAATCCGGTGTTTTGTCCACAGTATGATTGCTGTGTTCTCACCTGCCAAGACGAACCGCACTGAAAGGAAAAGACACCAGACACCCCCCCCCGGCCGCATGGCACTGCCAATCAGGACAGTGACCAGGCAGCATCAATCAAAAACCATGAGGAAACGATAAGTTGGGGGTCATCCCTGAGTGTTAGCCAGGAATTTAAGCATCACCTGGAGAAAAACAGCTTTCAATGTCACAACACTTTTTTTTTCTGCTTTAATTTCAGAGTACAGACATAAGATTTATGACATGTAGACACCACTGCAAACCTGTTAGACATGACAGCAATAACTCAAAATAAAACTAAAAAAAAAAAAAAAAAAACCCACCAACAATGAAAGTGGGTAAAAAAAGTGCTACAGAACTGTAAGATAAGGTGTGTTGTGTCTCAGCTAGCTTGAGCAAAGAAGTGTTTAATTTTAGTAGTCTAAATGTGCCACTTCCTTACTGCAGCTGCTGCCAGTTCCTTCAGCTGAAACCATAAGAGCAAGTCCAACATGACCACACATATAATTGAAAGTCAGTCTACAGGAAACACTACAGAATCTGATAAAAAAGAAAAGTAACCACTGCCTCAGATTCGGTATCAATAGTTAAACATGGGAACATGGGTTTGTACAGGGCAGGCTCAAACAGGTAACATGATTCCAAGGACCGAACACTTTAGGACTGAATATCTTTAAACTGACACATTCACTTCCTCTCTTCTACTCATTCACTCATTTGACTTCATGAGCTTGAAGTCTTTCAGATTACGCAGGTCAGGGCTGCACTATGTGCAAACATTACTCTCGCCAGGTCTTGATGAAGCAGGAGAGTTGAAATCGGCCAAAATAGTGAGTGTCACCCTCTACTGGCCCTCCTCCTCACGCAGGAACTGGAAGACAGAGGAGAAGTCTTTGCTGGCATAACCACGTGCACACATCATACGATAGATCTGATGAGCCACTGAACCCAGTGGAACTGGAGTCTTTGTGTTTGTCGCCGTGTTCTGTGCAAGTCCCAGATCCTGCAATAAAACATGATTTTATGTTAAGGAATTATTTTACATCATTGTTTATTAAACTTTTTTTTTAGGCAATATGATGTCAGACATCTAGTCACTGGAACAAGTTAAACATTAAATGAACTATGTGGGTGTAAGTGAATGTTGCTAGGAGAGTATGAATGAGAGCAAGAGAACAGGGAAACAAAACAGACAAATCCTACCTTCGCCATTAGTGTGGTTCCAAAGCCCCCTTGATAGTTGTTGGCTGAGGGCACTCCCTCCATCACTCCTGGAACAGGATTATAGGTATCACTGGACCAGCAGCGGCCTGAGCTCATGTTGAGTATTTTTGCCAGTAGCTTGGGATCAAGCCCCAGCCTGTCAGAGAAGACCAGTACAAGAACAACTTATACCACTGAGTGTGACAGATCAACAGTGTCTACAAACATGCAAACAAAAAGTAATAATAAAATAACTTGGCCAAATCTGACCAAAATGCACATACAAAGTAAGAGTGATATAGAAGTCTTATATATATTAGTCTTATTTCATTCTCTCACTTTCAACAAAAAATACAATTAGCCAACTATACCTGATGCCTAAGTTCATAGTCTCAGCCGTGCCAATCATGCCTATTGCCAACAGCATGTTGTTACAGATCTTAGCAGCCTGTGGAGAATGGGAGAAACACAGACTTAGACAAATACAGCATAACTCATAGTTCCTGACATACAAAGGAACAACAAGAAAAACATCATATACAGAGTTAGAGGCATACCTGTCCTGTGCCAACCTGACCGCAGTACACTACATTGGCTCCCATGCAGCTTAGTAACTCCTTGGCTGCTGTGAATTCCTCCTCTGCTCCTCCCACCATGAAGGTCAGCTTACCAGAAGTGGCAGCTCCAACACCTGTGCCAATCAGAAAACTGCTTCCTGAATTGAGCTTGTAAAGGGCTTTATAATTAACTTTTGAGCTGTATTATAGTAGTCATGTATGACACCAGAATTAATATTAACATAGAGTTACTTCAATCAGGATATTAAAGTCTCCTGTTTCCTCACTATATAAAATACACTATATAATGGGTTAGATGTTTAGTGCACTGCTCCAGAAGAATTTGTATAATAACATGATGTATGCACGTATAATGTAAAGGCCAGGGAGTGAGTGATGAGTCCTTTTAATTTCAGCAAATGAAGGCAACTCTTAGCACTGGTTAGTTTAAATCAAGTGCTTTTCCAAAAAAATTGTTAGCAAAGAAATAAAATAATGCATTTTTAGATAAACCAAAAAATATACATCCTGGTACAATTTTACAAGACCTGCAAATTCCAATACCTAGAGGTAACTGCAAGTTGAATGAACATTATTGGCACGGTATGCACTGATGATAAACAAACAAACAAACAAAAAAAAAGAAAAGAAAAGAAAAATGCTAGGAATAAAGATGCTGAGCACTTTTGTGGCTCTTTACTTTAACATCCCAGGGCCTTAATTACACAGGCAGGAAAAAGTTCTATAATTACAGCAGCGCAGCTCCATCTACTTTCACACATGGACGAAAGTGACGTCATGCTCAGTTTTGTTGTGGCCCGCATTTCATTATGGCCGGTTCACAGGCACAAGGGTAGCGCTGAGAATAATGTCTACTGGAGGGGCTAAGTACAGAGACTGAGCAGGTTTGTGGAATTCTTATGACTGTTTCGCACCCAAAAGCCGTTTCAGCGGCGCCCATGCCAAACCATGCTGACGCAGTCTTGTCGGGAGAGGCAACAATTTAAGGAAAGAAAACTAGTAGCGTGCTGTTGTTTACGTGCCGAAAAGCCAGAGGCAACAACGTCCTGATTAAAAGGGCCATAAAGCACAGAGTGGGTGCTGGCTCAGTATAAGAACCGGCTGTCTTAGAACATGAGGTAGCTATTGCACCTCAGCCAAGACTATAGGAAAGGAGCAGGTTTTATTAAAGTAACTGCCTGGATTATTTGAGTTTTTTTTAGTTGTGTATGCCCTAATGCCTGTGTATACCGAGAGTGGCCCATCAATGCTGTTGTGGCCTTTGCCTGTCACTGCAGGTGTCAAATATATTTGTAGACAAAGATGAAAAAAGAGGCTCATGCATATCTGTAACAATGCAAAATTGCGATTTACTTCAGATCCATTAATCTTCAACCTCCGTCAAAGTGGAGTTGAAAGGTTAAAAGCTCTTGAGAAAGCAGCCTTGGACTCTTTCCCTTGTAGGTCAGAGGAGATACTGCAGCTTATGTCAGGTCTTCACAGGTGGGATTTCATAATATGTGTTAATAGAGAGTTTGCAGCATGGTATTTCTAAATACAATTCACAACAGTCAGGTTAAGCATTGACAGCAGAACCATTTTACTAACAGTGCAGGAGGAAAGGGACTGAAAACCTAAATCTTCATTAATCTGCTGGGGCTGCATCGTAAAAACACATAGAGGAGCTCAAAAACACGGGTCATATTTAGCTGGGAGGCAGAGAACAAACAGAAAGCATGTATGAAAGATGTGTACGTGTGTGTGTGTGTGTGTTTAGACCCCAGGAGTCAGTCTGTGGGTGGGAAATAAACTTTAACAGCATGAGTCACTTTTTGCCCAGTCTCCTTGCATCGCCAGCACACTAATAGCAAAAGGGAGTGCAGTAGAGAAGGAAGCAGAAAAAATGGGCAAACGTAGGGATCTGAGCGGCTTTGAGAAGGGCCAATTTGTGAGGTCTAGACAGATCACCTCCACAACAGCAGGTCTTGTGGGGTGTTCCTGGTGTGCAGTGGTTAGTACCCAGAAAAAGTGGTCGAAGGAAGGACAAGCGTCTGTATGCATCATGATAAACAGACGTGTGAATTTCCCAGCAATACATACCATTGCATATTTCATACTTTATTTTGTCTGCATAATGAAATTTATTATTTCACTTTTATTAAATGAAAAAACATTTTATTTCTAAAAAATATTAAACACTAAAAACCCACATACTTAACCATTAGACAGCTAGACATCTTGACCAAAAAAAAACCCCATAATGCACTTTTAAAAATATCATGATGCCCTGGAAAGTGAATGAAATTGCCAAAATAACCGAAACACGGATATTGGAAAAATATTTGTTGCTGTTATCGGATTATTTTATAGATAATAAACACATTTTGATAACATAAAGGGCATAAAATCCCTGAACAAACTCCTCCCTTTTCAGAACACAGCTAATTGCCTCTTCTTGGACATCACTTATGGTAAAGGATGCATCAAAGCTGAATCACTCTTTTTTTTACCCACAATGAGCTTAGGTGAAAAAAAAATCAGCTCATGATGAATCATCTAATTTCAGGACATATGTGGGTGTGAAAACAATAAAATGCTGCGTTCCAGAAAAACAGTTTTGTCTGGTTTTGGTCACATTAACCACTTTAGTGGGTACATGCTTTTACCTCCAGATACTGGAGCATCCATAAAAACAGCACCCATTTTCTCAGCAGCAACAGCCATTTCCTTGGATACAGCAGGATCAATGGTACTGGAGTCGATGAGCAGAGAGCCTTTCTTCACCTTTCTGTATAGCAAGAGCAAGGAGTATATGAGGACACAGAAAGTGGAATTAGTTTTATGTTCTTAAGGTCAATATACCAATACTCCCAGCTCTCCACTCCATCACTGGACAATTTACATATTAACTATAGTTACTGTATAGCTTGTGTAGCTTAATGCAAACCAAAATTTTACCTAAACAAGATTAAATCCCAAATCCAGGATACAGTAACACATGAAATGTTACGAGAGTAACCGTACACAGATTTTTATGATTTTTGCCTTATGTTAGAACTGTTTGATTTGGTTGTGTTATATAATGTAATTATTATAAAGAAGAGCAGAAAAATATATATACACTACAAAAAATACAGTACTGTGCAAAAGTCTTAGGCACCCTAATAGTTTAGTACAAATTTTGTTATAGATGTTTATTTTCTTGACTTTTGAATTAATGAGTCAATACAAAAAGATTTTATATTTCCAAACATTACAGAAAACATAAATGTTACAGAAAAATATTCGCATGTCAGTAAAAAAAGCAACACATTACATAACAGACCACTGTTCAGACAAAAAAAAAAAAAAAACTTAATAAAGGCTGCTGGGATTTATATGCAAAAAAAAGAAGTAAGTGTGACAGTCAAAGTCTCCAGAAGAGCTGTGGCAGATTCTCCAAGACACTCAGTAAA
>JAOVVH010000054.1:25805969-25830008 GCA_028566435.1 Scorpiodoras heckelii
GATGTAAAGTCAGAGACAGTAGCTCATCTGTTGTTGCACAGTTTGTGTTAGTCATCCTCTAATCCTTCATCAATGCTTACATGATGCTGCCTACAGGATGCTGGTGACTGGACATTTTTGGTTGATGGACTATTTTCAGTCCAGCAGTGACGCTGAGTTGTTTAAAAACTCCAGCAGCACTGCTGTGTCTGATCCACTCACACCACCTACATTAAGTTTTATGAATACTGAGAAGGCCTGTGTCTATGTTAGGAGCTGCAGCTGTCCTCTCAGAGCCTTCAGGAGGAGAGAGAGGAAGTGAAGAAGAGGATGGAGGAGAACACAGCACGGCTGCTTCAGCTGGAAGAAGATCTTATTGGGGTCACCCAGAAAGGCTTGCAGAAGGAGACAGAGTTGGACTGGTGTGTCATATTTATATTCAAAATACAAATTTAAATGCCATTCCCATCCTACAGAGTTAATTTTTCTGCAAGTTCCTTATACACTGCAGACTACTACTCAGAAATATATGAGATGATTGCCACTGCTTTTTTCTAATTAGTAAAATCTGCTTCAGATATTTCCGGTTGTACCACAAATCAAATTCTAACCATATTTGGTGTGCATTTCCTAGGCCTCATTATGTTGTGAGCTGGTTTAAATTAAACAAAACCTACAGTTTTTATCTAGTAGTTGTTTTATGCCTAATTATACATGAATAAAATGTGATCTCTCCTTTCCCATTCAGGATGCAAATCTGCCTTAACTGCCATCTTTAGTGACCAGATTTTTTTTATACGAGCCTCTATTGGCTTGTAGTGATTATAATGTTAACCTCTTCAGATTAGACAAAAATTGTTCCACCCACCAGTCACAGTGCTGCATTTTACAATGTTGAATAAATAAGTAACTTATAAGATATGGCATTCAGTACATTTATGTAGTAGATGTTTGGGAAAGCTGCAACTGTGTTAGGACCCTGCAGGGATGGGGTGGGGACAGTGTTGAGGCACATTGGGATGTTCAGGGGTCATGTATATACCATGGTCCTTCACATCATTGACATTGTGTGTTCTTGTTAAATCATTCTGTTACATGATGCTGTGACACTGTGACATTGTCCCACTAGGTTGAAAAATGTCAAAGACAAACATGTACTTCTGATTACTGTACCTTTTTTTGCTCGAGTAAGAAATACGAGTCAGGATTATTGATTATATTCTAACTGACAGCCTGAAAGATCGAGTGAAGAAGCTGACTCTTGAGAAAGAAGCACTGGAGTCTCAGCTGAAGAATGAGAAAGATGAGAAAGAGCTCTATAAGGTAACATCTCCAAGTCCACCAAAATTAACACTGTAGAGTACTGTGTTGGTTAACATGTTCTGAAACTACTAATAATGAAACTACTAAAAATTGCACATATCTTTGTCCATACTTGAACATCTTGATCTATCAATATGTGTGATGAAGCAATTTGCTGTGTTACTCAGGTGCCTGAAGTGAAGGAATACTGGTGGCCCACTCTAGCCAGAGCCAATAAATCTAACCATTGATATTCTTTAATTAGGTTTGTACCTTATTTTGCACAAAGGTTTACCTGCTCTGTGGGAACAAGCCTGGCTCTGTTCACACAGGAAGCTCCACATGTCTGCTGCTTTTTTGTGGTGGGCACAGGAACTAGGCGTGACATGGAGCTGTAGCTACGGAAACACAGCTAGGCCCACACCTCATTGCCGTTGCCCCTGGCTGTGTGGGTTAGCCCAGTGCTGGCAGTGCTTTCTTATTACTCTTATAATTAGACTTGGGCAGCGCATTTCCACGCAGAGCGGAAATGCAGCCTGGTGATAATTATGGAGCGTTTGTGCTCAAGTGCCATAGTCTCAGAGTCATAGACAAATGAGGCCACTGAGTTCTCTCTCTTTATCTTTCTCTGTGTGTGCGTGTGCGTGTGCGTGTGCGTGTGCGTGTGTGTGTGTGACCCAGATTCACCTGAAGAACCGAGAGCTAGAGAACACCAAGTTAAGTGCTGAGCTGCAGATGCTGAGATCAGTGGATGTGAATAAGGAGAACACCATTGCACAGCTGAAGGAGGAGCTGGCACGAGCTAAAGCCTGTCTGGCAGAGAAGGAGAAGCAGCATCGCCAACTACTGGCTAACAGTTCCCCCTCGGTAATATAAACCAACACATCACTGTATCTTCCACTCCAGGTTACCCACTGATTATGTGGACTATCAAAAGCTATTTGTAGATTTGAGCAGATTTTGGAAACTTGACACCTTTAAAGTTTTTGGGTGCCTGTTGCATTAACTCAGGCTCAGTATTTCCCGCACATAGATTTCACTTTGGCGCTCTGCCCAGGTATATTTACGAGCAACCAAGTATATTTGCCGCATTAAAAACACACACACACACACACTTCATTTATTAATCCATTCCAAGAAATCAGTGTGCCTTGATTCCCATGTCGTGGTGACAAGATCACAGCTCATGGGCAGTGGAAGATGAGAGATAGGGGTGCAGACAAAGCGGAAAGTGGGGAAGGGCACAGCAGTGGTGACATAAACTAACGAGTTGGAAGAATTTCACTGAGCTTGTAAAACATTCTCCTTTCTTATTAATGCATGATACTATGAGTTTGATTGCTAGCCACTAAACCGACATACTCTGCTATATTAGTAGTCGGCTACAGTCTCCTAACATTTGGTCCCCTACAATGACATTTGGTCACTACAATGACCTCTGTCAAGGAGTGGGATATTTTAGACAGTGAATAACAGTGAGCACTCAAAGTTGATGTGTTGAAAGCAAGAAAAACTGTCAAGTGTGAGGACCTGAGCAACTTTGACAAGGGCCAAATTGTGATGGCTATACAGCTGGGTCAGGGCATCTCCAAAACTGCAGGTCTTGTGTGGTGTTCCTGGTATGCAGTGGTTAGTACCTACCAAAATTGGTCTAAGGGCGTACTCACACTTCCCTGCCAAAGCCCAGTTCGTTTGGCAAGTGTTATTGCGCCGAACCATGCTCGGGCACGGTACGGGTGGCTCGCTTGAATAGGTAGGCTGGAGCACGGTTCGGTTGGACTCGGGCACGGTATGCATCCAGTGTGAGAACAATCCTTGCCCAAGCGTGGAACTTAACCTTGATGTCAATGATGCGACGTTAATCAGTCAGGAGTACAAGCTACTTGTGTGTGCCATATAGTCCTTATAAAAACAAACTGTATTATTATAGCAGGTCTAGTTCTTAGCTTGATGAACTTGAATTGTAGTCGGCGAGTAAAGCTGCAAATTCCTCCCTGGCTGTCTGCTGTCTGTGCAAAAATCTTCTTACACGTGCAGCACGATCAGCATAAAATCGCTGCTTTGCATCATTGACAAATCTTTTGGTTTGCAGTGCATTCTCACGACCAAAACGGCTCCAAATAAGCCACAGTATCAACAGAAACATGAGCTCCATTGTACTGTACAAGCGCACTTTTCTTCAGAACAAAGTTCGCATTGTGATGACGCAAGCATGTCCGGGCCGGGATTGTTAAAACGCAGTGTGAGCGCAAGCCAATGGGGAAGTGAGGAGGGGTACAGCCGTGCTCCAGCATGGTACAAGGAAAGCGAGCCTAGTGTGAGTACGCCCTAAGAAAGCGCCACAGGTGACATTGTCATGGGCAGCCAAGGCTCACTGATGCGCCTGAGCAGTGAAGGCTAGCCTGTCTGGTCTGATCCTACAGAAGAGCTTCTGTAGCAGAAGTTGCTGAAAATTTTTATGCTGTTTATGAAAGAAAGGTGTCAGAACACATTGTAGCACAGTTTGCTGTGTATGGGGCTGTGTAGCTGCAGATCACTGAGTACCCATGATGAACCCTTTACACCACTGAAAACACCTACAATAAACATGTGAGCATCAGAACTGGACCATGGGACAATGGAAGAAGGTGGCCTCATCTGATAAATCACGTTTTATTTTACATCATGTGGATGGCTGGGTGCTTGTATGTCAATTACCTCAGGAAGAGATGGCACCAGGATGCACTATGGGAAGAAGGCATGCTGGTGGAGGTAGTGTGATGCTCTGGGCAATGTTCTGCTGGGAAAACTTGGGTCCTGGGATTCATGTGGATGTTACTTTGACCACCTACCTAAACAATGTTTCAGACCAAGTACGCCCCTTCATGGCAACGGTATTCCCTAATGGCAGTGGCCTCTTTCAGCAGGATAATACTGCAAACATTGTTCAGGAATGAATTGAGAAACATGACAAAGGGTTCAAGGTGTTGACTTGGCCTCCAAATCCCCCAGATATCAGTCCGATCAAACATCTGTGGAATGTACTGAACAAGTAAATCCAATCCATGGAGGCCCAACCTTGAAATTTACAAGATTTAAAGGATCTGCTGGTGATATCGTGGTGCCAGATTTTTTGAACTTGTGTGTGTTTGCCTGCAAGTGACTTCATGTTTGTGTGTGTTCTCAGGGGGAGAGCAAGGCACTGCGGGAACAGTTGAGACAGAAAGAGGAGCAGTTGCTGGCTACTCAGCAGCAGGTTAACATGCTTTCTGCAGAGCTGCGGGACTTGTCTAGCGCACGGGATCGCAGCATGTCCGATCTCTACCGGATCAAGCTGGAGGCCGACGCGCTCAGACAGGGCCAAGCTGAGGCGCGGGCTGAGTGCAGCCGTCTGGAAAAACAGGTGGAGGAAATGAAGAACTCAGCCACACAGGAAGCAGTAAGCTGTGATGCACAATGACACTCCCAGAAATTCTAGTCTGCATTTGAGCAACCAGCTTTCAGTGTCAAGTTTGAATTGGCGGTCGTGTGGTGTAAAATTGACGTGTCTGGTTCTTAGCAGCGTAAGGAGACTGAGGATTTGGCTATGGCTGAGCTGCAGAGGGAAGTGGAAGACCTAAAGCTCAGGTTGCAGATGGCTGCAGAACACTATAAGGAGAAATACAAGGAGTGCCAGAGACTGCAGAAACAGGTGGTCAGACTCTCTGAGCAGCAAGGGGTGAGTAAACATGCCTCTGTATAATCCAGTGCCCTGTTCAGCACTCTGACAATGTTGCCAGCTTAGCAGCTCAATGACCACTTCAGCTCAGAAAGAGATTAGCAACAAATTTAGTGACTTTCTGTACAACCGTCCTGCAGTCAACACAGCTATCCAGCTCACATCACAGCTGCTGGTTATATGAGGTCAGCGAGCGGGTTCGGGCAACTGAACCTGACTGAAGCAAGGCTCGTTTGAGCTTATGTTTCCAACATCCAATCACTGAGCAACATTGTACCTGCATGCTGATCTACTGACACAGAAAGCACTCTTTTTTTTTATTATTCAAGTACATATTAATGAACTCATGAATGTGTTATTCTAATCAATTTCAGTAATCTGTGTAGGGTGATGGATTGTTTAAGATGTATATTAAAGCCCAATAATCTTGGGGCAACTTTACCATTGTTTAAAAAATGGCAGGAAATTTGTCACAGGCAGATTGAGTTGGCTTTCAGAGACTAAATTGTGATGTTCATAACCTGATACTGAGCACATAAAAAGTAGCCTCGCTCATCAGAATATACAATTATAATCATTTTGTTTTTTTTTGTTTACCCAAGTCATAAAGCTGGCTTAGCGTTCCGGGTCTGGATAGTATGTAAATGACTAATAATTTGCATAGAATATGTGGCAGGCTTCACTGTGTGAAAAACAAGGAAATACTGAAAATGTTTTAAATGGAAACATAGTGCTTGACAAGAACATGGGATACTTTAAGAACAAGAATAATTTTGCTCACAGTGCCTACAATACTAAATGGAAGATCTTTGTTGCTTTTTTTTTTTTAAGGCAAAGAGAAGTCCTGGTTTAGACACAGCGACTGGCCCCTTGTCTGCCAGCCCTGAGGCATCTGTGCCAGGTAATTCTTCTCATGTCCTAGTTTAATAGCATCCAACTTGTGTATTAACTATTAAGACATTCTTGTAATTAAATAGTTTTCTTTGCTGAGGATAAAGCTATCAATAAGCTTTTGTCTCTGTGACAGGAAGCCCAGGCTCATCAGACAACGTGTTGGATGCTATTATCCAGGGCAATCTGAAGGGTGTCAGCAAGGATGTGTTTGATAAGAGTGACAAATACAAGAAGTGCAAACAAATGTTGTGTGTAAGTCAGATGGCTTCTTTAGTATTTCTTATCATTTCCTTTGTATAATCATTACATGAAATCTTAATGGCAGATGTGACGTGTGTCTAGTGCATCAACATGTGCGTCTAATTACACCCATGCACCCTGCTTTTAACTGTGCTTTTATGGTAGCTTTCCTGTCACATGCTACAGTTAGAATCATGCTAGTGCCAAAGACGTTGTAAATATGACGTGTACTGTAGGAGGAGAAGGGGCGCAGCAGCATGCTGATGGATGAGCTGGCTAAACTTGAGCTGAAGTGGAAAGAGCAGGTGAAGATCAATGAGACCCTAAAGCTGCAGCTGGCCGATGAGGAGGACCGCTACAAGGTCAGCGCCCCCTACTGCTCCAATGTATAACCTGTCCATATGTGCATTGAAATCATTTTTCCTCCTGTGTAGGCATGCTCTGTGGTCTTCTCTTCGACAGGACCAGGTGTAATGAACAGTTCATAGAAATATAGACTGGTTGACCAGTACTACAAATTTGATTACACTGCATATTACACTGTAGGCAATAATTGTTCATAATTGAAAAGTGAATTACACACAGCTGGGTCCATAAGTGTTTGGACAGCAACACAATTTTTGTAATGAAATTACACAATTTAAATTATGTAGCATTAACCATTTAGGAATTACAGACATTTTTTACATAGTCCCTTCATGATCACAGACTCAAAAGTATTTGGACAGTTGACTGATACCTACTTCATGGCCAGATGTGGCCTGTTTCCTCATTATTTCATTAAAGATGAAATCAAAGAGATTACAGGTCTGGAGTCGATTCCAAGTGTTGAATTTGCATTTTGGTAGCTGTTCATGGGAGCTCTCAATATGCAGGAGGTGATGATGCAAGTGAAGGAGTCCATCATTAGGCTGGAAAAAAACAAATAGCCCTATCAGAGAGAGAGCAGAAACTTTAGGAGTGGCCAGAGCAACAATTTGGTACATTCTTAATAAGAAAGAATGCACTGGTGAGCTCAGCAACACCAAAAGGCCTGGAAGACCCCAGAAGATAACTAAAGTGGATGATCACAGAATTCTTTCCTTGGTGAAGCCTGTGTACAACATCTAGCCAAGACCAGAAGACTCTTTGTGTTTTGACCATGCTTTCAGGGAGGGAGGGGTAGCATACTGCATCTGTGAGCTCATGCATACAGAAGTGGGCGGATAGCCCTTTCCTCTGAGTGTGTTATGCCACCCTCTAATGTTGCATGCTCAGCAGTTTTGAAAAGATTCGGTGGCCAGCTTCACGTGGCTCAAAAGAAACATTTAATGGCTCTTAACCTCCCTGGGTGGTACCTGTCACACGATACAGGAGTATCTCCGATATTCAGTAATTTTGCTGGTATCATACCCGATACTGATCCTGGGGATTGAAATGGTATATATTTAAAAAATGTCGCTCTAATTACGTTGATGAATACATGCTAGTGGAACATAACATTTTTCATAATGACCACAGTCAGTGCATCAACAAGGCATTTCTAGTAACGGTATTAAATGTGAAACAGTAAATTTTATAGAATATCATGCAATGCACTTAAAAAAGAATGACACTATATCAGAAACACTAGAATATAGATTTTTTTGGTGGGGTAGATATTCATGTAAACTTCACTGAAACAAACCATAAAACAAATGTACATTTCAAAACCGTTATAGTAAACAATCAATAGGTGCTGTGCCACAAATCATAAATTGTGTTTGAAACACAGCCTTTAGTCTCACAATTCACTAAAAGGCTCACTTGTACTGTTGTAACTTATTCATGCCAACCAGCAGAAACCTGACTGTAGATCATAACTGTTGCTCTGAGCTGCTTTATAAATAAGGAGCTGAGACCGTTTGAGCCCTGATCACTTCTGCACTGCTTCTCTTCTGTCTGTGCCTAGCTGCTTTGACTCGAGGTTTTTCCACCAAATGGTATCATTTGTTAGCACAGAGAGTTCAGGTTTATAAGAGCACCCAGTGGAGACTGGATTTTACTACTGTATACACGAGACACAGAGACAGATGGAGAAGGATAGACAGAGACATTCAATGCAAGACAGCCAGTGTAACTGCTGGATCACTGCACATTCATTTAAACACAGCGAGTAACATGACTTGTACAGCAGTGATGGAAGTGAGTTATTCACTGCAAATAGTGATTGTTATAGATTATACTTATTACCCATTCTTTCACATTCATATAAATGCATAAAGAACACCCAGCCTGAAAAATTCTCTTAGCTGGATATTTTTACCCCCCCCAGTCTTCACTGTTATTAACACCATATACTCTTAACTAATACTGCACTAATGTGCTCCTCATCACACAGAGCCAAGTAGCAGCCAAGGGTCGGGAACTGAAGGAGCTGAAGGATAGCCTTGCTGCTTTATCCAAGGAGAAGGAGAAGCTGGAAGGGGTGCGGGTTTTCATTTTTCTTCTTTCAAGGCTTATGCCAATCTAAAAATGCCCGCAGAGTGCTTGTTTTTTTTCCCCTCCCAGGATCTGGTTTGGGTTTAACGTATCTCTCTAATTGGGGCAGCAGAGCCAGCAAGGCCTCATTTTCCATTCAATTACTCTGGACCACAGAAAGGGATGCACAGCAGCCCCAAAAAAATATCCAAAAAACAGCAAAGTACTGCTGAGTGAGGTAGCTAGAGCACAGAGGCTGACGATTCAACTAGCAAAATGACCCAATTTGAGGCTGAGACTGTAAATTAAATTGGCGCCTGCAGAAAACTTCAGTAAAAGGCAAAGCTCTGCATCCCTTTGAACAGGCAGAGGAGTTTTTAATTAAGGGGCTAATTAAACTGTTTGCGCGAGAGGGTGGCTAGTGCGTCCAAAACGCTGCAGCTAAACTACTGTGGCGGATGATGTATTGTCTGGAGCTAAAGATGGAGAGAAAGGAAAACTGATGGAAATCTGAATAGCCGTCAATAAATCGTTTGCTGCTTTAAGGTTTTATTTTATTTTGCCCAAGTTTGGCAGCCCAGCTTCTTTTAGTAACAGTAAATTTTAAATGTAGCTTCCATCTAAATCATGTATTGCCACTGCATTGCCATTTAGAGATACTTTGTACTACTTTTTTTTTCCATTCTCTGACTGGACATTAACAAATGCGTTTTTGATAGCAGGAGCTGCAGAGAAGTGCTAGCCGTGAGGAAGACGAGGAGGATGATGGTAGCTTGGATGTGGCACCAGTTTTTCTGCAGTACCCATTGCCATATCAGCCAGATGTCCCCTCTCCTTTACTGGTGGCCCACCGTCCTACAGAGCTAATGTTTGGAAACCCATACTCGTCTGAAAGCAGGGGTCGGTGTTCTGTCCACATGTTATACAACGTTTAACATCAACTAAAATATAAAACTGTAGATATAGCTTTGGTCACACTTTCAGATAAAGAAACGTAGTATATGACTCACTTTTGTGTGTGTGTCTTGTTTTAGACAGTGCAGATGGGGAGTTCTCAGATGATCAGATGCCTAGGCTTCCTCCTGTTGGACCTCCATCTTGGGACAGTAATGTGGTGTGCAGCCAGCCTGCCCGCAACCTGAGTCGCCCTGATGGTCTGGAGGAGCCCGAGGAGCAGCCAAACACTGTGAGTCGATCACGCTTCCACATATACACCAGCAAGAGCACACGTTTCTTCATGTAATTAGATTTTTTAGAGACTTTTAACTCTTTTTAAGTTACTAATGGATCATCAAGACAGAAATTGCCAAGGAATCCAAACAGATACAGCACTACACATCTTTGAAGAGCATTAAGTTCATTTGGATTTGTCCTTCTTGTGTTAGTGTTTTTCTGTCACGTAGCCCCACTATCATGGGAGACAACCAGGGAAACTGTCCCAGGCACAGTCTACTGTAGGTCATGTCACAGAATAGGAGGGTTTTATTGTCCGTTGAGATGCATTATAAAAATATGTCTGAAATGCATCACTTTGATGAACCTAACCTTTTGTGGTTAGAGCTTTCATGGCCAGTAAAACATTTCAGGCTAATCATAGACATTTACTTCTGCAGGTTTGCTAAGATGGCAGTTATGTCAGGTGCACAAAAAAGAAAAGAAAAATTAAAAAGGGAAGAGGGACCATTTAACACAAGGAAGTGTACGGCAAAGTTCTTTAAGCAATGCCAAGTACCACATTGTAGTTTGATTATGAGATACAGCTGTTTACATTTCGAGAGTTGTGTAAGTTTGTTTCTTTCCCTTGTCATGACCCGGAGTCATATGGACAGCAGGCCTGATTGCAGTGTACCGTATGTCACAGTATAGCAAGAAATATGTGATTCAACATTTTATTATTATTATTTCCATTGTCAAGTGACCTGTGCTTAACTTGGAGCTAGGAATAGAACAGACAGACTGTTGATTGTACAGTAAACAAAATATCCACGAGCTGTCGGACACCTGCCATTTGAAACAGTCGTAGCTAGAATGACCTTTCTACCAGACTGCATGGAACAGTGTTTTTCAGTATTAGAGTTGAACTACATTCCCATCAAGTACAACAGAGAGCCATATGAAACCCTCATCAGTGGAGAAGCAAGCACAAGGGAGATCTTTTGACCAGTATATGAACTAAAAAAGGTCTACCAAGTCATCATCTAACGTTTCCTGGTCTACCAAATAAACTGTGATGCAAAATAATGTAGAAGATGCTTCTACATTCACAAGCATAGTTATGTGATGAGAAACAGACACATCCCCTTGACCAGGGTAGTATATCTGTACTGTGCCATGTTATCTGGTGGAAAAACTTTTTATGGTTTGCGTTGTGCCCTCTCCGCTATGCTGAGTGGGGATTAGCTGAGCTTGCCAGGTCTGAACTTGTGGAGGCTCATTAAGGACGCTGCAGCTTGCCTCTAAACGCTGCAGCTAATTGAGTAATTCGGCGCAGAGCGGAATTGTGGTGCACATCGGATGGTTGATGTTAATGCTGACAAAGGTAGTAAGAGTAATGAGTACCCTCTGACTTGTGTGTTCTCTCGACAGCAAACCAATGACCAGGCCACATTCAGCGAGCCGCCCACTCACTTCCTCAATGATGGACAAATGCCATTCTGCTTCGATACCAGGTAAAATGCACAGACACCCTGAGAAAGTACCACACAGAAAGTGCTGTCATGTGTCATGTTGTTGAGCTCTGCAGGAGTTGTGTTTGTGGCTGAATTAGCCGTATGGGCCACCCACGTTGTCCAACACGCAGATGCTGTTTTACTGCCTCGCTCCCTTGGTTCTCCCGCATCATCAAAACAGCTTATTACACACCAACGCACACATGCACTGTCTTTTATTTGCCTTGGCTATTTTCTGTTGTTTTCTCCATCCCCGTTCTTGCTCATTTGTATTTGCCATTTTCTCATGCATCAACTTTCTCCTGCTGTCCTGCAGCGAGGAGTTGCAGAAGCGCTGTCCGCTGTGCGAGGTTATCTTTCCTCCAAATTACGACCAGTCGAAGTTCGAGGAACATGTGGAGAGCCACTGGAAGGTGTGTCCCATGTGCAGCGAGCAGTTCCCCCTAGACTGCGATCAGCAGCTGTTCGAGAAGCATGTGCTCACCCATTTCGATGGCAACGCACTCAACTTCGCTTAGACCTGCCAGAGAGAAAATCTTCACATTCAGTTTAAAATCTATTATATCACCTCAAACAGCAGCTGTTAACTCTTAGCCACGTTATGCTGTGAGCATTTACTTTCAAGCAATCAGTTAATTAGTTCATGACTATCTCTTTGCTAAGGATTTCTTTTCAGACTCACATTGCCCATAGGATGGGTGGGGTTATTATAACACAATCGAGTAGAAATACTGCAGGCTGACTGATTTTCGCTATTTATTAGTATGGGTTTCTTTGGAGAAGGCTGTACAGATTAACTCACTGTCACAAGCATAATCATATAGCCAGTGTAACATCTGAACACACGAAACTGCAAGCACTCTCCAGGCTTTATGGAATAATATGTCAGGTATTAACTATTTTCCCCTGTGCTAGATCTAGCACAGTTCTGTACTGTCAGGGCAAAATACTAGTTTGTACATGACGAGCTGATCATATAATCATAAAGAAATCTATTTTAGAAAATGCTTTTAAATATCACACATGAACAGGCTATAAGAAGCAAGATAATTCTTAACAGAGATGCTTTTTTTCCCCTTCTATTTAAATCAACTGATATTTCAGCCATTATTGTATTTAGTTGCATGCTTGCTCTGTCACTGTGCGCTAAATTCAAAACCTCTTGGTCTGGTTTCCTTGACACAGGTTAAGTCTGGTTTTGGACTAAAATAATTTTTTAAAGGAAAATCACAAATGAATGTTTTAGTCCAAGGTCATGTTCCAGTGAGTTTGATGTCAAACAGCATTGCACTACATCACCCAGCACTAGACTTAATCTGTCTCAGTTAACCAAACTAATGTGTGTTTACTTTGGTTTATTTTGGTTTAACAGTGTAAGGTCTTCTAGATACCTTTTAATTGTATGTGTGTCTTCTTACTCTGATATACACCAATAAAGTTTTGTTTGAACCAATAACTGGTTAGGCTGACTTGATGGAGTGGTTAGAGAAGTGCTAGTTAGTTGTAGCTAAAAGCCACACTTGGAGGTGAAAAACCCCACACCCTGACATGGTTATAAAAAGAATAAACCATTCCACACACAAAGTTATTGAAACACATCAGAGGCCATTTAATATTTAACTTGTAACCAGGTTTACATTTATGAAGCAGCTTTTTTGTCAGTTTTCTTTTTTCTGTTTATGAAGAAAGTCACCAGTTTAAAAACAAACCCTGGTGTCAATGGCATTATATGTAGGAATCCCCCCTGAAAAAAAAAATGTATGAAAATATAATTTAATGCACTTACACAGATACATAATACATAAACTATGCACAAAATATCCAATACTTCCCTCTAGACTGGCAGTATAATACTGTCACAATGTTCATTTAAACAGATAATATACCATTACAACATTGACGTCCATGCAGTTAGAATGTCATGATCATTGGTGATTGGCAGCTTGGCTCTTGATCAAGACTTTCTCTGCCAACTCTTATTGTTCTTTCTTCTGCTACTTCCCAGAGTATGGTGATTGATTTTGGAACAGAACACATCTTTCTATATAACGTATTTATTTTAATGCAAAAACTGATGCAATATTACTGCTGGTACTTAGAAGTCTGCGCCTATCTGACTTGCACTCAAGCAGAAAAGGCAGAAAAATGAAGTTCTAACTCTAGGATAGGACATCCCTGAGTTATCCTACTGCCACATTAGCAAATCAACACTGTTGGTGCAGACAGTCACCAAATATAGTGATGGGCAACTGCTCTGCTGTAGTTTTAATATTGGGAATTACAGTAACTGTCATCTGTCTAACTGAAAGGCGGCTCAGATCACGCCGGAGCTCAGCCAGCGTCACAGGCCAAAAACACAATCCAGATTGACTTGTCACACCGAAGCTATGGAATGATGTGTTCTACAACAGTTCAAGGCAATCAGTTACGAAAATCTTAAACCAACACACACTTTGGGGATCTGGTGAAAGATAAGAAAATAAAAGAAATACCCTAGACCGAAAAAAGAAGAGTACATGTGCTCTAATCCCAAAGCAGCGTGTCAGTGTGTGGATGTGACCCAGTGACTCGCAGGCAGGACTCTGCAGTCTCTGACGTGTTGGCAATGGAAACTTCCTAACTAGGTTGGCAACGAGGTGCTACAAAGTGCTTTAGGTCCTTTAGCAGGCAATGGATTCAGCTGTGGAGTTCTAGAATGATCCAGAGGTTCTAGAACACACCGGCCACGGCTGGCCTGGGACCCGTGTAACAGCTGTATAAAAAATACCATTAGACCACATGGGCAAGATAATGTGTCTGAAATGCTGGCAATCTGTCACCTGAGATTGTTAATAGGTGTAAAACACAATTTCTCCAAGGATAAAAAATATGGGCTTAAACTTATCCATAGTAAACTCCCAAACTTGATCTTTAGCATGGTATAATTGTCTTCTTTTTTTTTTTTTTTTTTAAAAAAAAGGGGGAATAAAAGGATATATTTAATATCTGATAATGATATATGCATGTATTATAATCTACAACTAAAAATGGTGGTTATATTCTTACTGGGTAGCACAAACAGTCTGAAATGTTCTGCCCTCCCTTTTATTTTTGCCCTTTTCTTTTGTCAGAATCCAAAAAAGTCATGCTGGTTGAATTCTGACGTTGTGGCTTTGACACGCATCACACACTGCCCAAGTGGTGACAGCAGCTGTTGGGAAGTCATTTAATAGTGATGCCAAGGCTAATCTTGTCTCAACGTATCCCGATAATTTTACAATAAGCACCTTGTGTCAATAGTAATACAAGACAGAGAAAGAATAATAATTGAATGTGCAAAAGTACAAAACAAGATACATCATCTCAAATAGACACAAACAGATAACAGGACACAAAAAAATGCATGCAATTCAAAGCGTAGTGTAAAGGGAACATAGGAGCTCCTTGAAATAAGAGGGTAAAAGGGTTTACTCTTCACAATGAGATGAAATGAAAAGGGGGATAAAGAGAACCTCCTAAATGAGGTATGAAATGACGGCAAGATAGAAAGAGTCTTCCATATGGAAGAGTTAAATGAAGGGGTACACGTTTCCTCATGGAGAGGTGGAATGAAGGGAGAGTCTTCCTCGTGGAGGACAAGGAGGAATAGAGTAACAAAGCGGCAAAGGTATCAAACGCAGCAACAGCTTCTACGGATGGAACGTGTGTGAAGGGATCTGGTTGGCATGGCGGCCCGCTCTACTGCTGCATCTTGCGGATGATGTCAGCCGAGACAGGTGGGTGGAAGTTGATGGTGTGGTGGCGCAGGCCCTGTGAGCTCTTGTAGCTTTTCCCACAGCGGCATTTGAACGGCTTGCGCACGCGGATTTGAGTGCGGTGGCCATTCTTGGCGTGATACTTGATACCGTTCACATTCTGTGAAAGAGAGTCCAGGAATATTCAGGATTCAAATGACACCAGGTTTTCCATGACAACCGTAATGTGTATTTCTGCAGCATGCATGCATATTTCTCTGTTAGAATAAATTAGCACTTACATACTTATAATAGAATTGGGACCCATATTTGGTTATACACTATTATGTTAAATCTTACCAAGTTCTACTGAAATGATGCAAACACGACTTAAATCATTCATTGCCTTGTTCTCATCTCATCCCAGGACACTTATTCACAACATTCTCATACTGAACAAATTTTCAGCACATTTAGTACCATTTGTCTTTTCTCTTCTACACTTGTACACTGTAATGATTTATAATCCCAGTATCTGGTGTCAACCAGAAGAGGATTCATTAAGAGGCAAAGAAGATTCCTGAGTCTGGGTCCTCTAAAGGGTTCTTACTCGTATCTCCCCTCCTTCCCATGGTCTCTGGCTTGCTCATTAGTAAAGCTGCTTTGTAAGAATATTGAAAAAAAAAAGGCTATACATTTTATTGAATAGACTGATTTTTTAGGTCACATTACGAAACTCAAGCTTTAGCAGAACTGGGTTCAATGTTGTGGAGCATGGCAACGTGACACTCGTCTGGTATCAAGACCAGGTACTCAGAGAACCACTCCAGCCCAAATCAAATCCACATCTAACACCATGGAAAAATGGCATGAACATGGAAAATCTCCTTCGTGCCTGTCACCAGCCACTTCCTGTGCCTCTTAATGAACACAGCTCTCTCAAGCTGTACATAATTCATCACGGGACCATGCGCCAGATGCCAGCGGAAAATCCCATAAAACCTGCGGAAGCCTTGAAGTGGACTGTATGGCCGTAGGAGCCTGTTCTCATAGCAGTGCATTTTGAAAGCTTTCATCAATCTCGAGTGTACGCCATCAATAGCTGTGTCTCACAGTCTAAAGCATTATTGTTTGTAGAGAGTGCTCCGACACAGACAGCTCTATTGCGCTACTGTCTATTGTATAACCGGCTGAACATCATGACCCTGTCTCAGCACCACTTACATGCCCCAGATGCACTGCTCTAAAAAGGAGAACGCAGACCTGCCCTTCTTCCTTACCTTGTATCTCTTTTTGCAGCCAGGCACGGGGCAGGCGAAAGGTTTCTCGTCGCCTCCGTTCATGCACATGGAGCTGAGGATGGACTCAGAGCTAATGGCACTTTCGGTGGTCCAAGACTCATCACTGTCGGACTCCTCGTAGTCTGCTTCCTCCTCGTCATATTCACTACCTGCAGGATACACACAGCAAAAGAACTGTTTCCCATAGGTCCTGTAGCTATGCAGGAAAAAAAAAAAACTCGGGTAGTGTGAATTTCTCACTGACCTTTGCTTTGCTGTTATACAACAGTGTTGATACACTGACATTGTACTTATATGGAAAAGAATGTAAGCATGTTGTCAAGGGTTATGGGTTAAGATGCACAGGAAAAGCATCATGCCAGCAACCAGCATTCCATACAAACCCACACAAATAAAATGCCCTGACTTCTAATTGTGGAGGAAAGAGAAGAAATAACCCACTAATAAGGACCATGAGAAAATGGTTGCAGTGAATGAAGAAATCGCAAAATGCTGTGAAAAAGCAATAGGTGTTTATACCCCAGCAGTGGTATATTCTCGATTCTGATTAGTCAGAACGTGTTGATTAATTGTCTTTAACAGCACAGTTCTGACAACAGCGTCAGCTATAATTCAAATCACATTTATATTAATGCACGCATTTGAACAGCTTTCTGTAGCTTCATGTCGAGTTGCATCACACCACCACATCATTCACTATTTTACTATAACAGCCCACTCTGTTATGTTTTGTTCATTAATTATTTAGCCAGACAAAAAGAGAAAGGAGATTAAATTGATTAAATTGCATTTTCACTTTTTTAACCAATCCCTGTATCTTAATAAACATAGCAAACAACTATTTTATAACAGTGAAGCTATAAAATATGACGCTGGACTTCGTCAGCTAACACTCTGTAGGACAGAGAGCAGAGGGTAAAACGACAGCTTGAGTGTGTGCATGAGGTTCAGCTTCTCTTGTGGGAGCTAAACAGTGCTGTTTGCTTGTCTGTTGAATGTAATACTGTGTTAATTGATTAATATGTATATCACAGCGATGAGGAACTCTCGCAAAGAAGGTGGTGTTTAACTTTCTACAACAGAACGACTGGGACAATCGTGCCATCTGTAATTCAAATTACAGGGTGTTGCTAATTAACTAAAGAAAATGCATAATCGTTGAAAACTATTTCGTTTTCTGTAAAGACACAAATATTTATTTATTTCCGCAACAGTCAATTCCAGGATGGAGGACTTTGCACATTCCTGGGTTTTTTATCTGTCTTATTGCAACTCTGTCTGTGACTTATTGCAAGTGTCATAACATTAAATGTAACTGAATATAAATATAAATGTTAGATTAAAAATAATTCACTGTAATGTAGGGCAGTGGTGGCTCATTGGTTAGGGGTCTGGGTTACTCATCAGAGGGTCAGGGGTTCAAACACCAGCACCACCATTGGGCCCTTGAGCATGGCCCTTAACGCTCTCTGCTCCAGGGCTGCTGTATCATGGCTGAACCTGCACTCTGACTCCAACTTCCTAACAATGCTGGGACATGCAAAGAAAAGAATTTCACTGTGCAGTAATGTGTATGTGACAAATAAAGGGGGAACGCATCAACATAAAATCATTAATCCATCTTCACTTACTGCTGCACTCATAATCTTTTCTAGTCTACGCCCACATTTGAAACTGTTTTGATCATGTGCAACCCTTCTTTTTATATTAGTTTTATTTTTCTTGCTTATATTAATTGGCAGCTGTCTGGTCGCCTGCAGGCCACCTGTTGAACAATCTTTTAAAATTGCTCTAAAATACTTGTCTGTGTAAACTGTAAGTTTCAGTCCCCACAGTAACACCACTGTAATCAAGTGCAATATATTAAATTAAGATTACAGACCAGTTTCTATAAGGATTTATGTGTAATTGTCTGGTACTGGACCAAACAACTAAAATGGAAATCTAAAATGGAGAAAATATATCATTGTTCCTGCATGCAATTATTTTTTGACACAATTCACAATTACCGGTACAGCACTGACAGATCTATACTGTCACTTGCAGAAGCACCGTAGTGAAGACATGTTAAGCATTTCTGAGAATGATTATTTCAGAAGCATGCTAAACATGCTGGAGAAGTATTGTAATGGTTTGACATACGCATGTTAATGTGAACCCGTTGGAAACTCGCAGCTCTAATATCATCATAAAGACAGGAACGATCCACTGTAGTAACTAGTGTGGGTGTTCAGTACCTGTGGGGGTGCTGCTCCTGAATGATGATGAGGGTGTAATAGGTGGTGTCACAGGTGGCGTGAGGTTGCCGCTGGTGTGTCGGGGCGGAGTGCACACGCTGTTACGGGATAGGCTGCCTGTCAGAGAGAGGGACAGCTTTGGCTGAACTTTCTTCTTCAGAGTCTCGTGCTCTCTCCTCGCTGCATCTGTCATGAACCTACAGAGAAGACCGTGGACATAACCAGAAGGATCAGAGATCCTCATCAAAGAAAGACGATATGTAATCCCTTCCAAGTCAGTTGATCCACCGCGGACGCTTTCATTATCGAACTATTGGGCCCGAGTTGTTTGGTTACGTTGTAAATGCTTTTATAAATGTGTGTCGCAAAAATAAAACGTTCACACAAACATTGTTAAAGCTGGTGTGGAATTAACAGACTACAGTTGGAAACCACATCAAGTGGAGACTCCTCTTTCTACCAGTAGTGAAACAGTATATGAGACCCAATGAGCTCTCTCAGCATGGAGGATCCATTCTGAAACCACGCTATACACAGAATGTCAGAACACAAGTGTCTTCAGTATGAGGAGCATATGGAGGCTCAGATGCCGGTTTGAAGTCTCTAATAGAGCCATAAAGGGACTGGAGCCATTCGAGGGAATCTAAAACACTACCATGCACAGAAACGCTGAAGCCTAGACAACTATAAACATGAAAAAGGCAGCTGATAATGTTTGAGTATAACCACCTTTAGTATTGTTTTAAGATAGGACGTAACTTAAGAGAAATAACAACAACAACAACAACAACAACAACAACAATAATAATAATAATAATAATTTAACGACACTGAACAGAACAGCCCAGTGCAGTACAATGTTATAAAGACGTTAAAGAAACATGGTTGTTTTGTTATAAATAATAATTTAGCAAACAAACCCTTAAAATTAAAGACCAAATGTGTTTACACACCACATAATATTTGCACTTCAGTGTTTGGTGATGTGTGTCACCTGTTTATGTAGCTGAGAGCAACGTATGTGGGCTGCTGCAACTCCTGTTTCTCAAGCATGCGAGGATCCGTATCTGAGACAGAAAAAGGAGAACAGAGCAGGTGAGAGAAAGAGAAGATGGTCACGGGCTGGCCTAAAACACCAAACCGCTGTGAGAACAGCGTGCTCTGAACAAACACCTAGCGCTTTAAACACCTGTCAGAATAAGAGAGTCTGTTTGCAGGTTTCCTGAGAAAATGAAGCCGATTATAATCGGAATAACTGGCAGAGAGCGCAGTGCAAACGTTGCGTGAGAGTGTGAGGAGCTAATTATGTAGTAACAACTTTTTCCATGAAGGCACTCATTTTGAGCATGGACTATCCCCAAAGCGTATATAAAGTGAATCTATTACTCATTTCATAGTCTCACCCAGTGGTTCTCTAAGATTACTGCCACTCACCAACCCCCCACACACCCCCCCAATCGCTCCCAGATGGCAATTAACTTCATTAATAAAGTTTCTGTCATTAAATATAAATGAGCAGCAGAATTAGTCAGAGGTCCTAACTAAATATGCGGAAAGTGGAGTTGGTATTTCCAGGCATTTTGGTTTCATGTTGACTTCACTGAAATCACACACACACACACACACACACACACAGAGAGTTGGGTACATGTTAGACCACATTAGACACACTTGTGCAGCTTCATACAGTGTGTTCCAGACATCTGGTCTGCTGCACTTTAGTGCTGGTCTACATCAGTACGCTCTGTGTTCAGAAGCCGATCCAGATATCCAACCCATTGGTCTAGTGTGCAAAATATGGCTAGGAATGCGAACCTGAAATCAGTCCAAACTGACCAAACCTCACACTAACGAGACACAACAGTCCTGCAGAATCAGTAACCCCAAGGAAGATTTTGTCCTTGCTGTTCTACAGACTGGCCTGAGGGGAACTAAATGGTGACGTTCTGCTGCCCCCTAGTGTCAAGCAATCGAAAACACCTTCAAAAAGGCCTGCTCGAAAACCTTAAAGCTATGTAGCCCTGCATTTTTTGGGAAGCTTTTATTGCAAGAGAATCCACACATCCCAGAGTTTCATGTCCACTCTGTGTTTAACTTAGCCCACAGTTTCACTGCCCTGCCAGGGTAATTGTTTTCAGATGCCCACCTCTGCAGGCATTCTCCAACACCATTAACACAAATGCTGCACAAAAAGGACTTCAGCTAATCATGGCCTAAACCCAGACACACACACATGCACACACGACAATGTATCTTAATGCCTCTCTTTATCCTACTGCTGTGAGTAAACACATTCTCTCTCTGTTTAAACTAAACCATATTTGTCTCAGTTCTTCAGAAACCACACAATTTCCCTGAAGAGAGAGACCAAGCCAATGTGTGTGTGCGTGTGAATTCGCAGCGCAATTCCGGCCAGCGTGGCATCACACACACTCACCAGCACCTCATAATTACACAGGCATGCAGACGGTACCACCTGGTATTCGCCTGAGCCACAGCGCCAAAGGGCAGAGCGTTCTTTAGACAGCAGCTACAAGGGCTCTCTACTCGACTGGAGTGTAGAGTTACTCCAGGTAGAGTTGCGTGTTGTGAGTCACTGGCACTGCAACATTGAGCACTTTGACTCTGCACTCTTACTGAAGTGTTTCATTAGCGTGGAAGCACTGTGTAAGAGATTTGACACTTTGCAGTCCTGCACACACACAAAGACACATTAAGATCAGCATTATTCTTCTGCACCCGACCAGAGGGTGGGAAACACACGTACACACATGCACCCTCAACAGCCACACAATTAGCCATAGATCAATCCCCCAACACACTCTGTAAATCACATGCTGGCATCCGGAGGCCAATCTGGGACCTGGCGCAGCAGCCTACCGTATCCCAGCTCAGGAGAGGTAGAGAGGTGGTCCAGTACACAGGCAGGTGGTCCACTGTGGTGGTCTCTTCTCCTTTTATCTCTTACACACACACACACACACACACACACACACACACACACACACACACACACACACACACACACACACCCTCCATTGAGACTAAGCCAGATTTCATATAAAACGCTTATTATAGTTGAGTGAATGAGTGAAAAGGACAGAGAGGAGCAACACAGCCCATCACAGACACAGGAAGGAATGAATGAGGCAGAGCAGAGTTCTTCCTTTCCTCCTCCTCCTCCACCTCATAATAAAACCAGAACCAATCCTGCTATGGAAATAAGGCTAGGTATCACAGTGTGAACATGCAAGCGTGGGTAAGGAGCTGAAGCAGCACACCAAATGCATTCATTAGAACGAAGCCATAAACGCAGGCATGTTCGCCTCATTGGCTCTTTATGTACCTCATCCTGTTTTTCCTCACACTACCTCTCAGCCAGCACAAACACTCTTTGCTGTTCAGACATGACTGCCTCCCAGCATCCACCCTCCGCCTCTCCTCTTCTTTCCCAGTGCACTGTGGGATGCCTAGTCATGGTGACATGTTTACGGCAAAGGCCCCTGTGTGGGAGCACGGTCTTGTGACCAGAAACCAGGAACGCCAAACCAGCAATGTTTCACATTGAGTGCGTTCATGGACCCTAGATTTATTAATCTGGCAAGACGATATTTCTGCAGCGTGTCACCATGACACATCAGCATCAGGTTCCCTCATGGCACTTTGATAAAATCCTATTACCTAAATTAGGAACAACCGCCCACCTCAACCAGCAGAAGTAATATGAGGCCTTCCTGTCGTTAGCCATGATTAGTGAGAAGCGGTGCTGGGCTGAGCTTATTCTCGGACGCCCGCACTCCTGCAGGAGCCCAATGGAAGTGGAAGAACAACGAGAAAGAGGGGTGCTATGGGGAAGAGGTAATTAGCTCAGCCAGGTGCAGCTATGGGAGGACCACTAACCGCTCCTCAAATTTATTATTTCCGCTGAGCTTTCAGGGATGCATTCCAGGTGCCCTAAATGAGCCACCGGTTCAGAGAGGCCAAGAAAGTCTCGTTGTTCCAGACGACTGAAGATGCAGTCGGGACAGGGCAAGATATTATTAGTCTCAGTGTTACCTGCTGAGCAGGAGAACTCTGTCTAGCCTTTGCTATATTGAACTTAAGTCTTAACTCAGATCAGTGCTCAAGATAATGTGAGGTGTCAATTTTTTCATGCTCAAATATAAACAAATGGTTTTTTAGGGTTCTTAATTAGTGCAACAGAAATCTCCCAACACTGGGAGAATGCAAAATAGGTGTCCTTATACTATTAGCCATAAAGTTGGTAAAAATGCAGTGGCTTCACATGTCTCAAAAGAAGCACATAATAGACTTCACCCTCTCTGGCTGACAGCTGTCATGTGACAGGAGAACACTAGCTGGAGAGTGGGAACTGTCAAATGGCCAATTTTAGGAAAAAAATCGGTTAAAATAAAATCGAAAATAAATTCTTTTTATTGATTAACAAAACTAAAACTAACACAATTTACCAAATTATTGCATCAAAGCCTGGGTTGCTGGACGACAGTACTACATTAGGAACAGTACTCCTGGACGAGCGCTGTTTAAAAAAAAAACATGTGGCCAATTTTGTTTAATGAGGAGATGCTAGCCATGGAAGATCAAAACTGATTTCAGGTTATCAGCAAGCCCTTAATGAATTTTAACTTTGTAGCGCTGTGGTGTAAAACTGTGCTATACTTATATCTACACTATATAAGTATAGTTATATCTAGAAATATATTTATACTATAATATCTATACTTCTGTGCCTATAGTATAGATTCTATAAGTCACTTGGGTTTTTTCGAACACAACTATACACAAGTGCAGTGTCTAACACCAAAAAGTGACAGTGTGATTAAGGATCTCTTCACACTGTCAGTGGTTTCAAAATACTGTATCATGAATTACAATGATTCATCCAGTCATAAACCAGCCAATATAGACAAAAGAGCAACTGTTTAACAGGATATTCTTCATCCATGGCCTTATCTAACTATCTATCTAAGATTATCATTGGATACCATGCCCTTTGTGCAACCATCATCCATGGAAAGCAAGTAATAAACAACTAAGGACCTTGAGAGAAAGAATGGGAGAGGCCTAAGAGGCTATCAGCACATCAAATACAAACACAGAACCATGTGCAGTTATAAAACAAATACGGGAACGTGCAGTAAAACATACAGGTGAGCCGAGTCTATCTGAAATGACTCAAAGAGCTTATGAGAGTCAACAGAGTGACACAGCAACTTCCTTCTGTGGAGACAGGCCTTTGCTCTCATGACATGTTTTAAAATGGCCACTCTTCAGCTCTTTCAGTTAGTGTGTGCTTTTGCCTCTCTGACCACAGTATTTGTATTAATGTTATACAGAATCCAAAGCAGGCAAGTCAGTTGATTTACATGAAAGAATCTCGTTATATATATACACACAGGGGTTAGACAATGAAACTGAAACACCTGTCATTTTAGTGTGGGAGGATTCATGGCTAAATTGGACCAGCCTTGTGGCCAATCTTCATTAATTGTACATTGCACCAGTAAGAGCAGAGTGTGAAGGTTCAATTAGCAGGGTAAGAGCACA
>JAOVVH010000054.1:25866132-25877063 GCA_028566435.1 Scorpiodoras heckelii
GTGTGTGTGTGTGTGTGTGTGTGTGTGTGTGTGTGTGTGTGTGTGTGTGTGTGTGTGTGTGTGTGTGTTTGTGTGATAGAGGGATGTGACTCTACAGCTCTGCATGCATGCTTTTTTCACACCTCCTGAGAACAGAGGATGTCTTGAGATAGTTTTGATGTGCATAGAGGAAGCTGAGTGCTGAAATAGTACATTACTATATCTGTACATGGCAGGTTGGTGGAGAGAGCAAGAGAGACAGAGAGAGAGGGAGAGAGGGAGGGAGAGAGATAGTCATATAGTTTCAGAGAATGAGGAAAAGTAGCTCATTGCACTTGAGAAGAGGAAATGGGAAATGAAAAACTATTGTGAATAGTTAAGTGAACTAGCCTTATTGAGTTTCATGCTCTTAGCCTGTCATCATCATTGTCTTTTATAATTATGATTATAGTCCTCTTAGCAGTGAATTGTATTTTTAAGGCCTTCTGCTTTTGGACCAAAATTGATATCATAGATTTCCATGTTTAGATTTCAGTTCAAACTATAGACTGTCATTGTAGATTGTAGATAAAAATAAAATGTTTATCTTGGTATCATCATTACAGAATACAGTGATTTATGAATAAGAAATGCATGTTGAATCTTTAAGTAATTTAAATATTAAATATTAAAATGTGGAATGACTTTGTGTATGGCTTTATATCAGGAAAGATTGAAATCAGTTTTGGACGTCAGGACCTATGACATACGTATTAAAAGAGAGCATGATGAAGAGAGAGAGAGAGAGAGAGAAAAGAGACTGAATGAGAGATGGCAGACAAGCAGGATGTACATCTGAGCTGAATTAGAGTGAGCTCATTGTGTACAGCTCAGGCTTTAATAGAGCATTTGGAGAGGAACGCCCAGGCCCTGTTCCTCTCATTCCTACACTGCTGTGTCATTCAGAGCCCCGGGGCTGTCCGCCCGCCATGACAGAGAGTTGGGAAGAGAGGAAGAATGGGATCAAGAGTGGATTGTCAGGAGGAATGGCCCTCAGGTTGAGGGAAGCGAGGAAGAGGATCAGGAAGATGAAGGCCTAAATGGGTAAGGGGATGATGAAAAGAGCAGCTGGAGAAAGTGAAGTAGAAAGAGTTCTCTAAAGGGAGAAAAGGGGTCTGATCAGGTGTAGTTTGGTGAATGGTGGCATAGCCTAAAAGATGAGTGAACACAGCACAGAAACTAAAGTGTACAGAAGATATAAAGCGGGATCCTAAAGGAATGTAAAGATGGGCCACAAGGTGTCAGATATTCTTGCATTACTTGCAAGGAAATGCATAAACTTGCTGCTCTAGAGGCTTATAGATTGACATTATGAGTAAGCCTGCAGATGTGGTTTTGGCAAGAAGAGAACACAGCCCTGTTTTGGAGGTGTCACTTTGAGGAAACTGAGAAACAGGTTTTGATAAATGCAGCCAGTGTTCCTGAACACCGCAAAGCTCCACACATGACATTGTATCCTAGCCAATGGACTGCATCAGCAGAGTTGTCACCTGGGTCTGACTCTGTTTGATTGGCTCTGTCTGCAGTCAACTGGTGGGCGGGAGTATAGCCACGTGATGAGTGAAGCTCTCAGGCTGATATATGGGCAGCAGGTTCTATTGACAGGCGTAGGCAGGACTCATGGACCAGTTTCAGTCACATGAGGAAGAAGCTGGTCCTGTGCCAGATCATTTTTTCTCTCTGGACCAGTCCTCCTTGTGCTGAGGGAAATAATTGCACATAATTATGGGTTTTTATGCACTACAGGAATTGTAGGATGCTGCTTTGCCCTGAGGATGTCCCAGGACGAGTCTCACACTCTCGTAGATAGTGCTTAGCTGGTTTAAGGTGCTTGTCGCTACATTTTTTCACACCTAGATAATTGATATAATTCCACATGTTGAGTTATATAATTCATGGGACAAGGGCATGCCAAGATTGCATACCCTTCCCCAAGTGGTAATTGCCATCTTTTTTAATAAGAGTCTCACAAGCCATTAGGACTTGATTTATTTGATCACATTCTTATAACTACCATCCCCCCTCCTGCCAGCACTAGCAGTCCCAAGCCCCAAGTACTGTGGCACTGTCTGAAGCTGTACACCCCTTTGTATCTCAATCCCCTTCTCTCACCCCCACCACCACTCTCTCTCTCTCTCTCTCTCTCTCTCTCTCTCTCTCTCCATGATTAAAGTGGTAAATCAGGAGCAGGTCCCGTGCTGTATTTACTCAGAGCGCCAGGCAGCTGCAAGCTGTTTGGACTCTCTCTGTTTCTCTCACTGTTTAGGCCCGTTGTTGTGGAGACCGCACCACCATCTCCCAGTGGCTGGAAGCGAGCCCAGGGCTGTTTTGGTTATATTCACACAGAGTAAAAGTTCCTTGCTCTTGCTGTGTCTGCTCCAGTTAGCATTGACCTCACCAGCATGGCGCATAGAGAGAGAGAGAGAGACAGAGACAGACAGACAGAGAGAGAGAGAGAGAGAGAGAGAGAGGTGGGGGGTGGGAGGAGGGCAAGAAGCCAAGAGCATTACATCATTGTTGGAAGGAGAGAAGAAGGGAAGGATATGAGTCAGTGGGCTAACTGTGCCTCTCTCTCTCTCTCTCTCTCTCTCTGTCTCGCTCTCTGTGTGTGTGCTACAACCAGGCCTCTAGTGTTGAAGTCACTGAAGTTGAACCTTGTGATCTGGCTGAATGTCTTCTGTTTAATTTATCTGTATGCAGATACCTTTGTATACCATATGGCACAAATGGTATGACCTACTGGACTCTCAAACACCCATTTATCCACAGTGCATTTGGAGCATTTCCCTGATGTGCAGAGTTCATAGAGCTGGAGTACTACACATGGAGTCCTCTCATCTCATCTGGACCTGGCCATGCCCAAGTGTATACTGCAGGAATAATTGTATTTGTGTTAGGACTGAGTGTCCTATCAGAGATAATTGTGAAAAAGCGCTAGAGGAAGGATCTGAAGACAAAAAAAACTGCAATGCTGGAAGAAAGCTCAAGATAAAGACAGAAAGAGGGGTGATGTCATATTGGGAAAAGTGGGGTTGTGTGTGTAATCTGAGAGCCAAGAGTCGAGCTGCATGTTTGGATTTACCAGGGCTCTGATTATTATTGTCCCAATTCACAGGCGTTTTATATACAGTATATTAGTAGTGTACAGTATGGCAACAATGTATATCACAACATGGTTTTAAATGATCACAGTATCAGTATATATCATGCTATCATGTTATGCCGCTTTAACTACTGAATTATGCTGCTACACGTAATTAGGAAAGCCTGTACCTCTAATCGTTTAAGTAATTATTTAATAAGCCAATTGTGTGGCAGCACTGCAATGCACAAATTGAGGCAGATGAGCTACAACAGCTGAAGACCACACAAGGTTCCACTTCTGTCAGCTAAGAACAGAAATCTGAGCCTGTAGTGGGCACAGACTCACCAAAACTGGACAGTTGAAGACTGGAAAAACATAGCCTGACCTGATTAAGAACAATTTCTTCTGGGGCACAACAGCATGAATCCATTGACCCAACCTGCCTTGTATCAAGAATCCAGGCTGGTAGAGTTGGTGTGAGGAATGTTTTCTTGGTGCACTTGTGGTCTGTTACTACCAATCAGTGATCACTTTAATGCCACAGTCTATTTGAGTATTGTTGTAAGGTTGATCATGTGCATCCATTCATGGCCACAATTTATCATCTCCTAATGGCTACTTCATAATGCATCATGTCACAAAGCAAAAGTCGTCTCAAACTGGTTTCAGGAACATAACAATGAGTTCAGTATCACCTGAAAAACCACAGGAGTTGTTTGATGCAGTCATGTCAACATGGACCAGAACAGCACTATGAAGATGAGAGTAGATGAGTGAATGATGACTTAAATAGAGCACTAGTGAATTTTGGATAATGAGTGACATCAGCTGTGTCCTGTGCAACCAGTATGGATACCACAATAGAAAACCATATTGTCAGCTTTTTCCCTCATTCTGTTGCATCACGTTCTTTATTATATTAATACATGTAATATTGTAATGCTGTTTTTTTATACAAGGGTGTTTTATATCAATATAACAGTATAAACAAAATCCATACCTTAAAAAGAATTATATCTAACATGCCTGATCAATCATGACACTTCCCACTGCTAATGTACATGTTGGTAGGTGGATTGGCTAGTCTAAATTACCTCAGGTGTGAATGAGAGTCTGTGTGTATAGGATGACTGGCGTCCGATCCAGGGTAGTTTCTGTCTCAACTTCTGGTTGTATAGTGTATGTGTGTGTGTGTGTGTATGTGTGTTTATGCATACAAGATGCCTGGGGAACTTCTCAGTGTCTTAAATTGTTTCGGTCTCTAGTTCCACCACCTTCAGTCTCTCTGGGTCAGGTGAGCAGCTGACAGCAGGAGAGCTGCTTTCTTTCTCTTTAGCCAAGCTCAGCTGCAATTTGGAGGCCTTCCTGCCCTGGGCTCCTTTATGCACAAGAGAGAGACTTGTCTCTCTCTCTCTCTCTCTCTCTCTCTCTCTCTCTCTCTCTCTCTCTCTCTCTCTCTCTCTCTCTCTCTGTTTCTCTGTTCCTTCCTCTCTCTTCCTTTTTCTCTCTACACAGCCTTGTTTTTTCATCCCCTTGTTGCCTGGGTGGAGGCCCAGACTCAAACTGAGTTCTTGTGTTACACTGCTCTTTCTCACTCAGATGCTTTTGCTGGTTACTCCATAACTCAATTTTATTCATACTTTGACCTGAGGGAGTACTTCTTTCAGATTAGATGCCAGATGTGCGTTAATTCCTCTAAAATAGATTGAATCAATTATGATCTTGGATTGATTGCATTTATGCACAATTATGCTCCTCACTATGCACAATTATCCTCCGTACAGAAAAGTAAATGGTAAGGATTTTAATAATTGTATACGTTTGATTGGAGAGCACAAAACAAGGGAGGAATGAGAGAATACAGAGCAGTGTGTATAAATTCTGGGCCTGGAGTACCCATTGTCCTGCACAGTTGTTGTCTTCCTTTAGTTGTTTTTCTTCCTTTAACTCACCCAGTTCTACATAGTTCAGGCTTGTTAATTAGCTGATAAGTTATGTTGGGGGTAGGAAGGTGTATGGCAGGACCAGGACTGAGAAACTGCACTACTATAGCATTTCTTAAATCAGGTGCTGGGACCCCACAGAGTTTTTTGCTCTGTCTCTTGTGTTGTGTGAGGACTAGATTGAGAACAAATTCTCTAAGAATTCTGACACACCAGAGACATTTACTGGTACTGGTTAGTCTGTTTGATATTTTTTTATATCATACATGTATGACTAAGACAAAGATTAATAAAACTTCTTTAGAGCAAATTCATATGCATTTGAAGGGATTATAGTACGACTGAACTGATAAGGCGTGTGTGGATAGCAAGATGCCAGGGTGATAGGCAATTTGTTTTGCAGATGGAAAATAGAGCTGAAATGTGGCTCACTTTTAGTAATGTGAAGAATTGAAAGTGGTTGATCTGATTCTGTCCTCGTATCCGTACAGGCGTGCGTCAGAAACTGAGATGTCTTGTTAACATGGCACACAAGTTTGTGAAGGGGCCCTAGCATTGATCGTGATGGATTGGAGCATTGAACATAAATGACAATATGTCAGAATGTTAATGACAGTGCCTGTGTGTGTGTGTGTGTGTGTGTGTGTGTGTGTGTGTGTGTGTGTGTGTATGCGCGCGTGTGCGTGTGTGTGTGTGTGTGTGTATGTGTGTGTGTGTGTGTGTGTGTGCACATGTCAGCAGAGCAATTGCTGCCATTTAGCCTGTATAAATACATGTATTTGTTCAGGTGAGGAATGTTTTCCCCCTTTCCTACATCTACCACCCAGCCGTCTGTCATCCCTCCTTCCTTGCCATAATAGGGTTCAGCACTGGCAAACGTTGGTTATTCATTATTCTGTGTTCATTAAGCACATCCTTCTTTTACGACATTAGCATGCATGCTAAAATGTAAGCAACCACATAGCCTGCTGTGTAATGAAATGTAATTGTGTTGCCCGTAGCAGGGCAGCTGCAAAGCTTTGGGCCTACCAGCTAAATAATTGATGGCAGTTGCTTAAATGACATCATTGAGTGCCTGTTGTGTATAGTGCAGATTAAACAGGGCAATACATGCCAGAAGGATTGGATGTGATTGACTCTAAAGTGCCAGCTCTGAAGAGTTTAGCTAGGAGTATCTTGAGTTTAGCATTAGCATCTTAATATCTTATCAGAAATTAGATGTTTTAGGTTTACACTTCCCAAACAGCCTGCCACTATCTTAATATTACTGCAGCCCCATGCTTAATCATGCACTCTGTTCATATTGCTATTGAAACACATTATTTATTTATGAGTTATCAAGCTATACACTTGGGATGTTACTCAATTTCTGTATCTGGATTTAAGACTGAAGTAGGTGTGGCCTAAATCAAAAGGCTTTTTCCTGTCTTTTTTCCCCCCTATTTTCTCCCACTATCCAGGTAGGCAAAGGCTATCTTGTGCATTCTCTGAGGCATATGAAGCCAGTCATGGCATTGTTTTGTATGCGGGGTCACCCCTCACTAGTTCACAGATGACTGTGGCATCATTGGGATTTGAACTTGCAAGCTCCAGATAATAGGGCATAAGCTTCTGTATCGCGACTTTTAATCACACCTGTGCAGTTATTAAGTTTTTTCCAGCCCACAATATTTTCTAATTAATTTAGTAGGTTCTGGTTCCCAAACATATAAACAATATGTCATCCTGACCAGGCAATTGGTTCAGTGAAGAAATGCTGTGTAAATAGCATGTTAATGACTGTGGTCTTTGTTTTTCCTGAAATTGTGATGTATGATTGCTTGATCACGTTCACATAAAAGTAAAAACCTCTTGCTTGCTTTTTTTTGTTGCATCCTGCAGGTCCTCAATTTAGAGCACATTATCTGTTCATTTTAAAGTAATATATTTGTTTGGTTACAGACATACTCTATACTCTACAGTCAGTTAGTGAATGAAAAACTATTTTTTTTTAACTTCTTATACACTGTATGGCCAATATAGTGTCCACTACATGTGGGCATGTGACCCTAACACCCATATGCGCTTGTTGAAGATCCCATTCCAGATTTAGTCCCCCCTTTTGCTGACATTATGACCTTCACTCTTCTGAGAAGGCTTTCCGCTAAATTTCGGGAAAACAGAGAGTATTAGTGAGGACAGGATCTGGTGTAGGATGAAGGGGCCTGGAGTGCAGTCTGCAAAACATTTCATCCTAAAGGTGTTCAGTGGGGTTGATGTCAGGGCACTTTTCTTCCACTTTTGCACAGGAGCGTTGTCATGCTGGAACCAGTTTGAGCCTCTTAGTTCCAGTGAAGGGAAATTTTAATGTTACAACACAAAAAGACGTCATATGCAAGTGTGTGCTTCCAACTTTGTAGCAACAGCTTTGGAGAAGAACCACATGGCCTAGTGTCCATGTACGTTTGGCAATATAGTGTAGCTTATCATAGTAGTTCAGCATAACACTTATACAATCAGCTTTTCATCTCAGTATATAAAATAAAAATATTAAAAAATATTAAAATAAAAAATAACCAAACTGTAATGTTAGCAGAAAGAAAAGGTATGCATATAACACTCACCGTACAAAGCAAAACTACACACTGCATGCTAACTGTTCTTCTGACATTGCATGTAGGCCTGTATTTGTAAGTCTTGCATGACAGAGGTAACGTTAGCTAGTCTAATATTAATAACAAATAGCTAGCTTGTGAGTTGGCGTGAATTGACTTGTTGCTGAAGTTGTTGTCAATAGGCAAAGGATCACTGTAAATTCTGAGGTATTAAAATGGCAGGGATTCGCAAGGATCCTGCCATGCAAAAACAAGTTTAAGCAGTAGTGGAAAGTAACTAAGTACATTTACTCAAATACTGTACTTAAGTACAATTCTGAGATGCTGCTTTATACTTCCACTCCACTACATTTCAGGTCTCAGAAATATTGTACTTTCTACATCACTATATTTATTGGCACGGCAGCTTTACTACTTACTTTTAAGATGAAGATTGTTAAGAATGTACCATTGCTTTTCTATCTTTTTGGCATCTGAAGTCTTACAAAAAGCAGCGTGTAATTGGGTCACATTTTAGATGTCTATGAGTTGTTAACAGCTGCAACAAATACTGATATTTCTCCTCTAAACTTCTCCACTGGTTTCATTTCAGTAAATGTTCAAATGATCCAATATCTCACCAAAAATCAAAGATTAGAGAAAAGGTCTGATACACAAAACTGAAAACAGATTTGTATATCAGAATGTTCTTTTTTCTTCTTTCCACTCCCATTAATACATGCTGCTTACACACTGATGCTTCAGCATTAATAATCTAATGATATCATATATAATAATATATCAGTCAGAGGGACAAAACTTGTACTTTTACTTTAGTACTTTATACTTTGCTGCTAATACTTATGTACTTTACTTAAGTTGGATTTTTCATGCAGGACCTTTACTCACAATGGAGTATTTTTAAATTGAATTGAGTACTTACATATATCATAAATATCATGGCACTTTTAGCACTTCAAACCACATTCTACTCAAACTTGTCACAAAGATGTCTTAATGTCTTAAAGATAAGGAAGTCTGTTATACTTCACAAGAGGCATGATGTCTTTTTCACTTTCAGTAATGTGTTAAATCTATGACAGTAACCATAGATTTCATTTTAGCTTAGGTGAAACTTCTCTGAAAACTTCAGAAACATTAGTGTTAGAAAAATGGTTGTGGAGTATTCTATAAAAACAATAAAATATATATGTCTCTTGATGTATACTAGTTTTTCAGTAGACTGAAATCTATCGAACACTATGCCCTAAAATTGTCTTGGCTTGTCATGGCTTAAACCTGCTTGCAGTCCAGTGAGGATATGATGAGATGAAGAGATGATAATGACTCATTGAGAGAGTGGAAATGTTGGCACTAACTTCTTAGAAATTAGGACCAAAAAAAGGGAAGTTTAATTACTGTGAAGACACATTCAATGTTCCCTATTTGTTAATGGAAGTATGCATCATTGTTATTGTTCAGAAATGACATACATGCGCTTGTTGGCATGTATTTTCTCACACATCTGTCCATCCATTTGTCTGTCTCCCTTAGCCCAGTTCCTGGTTCTCTCTCATCACTGCTGCACTTGAGGAACAGACAGCGACAGCCTCTGCCAGCTTCCATGCCTGGCACTCTGCCCGACCCCACCATGCAGGGATCCTCCGCCGTGCTCATGCCTGTGAGTGTTTTTCTTTTTTAAACGGAACCTGACAATATCATAATCCACATGAAACTTCATATGGTTGTAGCCCCACTGTAGTCAGATATGGAATATAAGGCTTGTGTCCCTAGGTGTGTTTCCCTTCATGCTAGTGTCCCCTGATGTGGGGTAGGTTCAAAACACTTTTTGCGCAATAGCTCGAAAGCCATTTTACCTAAAATTATGGAGTTTTATGGAAAATTGGCCTCTAGGAGGAGCATTACCCTAGCTCATTACAATTCATTTACGAGTAGCGTCACCTAGTGAATAATGTTCAAAGCAAAAAATCTAGTAATTCACTAGCCAATATCTTGTGATCTATAGGTTCAAACCTAACAAAATTTTACTCCCTGAATCACTGCCACATTCTTTAGACGCATGCTAAATTTCATGAAATTTTATGCATACTGGGTTCTGCAACTTTCATATTTCAATATCTCAAGAACTGCTTAAGCTACAATTTTGAAATTTGATCTGCTTTTCTCACTTCATTCTTGCTCTTTCTCTCACTTTTTGTGGCAGTCATATAATGCCTATTATATTTTAGTGATTTCTACTATAATTTTTGATTCCATGCAGTTTTTAAAAACACAGTTCTGCACACCATCTACTCACATGCCTTTTGCAGACTGAAATGATTGACTGGTCTTTCAGTCAGCTTTCCCAGGGCCTTGCACATATCAGTGACCCAGGAGGCCATCCTAGAGTATAGATTCCTACCACAATGTCCGTAACTTTAATTGTGTTGTAGCAAAGTCAATAAGAGCTGGACGTATGGAGAAGACTGTAGCGAGAGTCAGTGTGTGAGAGCACACGCATCAGGGTTTTAATGACACAACACATGTTCTCATTGTAATTGAAGCCAGTCCATATTGATGGTGAGGAAAAAGAAGCTTAGTGGTGATTGAATTAAAGCTGGACAGTTTTTTGGCAAGAGACTGATGTCCCAGGAAAGGGGTGCAGTGTAGGGACATATTTTTATACCAAATATTTCTTCAGTAATTTCTGCAGGCTGCTCTGTGTCCACCTGGCTGGGCTCGTGGGGGAACAGAGGGGGGTCGTCTGGGGACTGGAGAAAAAAAAAAGATTGTATGGTTTAGGAAAAGAAATGAGTGTTTCTCTCACACACACCTGCACACATGCTTGTACTACCTTTGTGGTATTCCCATTGACTATTGTTTTATTATTAAAATTGCATACAATTGAATTTTTATAGCTGCATATGCAATGTTATGCCTAAAACTAAAGCAAACCTTAACCTCAGTAGCTAAAGGAAGTCTTTCTGTTTTTTTCTTTTTTCAAATAAAAGTGGCAAATTTATTATAATGTTTTTAAAATGAAGGCCAAACATACCCTTAAAGCCAAAGTTGATATTCCTATTATCACAAGGACATTTGGTTTCCTCAGAGGCTAAATATGTTTCCCACACACACGCTTGACACAAGTAACCACTCGTGCAAGTACCAGACTATTTTTGAGTTTCACACTTCTGAGTTACTTCCTGTGTTAGTTTTATTTTGACCACTCTTTTGCTCACACAAATAAGAATGCGAAATCAGAAACACACACACACACACACACACACACACACACACACACACACACACACA
>JAOVVH010000054.1:25900108-25912023 GCA_028566435.1 Scorpiodoras heckelii
AAGGGGACTAACAAAGTATGCAGAGAAACAGATGGACTACAGTCTGTAATTGTAGAACTACAAAGTGCAGCTATATGACAAGTGGAACTGAGAAAATGGACAGTGAGTTTAGAGAAAAGGAGGTGGTCATAATGTTATGCCTGATCGGTGTATATCATACATACATACCTCATCACACATGCACCACTTCCATTTACAGCGTTCACACACACACACACACACACACACACACTGGACACATAATCAGTGATATGACATTTTGATGCGTATCATGCTTTTCACTGTCACATGCTGAAAATACATAAAGTCAATGCTCATTTGCTCATTTTCATTTTACAACTACATTCTGGGCATAAAACTAAAACGAATCCTCTATGATATAGAGGTGTTTAAAGAGTACAGTTTCCAGATACATCAAATCAGTTTTGCTCAGTTTACTGTGTCCGAAATCATTCACTCGTTCACTACTCCTTACTCACTATCACAGAGTGTTCTGTAGACTTGATAAGTGAGCCCATCAGCAAAGTGACTTTCGAGACCACTAGGCTCATTTTATCTATACCATTAACTTTGTCATTGCTTTCATACAATTAAAAAGTACAAGATCCACAACTCCTGGTGGACTAATAACCGCCATGCAATTTTATGATAAATACATTTTATTTTGAGCATATTTTTGCAAATTAATAAATACGAAGTACTTTATTTTGGCCTTTTATATTGTTATGTGTGGCTCTGCTCACATTAAACATATTAAAACATAATTATGAAACATTTTCATGATGCCAATGAAAATACTTCTTAATAATACTCTTTGTAAAACCCATAAAATGCCACCCAAAACCAGTCTTTCTTTCTTTGTTGTCATCATCATAAAATTTTTGTTCCGTTCCAGCACAGTGCATGATGGTATGTAGAGCTTGGTTAGTGACCATCGGTTGCACACTACTTTTCACAATGCATTGTAGGATACTTTGAGGCCACTATAATAATAGTATAATAGTATAATAATTAATAATAATAATAATAATCACTATACATTCAGACAGCACTACAAAATGGCAAACTCACAATGTAGTGGACTACATAGTGAGTAGTGAGTGGTTTTGAACACAGTGATAGACTTATCCACATTAGTCATTTGGATGTACAGACATTGGATGTTACAAATTAGGGGTTTAAACACTGTCTGTATCTCGACCTTTTTAGTGCTCCAAATATGCTTATCTGTATTCAGAAGTGGGCACGGCCTAAACTGGAAGGACTTTTATAGTGAAATATGACCCCTACCACTATCTCCACAGAAACACTGGAAAACCCCAGAGGTAGACATGCAGGCATTGTCAGTATGGGGTGTGTATTCTAGCTCTGACAGTTTCTCAACCTCAGCTATATCACTTGTAGTGTTATCTTTTTATAATTCAGCTCATGCAGTTATTATACTTGTACCTGCTCACAACATTTTCTGCAAAAATGTTGACTCTATTTCCCAATATATAAATATATTTGTAGCTCACTTTAGACGTGCATGACCCTGACCTGACCTGTGCTCATCGACTCACATTCACATTAATTAATGTGGTCTTTTTTTGGTCCCTGAGCTTCCCCACAAGGTTCATATCTGATCTGCTCACATGAAAGTAAAATTCTTCTGCTTGCATGATTTTTTTTTGTTGCACATGATCCCATTCCTGATGCACAGCTCTATTCTCACCCAGTGGCCAAGCTTTCTGTAACTAACTAACTGAATAAATAAATAAATAAATCACACCCCTTATTCACATCAGTATCTGTATCTTTTTAGAATACTTTATCCTGTCATTCCAAATAATGTATTTGTATTTGGCTATATCCTTATTCGAGATAAAATTCCCTGTTAATACTGTCTTCTAGATTTATTAAATTTTAACGACGTCTGAATTTTGTTAACACTCACAGCCAACTGTGACTATACACACACACACACACACACACACACACACACACACACACAGCTAAACTATTTCTCTGCTTCTTAGGTCCAGAAAGCAGTCCAGCAGGAAGTCCGACCCCTGTGACCCAGCAGCAGGTCATCCAACACAACACCATCACCACATCCAACACAGCCCCCAATCACTGCACAGACATCAACCCCATCCACTAGAGACTCTCCATGTCTAAGACGCTCGAACAGCTGCACCATGAGCTCCGTGAACAAAGGCACACCTCTGGGCCTCTGCAGCAACTCTTTCTTCCATATGTATTTGGTACATGTAAATCTCATGGTTTCTTTTGCCTTTTTGTTTGTTTGTTTGTTTTTTAAATATGAAAATAGTTTAAAAAGGATGTCTATCAAAATTAATCCAGTGCTGTACCTTTTAGCGTGACCCGTTCACACAAAGTCAAGGTACAAAGTTACTCGTGACTTTACATACGAGGAGAGCGTTTGAGACTGTTGTGTTTCTGCATGTTTTACTGGTTTACTGACTGTCCCTCAAATACTACTGCCTTTCCGCATACACAACAGTCGAACTGCAGCCTTGATGTGTCCTTTCTCATTGCTCTGAACTATAATGCCAAAAAAAGCTGTTCCTTTTGTATCTGTTTATATTTACAAATGATTTACGATAATTAATTGTTCTGTCACACTTCCAATCTCCTGCAAGGCGATGAACTAAGAAACCCTAATTGATAATCCATTACGTATTGATGACAATAATGCTGTTAAATGGAAGCAATATTTTGCAGACTGACGAATGTTCAACAACTTGGCTATCATTGTACTGTCAATTTACCAGATTTCATTCACATCACAATATCACAGTGCAGTAAATGACCTGCTTAGCTGGTCCTTGGCTGTGGTGCTTTCAGCAGTGGCCAGTGATTTTAAAATCAAGTTACATCAAGTGTTTGATTTGAGTTTGAGCATCTGCCTTGTTGAAAATTCGTCAGAATTCTGGTGAGGCCCACTGTGTGTGTGTGTGTATGTGAGTGTGTGTGTGTGTGTGTGTGTGTGTGAGAGAGAGAGAGAGAGAGAGAGAGAGAGAGAGAGAGAGCACGTGTGAGAGAGAATCTCATTGGCTGCTCTAGCCATATGCTGAACCTCAGCATGGTGACACCCTGGAGACATCTCTGCTTACTAAAACCTCTGGGCCAAGTTACAAAGGCCTTCTGTAAAGTAAGAAAATAATGTAATCACCAGTTATCAGTGTTTGTTTAAATCTGCATGACTGTTGTTCTTTTGGATGCATATGAGGTTAAAACTTACCTTTTTTTGAGCATGTCTCTTGGTTGCTCCTTAAGTCTATGATTATGCAGTATGTAATAAGATCATACAGTCAACAGACTCAGCAGATGTTGATTAGATTGTTTGGATTGAGAGACATCCAGATCGAGTGTGTAAGTAAGCTTTATGAGCAGCTCTGCCTCTCAAGGACCAAGCAAAGATTCAATAGAGGTCTACAGAATTTCCTAGAGCAGATATGTAGAGGTCTGTAGGATGTAAAAATCTGCTGCTGCACTGGAGATCTTCATATTGATAGCAGCTTTTTCTTACTATAAGGACATTCCAATGTGAACCCTATTTTTTGCCCTTTGCATCTTTGTTTGGTTGTTTGTACAAAAGACCTCTTTACCTCAGGACTGCATAATCCCAGACACAAAGATGCCCACTGTAGCCCTGAGTGGCTGAGGAGGCCTTGAACCCATGTTGAGGTTGTATAGATTAACTGTCTCCCTTTAACTTTGACTTATTATGTAGCGCTTTAGTTTTGTCTGCCTCTAAGAGGATGTAGCATTTTACTATTTCTAAACAGGTACCAATCTAAACTATGTTTTCAAACTCTCACAATGTGCCTGAACTATGTTGACTTACTCATGCAAAAGAACGTCAGTCATTATTTTTATGTTGAAGGTTTTACGCTCTTTTGTAAAGGTTCAGACTTATTGCTTGTTTGCATGGATCTGTTGTTGGGGATTCATTCTGGTGGACACTTGGGTATTTCTCTGGAACTTGGAGGCCTGTGATGAGAGCACCTTGACCTTCTTTGACTATTCCCAGGCATCCATGGTGAAGCCCAACTAAATCCAAAAGGTTTGTTCCACAATGTTTTCCCCAACAGGAGAAAAGGTCCTTCTTCCAGCAGTTGAACTCTCACATATGCCACAGCTTGTCAAGGACATTTTACCCTTCGTAATTGGAAAATATTGATTTCCTTCACTTTTCCATGCAGCACTGTGTCTGGAGCGTGAGCGTGCTTAACCACCTCTACATTTAGAGGAGGATCCATGTAGCTGTCTATGCACTTTGACCTCTGCAAGTGGAGCAGAGTTTGAAATAGCCATATTGAAGACTCAGTGATTCTTCTTCTCCCACACCAGCGAGATGCAGACCCTGTCGTCCCATGGAGACAGAGGCATCGCAGCCTTTTGTATCTCCCAAAAAAGGAGTCCCTTATTGGGCCATCCTACTGGAATCCAAGGAAATGTATATCTTCACTTTCAGACTTTGTGTCTAGATGCTCTTATAGCTTTAAAAGATTTCAGATATCTCTTTCAGATGTCTCTATCTACAAAACTTTGTAGATAACCTTTGTAGGTTTTTCACACTGTGAACGTGGCTGGGGTCATAATGTGAAATAGAACAATAATGTTTTCTATTGAGTCTAAGACCTCATGTGTTGTGTTTGATTTCAGTCAGTTGCAGCAGTTTCCCCAATGAACAATGTAACTGAAGCCAGCACTTGCTACCTGTAGCATTGTAAAGAGGCTTTTCTTTTCAGTTGTTTTCCATGATTGTGGTTTGTTAATGGTAAAACCGAAATTGATAATAGTACATATATGTCATCTCAGTGTGCACTTCAATACTGCACCCTAGTTTCTTTATAGCGATGTAGTGAGCTAGCAAGAAAGTTGACCACATAGCTGTCTTATTCCTGACTAAAAATAGACGTGATATTTGTATGGAACTCTTAACTTTTGCCTCCACCTTCTCCACTGCGTTAAAGGTTGTATATTACAGGCTTAACCAGCAAGGCTCATGAACGATAACATTTAAATGAGCCACTGTGGAGGACCATATGGTTGTTGTTGTTGGATACAATTATCATCCAGCAACATGTCTTAGGCCACGCTGGAGTAGCAAAGTTAAACAACCATCAGACGTCCTGCAGTATTTCATCTCCTCAGTCTTTTCATTTCAAATGACAGCAGATCAGGTTAACGTCCGCTTCGGGCGACATCACCTCTGCTCACCACAGAGGCCGAGAGCAAAACAGATTCAACTGGAATGATTTACAAAAGGAAAATAATACAGATTAATCTCAACTTGTTGATTTGGACTTCGTTCCTTTATAAAATGAGTGAATAGGTTTGTCTTTTGTACTTCCTTTCTAAGAAAATCAAGAGAAAAATGTGTGTGCAAGTATCCGTGTGTGTGTGTGTGTGTGTGTGTGTGTGTGTGAGTGTGTGTTATTTTTTGCAAGATGGTGGACATTAAAAAAAGTATAAATGTATTATTTGAAACATAAAAATAAAAATATTGTATAGGTTCTCATTAATCTTGCTCATATAATGCAACCACCTTTCTTCTTGAAAGGAGTCAATGTTTGGTACATGTTGTAAATAATGTTTGCATAGCACTTCAAGTATTTGTTCAAATGTTTGTTCGAATGTCTGTTCATTTCTGTGCATAAACCTTTCCTCGTTTCTTCCACATCCTGGATTCAAACATGCCTGCGTAACTTTGTACATTTTATATATGTTTGTGTTTGTTCATTCGTTTGTCTATGCATATGTACAGATGTGAGATCACAGCAGCTATATTACAGTATGGAAATAAAGCACTTGTTCAGTAATAAAGCAAGCCAAGTTTTACTAAGTCATGAATAGTGCATCAATCTACACTTACATCTACACCTTTATACAGGATACTAAGTCTCAAAAATATTGCTTGTATTTCATTGATATACATAAGCTATGATTGTTAGCTATTTTACACTTTAATCTACAATTTTACAGGTTCCTCCAGAACTCTATATCACTTTAGAGGAATAAACCATAAAGTAAGATTTTCTTCCTAATTCAATGCTCAGTTTGATTTCATCAGCTTGTTGAATTACCTGTGTATAAATAGTTACTAATATCTAATAATATAGTCCATAAAAGTATATAATTGTAACCAGCTGTAATCAGTTGCAGTGCTCCCTATGGGTGACACTTCAGGAATGTTGTAGTGATGCAGGGTGTGAAATTTCATGAATTTGACAAAAATTGGTGTGAAAAAAAAACCTTTAACAAAAACTATATGACTGCCAGTGCTAGCTGTGGTGGTTATAATAATATAGTCCATAAAAGTATAGAATTATAATTAGATGGTTGAGGAATAAATGTGTTTATGATGAAGTTGAGTGAGTGGAAATAACTATGCAGACACTTGTTATTAATATAGTATGCATATTAATATAGTACCAGTACATATCTGAACAAACAAGTATGTATTTGTACGCAAAAACAAAAATGGAAAAGTATTCATGCACCACGATATTACAATAACAATATTAGTATTTTGTTGTAAAGCTGATGTTGACGATTTGATATCACTTTGATATACAGTACAGCTTTGATATGATACAGTAAGATGGCAAATTGTCTTCAATTCCCCACAGTTACAAAGATCCTTCTGATGAACTTTCAAACACAGTCATGGGGCAATTTTGTATCTCCAATTCACCTAACTTGCATGTCTTTGGACTGTGGGAGGAAACCGGAGTACCCGGAGTAAACCCACGCACACACGGGGAGGACATACAGACTCCACACAGAAAGGACCCAGACCGACCCCACCTGGGGATCGAACCCAGGACCTTCTTGCTGTGAGGCAACAGTGCTACCCACCAAGCCACCGTGCCGCCCCAATAATATATACAAGGATATATTAGGCAGCAAGTGAACAGTCACTGGGCAGAAAATGGGCAATGGGCAAGTGTAGGGATCTGAGTGACTTTGACAAGGTCCAAATTGTGATGGCTAGACATCTGCATCAGAACATCTCCAAAACAGCAGGTTTTGTGGGGTGTTACCAGTGTGCAGTGGTTAGTACCTACCAAAAGAGGTCCAGGAAAGCTGGTCGGGGCAGTGTGATGTTCTGGGCAATGTTCTGCTAGGAAACTGTGGGTCCTGGCATTTATGTGGATGCTGCTTTGGCACATATCAATTACCTAAACTTTGACTTCTATCAGGATGTCTAAATATGTGTTAGTAATTTGTGACAGTCTTAAAATACAGTAAGCAGATAGAGGAAAAGGGAAGGGAAGAGATTGTTTCTCAAACTTTTTCTTGAAATTTGATTTATTGATAAATCATAAGTAACTGTACTACACATGAGACTTTTTAAAATGTGTCACTAAGGATGAAAGTAAAGCCTAAACTAATGAAAATGTGTCTCAAATTAGCAAACATGCTAAAATAGGTTCCAGTCACGCTTGGCCATAGCCTATGTGTTCGAAATATGATCTACATTTATTTCTTTGCATTTAAACAGTTTACAATCTGAGGATTTCAGAAATGTATCATGTGCTGGGCATATGGTTTAGACAATGTGAAAATGTGACAAAAATATGTCAAAAATGTGTTCATATTACCTGACCTCATCTTGTGTTTTGGCTATTTTGTTGCCGAATAGGTCCACCAGAGAACAATATTTTGTAACTGGTTTAAGTTTTGCAACCACTTCTACTTACCTTGTCTTGTTTGTGTTTCTGACTTTATCCTTCTGTGATTTGCTATGCATTTTTCCTTTATTAGTGGCCTTTGCATGATTTGTATTTATTATTCCTGTTTGGCCTGTTTGGTTGATCTTGATGCTTTGCTTCGTGATTCACTTCTGTGTTCTGCTGTCATTGATTTTGTACAATCTGTGTTTTTTATTATTCTTTGGTATTTTTGCTGAATCTTTGTTTTTTATGTGTCTCCCTGTTGTTTTTGTTTTGTTCATTCTCCTGTGATTAGTGTCCTTTGTTTCTTTGTGAATTCTATTGATTCCAACTCCTATAAGCCTAATCATAATCACTGATGCCATAGAACAATAAGAACACACAAGCATTTCCAGCTTTGAATTGTCTCAACCCCCTGGACTTTTCGAATTGTTTTTCTTTTCTTGTTTTTGTTTGTCCCTAGTTACCTTTGGCCAAGTTGGCAAAGCCATACTCTCTCTAATGTATGAAGCTTGAGTGCCCCCTATAGTGCATAGGCTAGTCAATTCCATGTAGACCCAATCCAACCCAGTATACAGTATAAACAAATAAGTGCGATCATATAGTCAACCAGTGAATACATCTACTCAGAGCAGCCATAACATTAAAACCACTGAAAGGTGACGTGAATAACATTGAATATCTTGTTACAATGGCACCTTTCAAGGGGTGGGATATATTAGGCAGCAAGTGAACAGTCAGTTCCTAAAGATGATGTGTTGGAAGCAGGAAAAATGGGCAAGCATAAGGACTTTGACAAGTGTCAATTTGTGATGGCTAGACGACTGGGTCACAGCATCTCCTAAATGGCAGGTGTTGTGGGGTGATCCTTGTTTGTCTTTCTATACTGGGGCAACTGCTAGACAAGAAGCCCTCCTAATAAATTCCTGGAAATATTGACAGTTTGAACCAATAATCAATCAGTTAACCAAAATCTTTGCATACGTAAGTTGTGTGTGTTTCTCTTGTTTCTCTCCTGTTCCCATTTTATGATTGCATCCCAAAGGTAAGGCTGCCTAAAGAAAGTCCTGTGGTTATAAGACGTGAAACATACATTAGGACATCAATTAGTCCATCCATCAATTAAGAAATATCCAAAATGTTTATATTACACATAGTTTAAAACAGGGATTATTACACTTACAATCTTTTGGTACTTTTTTGACTGCGATGCTCCTGTTCTTTCTGAACAACTTTGCATGAATCATGGCGAGTTTTGATGGCAGCACGAACACCTTAACACGCTCAATTAAAATACTCAGAAACTTTGTGAGATGATGTTAAATTAAATGTATTAAAAACAGGATTCTGCTTTTTCAATACCTTCTTCAAATGGCATCCAACAGGACATGGAGTGGAGTTTGAAACCCTATGTAGAGTAGGAAACAAAGGAAAAGAAGCCATATGGGATGAGACTTGATCAGAAGATGACGGATGGGTCACAGGAATGTTTGCTGTAATAATTTGCTGTAATAAAATCATATACACCTGTCCTGTCAGAGAGGTGCCCAGTGGTGGTGCTGTCTTGCCTTTGACCTTGGGAGTCTCACCTGTTATAGGATTGATACCTCACGACACATTGGTACATACTACACGCAAAATGGATAATTATGTCATTGGGTTCATCTAAATTTGGTAATTGGAAAGTTAACTGAATTAAATTTTTTGATCAGGAGAAAAAAACATGAGCACTGTCCCATTCAAAAGGCGTTGCATAATGGAAATACTGTGGTTGTAAGACATGAAACAATCATTAGGGCATAAACAGTCCATGTAATGAATCAATGAATGAATAAATCCATCAATAAATCAATTAGAGTATGAAGCAGTTTATGGCAGTCTACATGCTACATGCAATATGGCCAAACATGTCAAACTAGAAGTACATGCAAATCTATGTTTTAACACGTAACAGTTTGCATTATTTCTTGTGCCATTACATACTCCATTTTTAAAAAGGGAAAATGCCTGTTAGATAATCATTCAATTAAATAGTCAACATATGTGATTACAAAAAGTTCATTATTGTAGCCCTTATAAACTTTAAATCTACTATTACTCAAAATCTAAAGTAATTATAACAGTACCTTTAGGTCATGCGGTAAGTAATGTGCCTCCCTTTGGGTTAGGCTCTTTGGTGAGTCAAAATGGTGAACTACTGGTAACTTCTCACTACCACCTTCTGTTCATAAACGTCTGGAGACCACACCATCACACACACCAGGACCAAAGCATGGCTTGCAGGAGGCTGTTGATCAGAACAGCATAAAACAGAAGCTTTTCTCAAAACATCTAATATTATTTATATCAACAGGAGGATGGCTGTTTGGCCTAAATATGATATATCTAGTCTTTTTATATTTTTAAATCAAACAATTTATCTCTTGCTTGAAAAGTGTGCTGGGGTAAATTTCTTGCCACTTGGTCTGACATATTTCCAGTGCAATAAAATGCAGTAAAACATTTGTAAATGTGGCTTAAGTATCTGAATACTTTTTGGGGCCACTGTAAGTGCATAGTCCACAGAATACAAGCTACTGCAATACACAACAGCTGTACTGTTCACATTATGGGCATACACACAACATACAGCATGAATTATTTTTTTATTTTGGTTTCAGCTACGAACCATGACTGTGCCATACAAAATACACTTATTTTTCCCCAAACCACAAATGATACCACTGCTAATAAATTTAGTTTAACTTGGAAAATTACACAGTGGTGTATTTAAAGACTTATTGTGCATGCTTGCCCCCTGTAGATCAGAAAAGGAAACGACTAGACTCTTACACTGTTGAGCTGCCCAGCATTTTTCTTCTTCATCCAACACTGAAATATCAGTAGGACAGTAAACCTGTCATTTTCTAAATAAATAGACATATTATTACTGTAAACTTTTAAATATCTAAATTGATCTTTGAGGATTTGGATTATGTTCTGAGGATGTCTGTGTCATTTGGTTACAGTTAAAGGGGTCTCTGACTACAAAAGTTTGAGAACTCCTGCCATGATATAGATTAAAAGATTCAAGAGATTTATTGTCATATGCACAGTGTAAACAGGCGTTACAGTGTACAATGAAATTCTTACTTTGCTAGTCCTCTGACAAAATATTCAGTTTAAAAAAATTGTACAGCATTGTGCAAGGAGAATGAGGTAGAGTAGTATGTGCATTGTTAATGTGCAAAGAGCAGAGAGCAGCAAACATAATTAACAGATGGCATCCGTCATAAAGTGCACTGTGCATTATTGCAAATGACAGCAGAATGTGGAGTTCGGTGTGCATAGTTTGGGTGTGTGTTTGTGTGTTAGCCAGAAGTTCAGCCAGTTGGAGTGATGGTTAAAGTACCGTATATGGATCTATATGATATGGATTTCTACAACCCTAAAATATAGAAGCAATGCTAAATGTAATGAATATTTTTTTTAACAGTTTCATGACATGAATATAAAGAGTTTAGGTTAGGTTACTAATTACAGACTGTAAAATGCAACTTCATTGATATGAAGGATCTAAATCAGTATGTGTCAGTATGACAATAGTACTGTAAAGAAAACTGTAAACTTTTTAGTGTTAACATTTTTTGCATCACCCTGTAATGTTACTATACAGTATAATCAAAATATTGCACACATTTCTGACTGTTTTTCTGAAATACAATTTAGATTACAAGTTTTAAATGTCTGGCCTCTAGTTTTCAGGCTATTTGTATCATACAGTGAACAACAGCATGGGGTTAGTATAGTAAGGGAATCAAATTATAATGTAAAAATAAGTAAAAGATAAAAAGTTGTACTGAGTTATCACTGAGCCACTAGATGGCACCACAATAACATAATCCTGTTGAAGAAAAATAGTTTTGTATTGCAAAAGAATGAAAATATTGGTTTGCGTCAAAAAGTAAGGCATTTGCCTGCCTTTATTTTTTTTTTAAACCCAATGATTATTGATGCCATTTCTCTTCCTCTTTCAGTCTATTAGATTTGGAGAGTGGAAGCTAATAACTTTCTATATACAGCAAAGGATATATTGTACCAGTCAAAAGTTTGGACACACCTTCTCATTCAATGTTTTTATTTTTTTTTCCCCTACATTGTAAATTAATCCTGAAGTCATCCAGACTATGAAGGAACACATAAGGAATCATGTAGTAAACTTAAGTGTTAAACAAACCAAAATAT
>JAOVVH010000054.1:25927434-25938211 GCA_028566435.1 Scorpiodoras heckelii
ATATATTTTAAAACCAAAATGTTAAGCCTCCCTGCTGCTTTGATTTGGTATAAAGCCAAATGCCTGGTACTGAAATGAAATCATGGCATTTTGACAGCTGCCTCTGACAGCTCGGTTTGTCCACGGTATCAACTAAAGAGAGTAATAAAAAAAAAAGCGTGTTGGATCATGACAGTGTAATAAAATGTCATTGCATCCGGAAGACAAATGCACTGATATCCTGCTTGTTTTATTTTCATTTTCAGTATGATATCCATGTCAGAGCTTTAAGCATTTTCCAACACCTTTTACACACATGACATCGTCTCAGTAACTGAACCAGGTTTGTGCAAGCCATCTAATGTGGAACAACAGAGGTGGGATGATGATATGACAAGTAACTGACTTTGAGACATGTAGTGTCATATTCTCACAAGCAAGATTTTTGGTGTCAGCCAAAATCCCAAGTGTTCACATCAGTGGATCAAATTACAACATATCTCAGATTGTTTCAGGCCAGTATCAGTATCAGGACGCAGTATTTGCTCCAGAAGGTCTTCAGAAATGTTTAACTTACATTTTTTGTAATGGAGAGAGCTGGACTGTAATCCTCTGTTTTTAGTGTTGTTGGACGATGCATGCTAAGAGTTTTTAAAAGTTTTACAGCATGTAACTACCTTGCAGCTTTTTACCAGTCTGCCATCAGCATGAAGTTTTCTAAGTGCTAAACTCTTTTATTGGTTCACCTGAGGCATTAGTGCTGGTGCTAATTTCTTCAAGGCCAGAGCAGAGCTATGCCTTTATTAGATCTGTCAGAGCAGAGCTAATCCTCTTTGTTCACAGTCTGTTAAACATGAAAACGCGTCCGTGCAAATGTTTCAGGTAATAACTGCGATGAAGGTGAAGCCGTGTACACGTTTTCCTGCTATGAGTGAGTCGTTAAAGCTTATGCTGTGAACCGCAGGATAGCCAATTATCTGAAGAGCTGTACCCACTTGTTCTGTGCACTTAAGAGACAATTCCCATTGTCGCTCCTGTTCGTCACAGCTGAAAATGAACTTTCTATTCTATTCTATAGAAATGCTGAGAGTTTCGCATTCCTGAGAACAGCACAGCTTTTAATTTTCTGCCTCATGTGCTTTATGCCTGCGCTTCAGATCCTAATGGAGTACCTTGCTGCATACTTGTGCAGTACAGTGGGTGCATTAACAGTTATTACTATTAACATTAAGACTGATTATTGAACATGACGCTTAGGAACTAGATACAGAAACCTTTTTTGGGCTGTAACTGGATGTATTGTAACTTGGGAGAAATAAAGTTTAGCCCCCTGCGCGTTGCTTAGTGATGTAAAGTTGCCTAAAGCAATATTAAAGATGTTGTATACAGCTAGTGTGACACTGCCTTATAGTATGTGAAGAGCGAACGAGCACGCAGGTGTTCAAACACATGGCGTGTTTTGGAAAAGATAAGAACTGGACTGTAGCTTGGACTCAGTCCATCAGAAAAGCAGAAGGAGGCTCTGGGAAAGCAGAAGGATGGTACCAGCAGAATGAGTTCTGATAATGAGGAATTCACTGTCAAAGCAAAAGGTCTTGCACAGTGGGTGTGCCAGTTTCTGCTCTTTTTCTCTGGCTGATAATTGGATCACTTGAGCAGAGAGCCTATACTGTAAGCATGTGTGACTTGATTTGATCTGTTTTGCAGCTCTGCAGGTATGTAGGATGAGGATGTCCTTGAGATAAAGCATTTTGCTGGAGATGAACGTGAGCGAGCGGAGTTTGCACATAGTTTGGCGTTTAGTTTGTCCTGAAGTTTCTCGTTTTTGTGTACACTGAGATTCACTCCATGCTTCCTCTGAAATCTCTCACCTCCGCACACACACACACACACACATGTACACGATCACATTTCCTCCTGCAGACCTACCCAAGAAAGATGCAAGCCAAGCCAGCACAGCTCCGTGGTCCCTGAGCATTCCCAAACAGATTATGCTGTGTGTGTTGCTAAAGCACTAGATTGGTGCTGCGTCTGTGGGCTTCGAGAAGAGGAAAGTCTGTTGTGCCTGTGGTGTGTCAAGGGCTGTGATTATTGCCGTGCCCTCAGCCCAATCTTCAAGACGTCTCCCGCCGCACCGCTGCCAGGCTCCCAGACTCCCTCACAAAGCTGTCATTATTTTCTTGGAATGCCTTTTTGGCATCAAGGTTGTACTTGACTTTCACGGGGGATGTGAAGTTGTACACGGTCCATTTCATACAAACAGGAGCCGTAAACAAGAGGAGAGCTGCGGCTGGCTGCGTGCTGCAGATTTCGTCATGAAAGCAGTCTATATGCTTTGAAGGTTTTTTTATTCTACATCAGGACACTGAGTCAGGCTGCACAAATCTTAAGTGCTTTAATGTGAGGGTTTGTACTACATGATGAGAGATTGTATGTGTTCATACTGAGCAGTTGAAACCAGTCATTTGGTTCTATAAAGGTGCATCCAACAGTCACTCCTTGCTCTCGTGTATCACATATACCATCCATTTCTGGACTGTAGAGTGGCCAAGCCGGGATCATAAAGAAGCAGTCGAGTAAAAAAAAAATCCCTCTTGGCCTCCCAGAAACTCTGAGGTCTACACATAGCAATAAAACTCAACTGGTGCTCTGCCTGCAGTGACAAAGCTGGAAACTAAGGGAACTGTGAATGGTATAATCTGGAAAGCCTTTCATGGTATTTTTAGGGCTTTCATTTCAGAGGGAGGTTACTGTAATAGACACTGCGTATTTTTGGTCGTTTAAAGTTTTTTCCACTGCATCTCCCATGATTCTAGTTGGAGCTTTACCAGTGAGACTCACTAGTTTAATCCTGGCGTTTTATAGCTGTAGGAAATGTTCCTGGGTCAAAAAGTGACAAAGGCAAAGTTTTTTTGGATAGACACTGTGTATTTAAAGCCCAGGATGTCCACTGTCTCTGCATTCATTATTAATCTCTGTGTGTGCTCCATTTCACACTCCTGGTGATAATTAGAGAGTTTCTGAGATGTCTGCACAAACACAAGGTCCCATGTGCACACAGACACATTTTTCATGTCATATCCATATACAGCAACACTGTAAGTTCTTTATACAAATCGTTACCTGGTCCTAGTGCGGAAAATAGAAAAATATATCATAGGGTGTGTGTGTGGGGGGGGGGGTCTGAGAGAGATGTGGCAGCTCTGCTTAATGTTATCGTAACACTTAGAGAACAGTATGATGTGCAGATGGCCTCCCCACAGGAGACAGCACATGTCCCCAGAAATACTGGATCGGTGTGTGTATTTATGTGTGTTTGTGTGTGAACGAGCAACTGAGCGTGAATGTGTGTGGGAGTCCTGGCTACATAACATATGCGTGTGTTTTTGGAGAGAGGAGTGTCTTTATCATATGTGTAGAGATTTATATTAAGATGGTCTTCCATATCCAGCTATGGTTTGGCTTGTTTAAATGAATTAGGATTCCTGAACGTTTTCCATGTGTGTCTTTTGTGTGTGTGTGTGTGTGTGTGTGTGTGTCTGTCTGTGTGTGTGTAATATAGGAGTTCTGTGTTTGCTCTTATTCACCTAGGCTTACAATGAGTGACAGATAAGAGTCAGCAATGAGAAAAGGGAGCCTATAGCAGCAGTCAAGAACAGATGACACAGATCTGTGTGTGTGTTGGGGGGGGGGGGGTAAACAGAGTGTGGTAGACACTAAGAGAAAAAAGAGACACGTGATTTTAAGTGTTAGCCATGCCTATATGGGTAATATGCCCACAGCAGCCGTTACACTTTTAAAGTCAGCAGTGGACCCGTTTCTTCTGCTAGCTTTGGATGTCTAATGTACTGCTGTTTACTCAAGGAAGCCTATATACATCCTTCACACAAGCATTCTGACTCTCATAGGTTATAAAAAGATCCTTTAAATATACACTTAGGCAACTGCTATCAGAAAAATGAAACAGCGCAGCTTTTAATGCTGCCTGGCTTTGGTGCAGAGCATCTCAGTGTAAGGATGTTGTCCTTGGAAGGCTTCATCCAGAGCCTCTTTTACCGTGGCTGGCTGTTTTTCCCTAATCACAAACACTCCTCAGTGCCGTGCTCAAGCAAAGCCACACTGTCAGACATGCAGCGCGCGGCACAATTAATAGCTTTTTCTCCTTCTGGAGAAAATGCCGCTCTGACATTCATTTCTCTTTTTCCTTCTAAGGGTAGAGGAACTTTTCAATATGTGTTATCTTCATGAGTTTCGTATTGCCAGATAATTTCAATGCTATTTCCATTCATTTCATGTATTTCTAGCAGACATCTTCAGGCAAATCTTCACTGCCTCAGGCAAATCCTTTATTCCTGAAATACATCTTTATTATACAGTCCACAGATATGTCTCCTTGCATCTACTTGAATTTTAATGATCAGCATGGCAGAGCTTGTAGCCAAATTGTACAGGCATTAGCAGGTCTCTGTGTGTGCGACTCTGACGCATCGCAATCCATCACTATCCGTACCTCTCTGCAGTGTCACAGTACGATTACAGAATCAAACCTCAGATGATAAAACGGATGGAAAGCAAGCATCTGGCAGGTGACCAAAAGAAATGATGCTCTCCAAATGGTTCACGGTCAAATAACTCACTTAGATGGTTTGTCAAGGAGAGAACAGCACGGCCGTGCCCTCCGGCCTCCACAGACAATGCATTCTTCAACACTAATTGAACCATGTGCTTCCTCAGAGGCAAGGTGGAAGACCAATCTGTCTAAGGTGTGTAGGATGTTCCGCTGAGAAAGTTATTTCTCAGGTACTCGGTTCCCCTAGTGTCAGTGGAAGGATAAAATAATTACCAAAGCTACCTCAACCGGTGGTACAACTTATACAGATATATATATATATATATATATATATATGCATCTCACTAGACATATGAAATAAAAATCGTTATATTTCATTTTCTAATCTGTCATTACATTGATGTGATTGCCATCATGACTTTTGCATTTCTGAGGATGCTGTACTGGTATATCATTTAAAGGTGCATTAGGCAAAATCAGTCAAGATTAGGTGCCTAGACTTTTAGTAGGTGGAGTTCATTAAGATTTAAATGATTTTTTTATACTCCACTCATGCACAGAAAGCCCCACCTCAGGATTTACAACACCTCAGAGAGGTCGACTAGCGTTAGCACGATGAATAGCATTAGCAAGGTCTGTCGTGACATTATTTTCAAGCAATGAGGTGGGGTTTCTTTATTTTCTGGGCATTGCCATACCTCATTACTTAGATATAAATACAATCCCCTTTGAAAGTATTGGAAAATCAAGGCCAATTATTTTGTGTTTGCTATGCTCTGAAGACATTTGGGTATAAGAACAATGTTTCTCTCATCAGTCTCCTCTTCACTGTGTGAAACACATGCCCATTTGGGTTAAGGTCTGGTGATTGACTTGGCCAGTCTAAAACCTTCCACCTTCTGTCCCCTGATAAAGGCCATGGTTGTCTTAGCAGTGTGTTTCTGGTTATTGTCTTGCTGCTAGATGAAGTTCCTCCCAGTTAGATGTATTGGGTGTATTTTGGATGTATAATTGGATGTATTTCTCTGTAAATTGGCAGACAGAATGTTTCTGTAGACGTCTGAATTCATTCTGCTGCTACAATCAAGAGTTACATCATCAATAAAGTTTAGTGATCTTGTTCCAGAAACAGACATGAAAGCCATGACACTACCTTCACTGCGTTTGACCAGTGCACTCATATGTTATGGATCCAAAGCAGATCATGTCTTTCACATGCCTTTCCACACTTTGGCCTTTCCATCACTTTGGAAGATGTTCATCTTAGTTTCAGAATTTTTGTGGCTCATCTCTGAATTTCTTTGCAAATTCCAATCTGGCCTTCAGATTCTTAATGCTGATAAGCGTTATGTATCTTGTGGTATATTTCTGCTCTCTATGTTTCTGCTCTCAAAGTCTTTTTCAAATGGTGGCTTATGATACTTTCACCCCTGCCCTGTGGAGGATGTTGGTGATGTCACTAACTGTTGATTTTTGGATTTTTTTTCACAGCTCTCACAATGATTGTGTAGCTGTTTTTTATGGCCAACCTGTTTGATGTCTGGTCTTTAGCACACCAGTGGTTTCTAACTTTCTAAATTTCTTTCTTCTTCTACATTTCAGATTGTTGTACTGTGTATGCCCAGTGCTTGTGCAATGGCTCTGACTGACTTTTCCCCTTTGTTCTTAGCTTCAAAACGGCTTGCTTTTCTCCCATAGGGAGCTCTCTGGTCTTCATGTTGGTTTATCGTTTTCAACAACAAATTCAGTGTTCACAGACAAAACCCAGGACTCAAACCAAGAGTAGCCTTTCAGAGCTATTGCATGTTCACAGGCAGTCGTGTGATCCAGTAATTTTTGATCACCTGAAAAATGTGTGGGTTTCAAAACAACAAAAACCAAAGAACTGGCCTTGTTGTTCCAATACTTTTGAAGTTGTGGGTGAAAAAAGTACTTAATGTTTGGGAAGATAATATTACCCCACAAGCAGCTAAATGCCTAGCTAGTATTATACTAACATTGTTTGATAGGAGTGATAGGAGCTTGAGAACAGCTTGATAACTGCAGTTGATATCTGCGGTCCACACGAATAGCTAAAACACTAATTTCAACACTAGTGAATAGCGAGCCTGTATACTAGTTCGTATCAGGATGGCTGTGCTTTCAGAAACCTAGCTCTTAGATAATCATCTCCCCTCAGTGGGCATTGATTTATTGCATTTGACAATTGACAATATTGTGATCATTATATTTTTCTTATACACAGTGATTTATTACCTTTTTATGTTTTTTTTAAATAAATGTTTTTTGTAGTTTTACTATGTTTCCTTTCTTTAAGTTTTTTCAAAACACAAAACTTTCTTTTTCTTGCTGAGCAAACTGAACAGATCGGGGGCATAGCTATAGAGGCCTATATAAAACCTTGCACCTTTAAATACTCCACCTTCCAGATTTCCATTGTCCATATGAAAATCTATACATAAATGTATTTTTATATATTTTTTTATATTTTATACCACAGAGCTGTTGAATTCTTAAATCTGATTCATCAGAAGGTCTTGATTCATTTATATCAGTCTGGCTCTGACAGTAGAGCTGGTTCAGTGCAAATCACAGTATAATATTAATGCAATCATTCTAATACATTCTCATTTCTATAGTAACACCGTACACAGGAGTGTGTATAGCGAGTGCTTCAGATGTGTTATTGCTGATATGGTAAAGTTGTGTAAGGAGGCTATATTAAGCATTTTTGGATACCAGTGTTACTGCTTTGTTATGGGTAAAGCAGCTGATTTGAGCCATGGGTAAAGTCTTCAGGTTGGTAACATGACAAAAGGCAGTCTGGTGACAAAATGATTGTTTATAGCAGTTTTAAGACTAACTTACTTGGAACTAACTAACTAACTAACTAAGGAACTGACTTGTTTCATGAACATTAGACAACATTTAACATAACTATAAACAGACAAAAATATAATGAGAAATTGTTAGTATTTGGTATAAGAGGAATAAAACACTTCAGGATGTGCTGTTATTGAAAAATAATCAACATTGCTTTGTGGTGGGCTTCATTACACCACCAGATTATTGCTCATTTTCTTATAAAATATATATATTTTTAATTAATGTACTTAATGTACATAAAATATGTGTAATTTATGGCAATTGGACCTTCCATGTACTGTATATTTTTATGATGACAGTACACACTTAACCTAGACTTGTTTTCCTGTTATGTATATAAATTTTATATTTGCCATTTTAATCAGTATAAATTTTATATTTTTGCCTATTAAATCATGAAGTTCTGGCACGCTTGTAGATGTAAAAGCTATGCAAAAATAAAAGTGCAAAAGTGCAAAGTGTCTCTTAAAGGTCATGGGCTTTTCCAGTGATTGCCCATAATTGCTGACCTGGAGTTAAATCTGTATCATTAAAGAGGCAATAAATGCACTTGTATCTCTGTGTTCCCTTGTTTCCTTGTCAGCTTAAAGCATTGCTTAGCGGTAGTTTCAAGCTCAAATCCTAACTATGCTACAAGCCATATGTGACTCTAATTTAGAGGTGTCTGAGTGCACATTTTGCATGACAAAGTCATGTGGTTACTATGCTGCTGTAAGCATGTATTTGAGGACACACAGGATGGTTGCTTTTGTCTCAGTCTTCTCCACTGGAGTTGACGTGTTTGAGGAGATATTTCATGCATTAGGAATGTGCTATGACCCAACTGCTGGAATAGCTAATAATTAACATGATAGAAAGCTCAAGCTGGCTGTAAAAATCTAGCAAACTTATGCTGCCTTCTCATTCAGAAACTGTTTGATGCATGAAGGTGTTGGTATGTGTAATGTGTGTGTATGTGGCTGGTTGTTTTTGGATAAAAAAGTGTGGTTCTGGTTATACTTTGAGTGTGTGTACTCTGGTGTGTGTGTGGGGGGGTAATTGTATATGTGCTCTGTGTTTGATTGTGTAGGCAATACAGTGGGAAAAGTGCTGACTGGCTGCAACTTGAAAGTGCTGACAGAGAGTAAGACGCAGCCTGGAACAAGACATGAATCCACAGAGACCAGCGCACAAGCACAGAACACCGAGAGACTGTTTTTCCTTTAACCTAGTCTAACAAAGTTTCTGCTTAACTCATAACCTCAGACTCTCCACCCACACTTTGCTTTTTTGGCCTTTGAAGGCTGATCGACTTTTCCGCACTTCCGTGTACATGCATGCGTGAGCTTTTTGGAACAAGATAGAGTTTTGTGTGAAACACTCACTGCTGAGTAAACAAGATAATTTTGCATGTTTGCCGACAGGCTGCGGGAAAAGGTTGGTGGCTGGTTATCTGCCCTGTCAGTTAAACTGCATCTTTCTATGAAAATAGGTGGGTCTTGGCCACATTTATTGACAAAGCACACCAGACTCTCTAGAGGTTCGACTAAACAAAAAGACCTAACAAGTGTAACTGTGGTTAACTTGTCTAATGAAGCTCATTAACAAATTTCTCTGCCCAATGCAGCTTTAGACAATCAGGCTAAGATTAATCACCATGTGATTTGCATCAGCCAGCAGCCAATCTTGAGAAACCTCTGGGGCAAAACAAGAAATCCTGTTTGTACACAGTTATTGGATAATATACAGTATATTTCATAATGACTTCTGAATAATAATATTCAGAAGACATCAAATATTTATTTTAACAGACAGGAGTTTGCCATGTTCAGTAATTAGTGTAAGTCAATTATGGTGGATTTCCAGGGTGGCCTGTATGCAGATTATCTCTCTCTGGCAATGCCAGATATCCCGTTTTAATACCACCTATGTGTATGTGCTTTACAACAGTGATATAAGTAAAGCAATCTTAGCTTTCACATTTCTCGTTTGCCCTGAGAGTTCGGTACATTTGGTGAAGTTTGAAAGCTGAGTTTTGAGCCCAGGAGTAGTCCAGAGAGCTGATCTCTGGTCCTCTTGAAAACAGTGATCTGGACTTTTTGTTTTCTCTGAACTATGGTACGGACCACATCAGGTATGGAAGCTGTCTGTAAAGTGATTGGTTCATCTATTCACATTGCTTAATGTTGCAAGTTTCATGGTGGTGTGGAAAAGGTTGTTCTGGTCAGCAGAGGAAACGGAATGCCTTACTGATGTATAAAACCAGACTTTCATAGGCCTGGAGCAATGTAGCGCATCCTTGTGGTGAAAGGCTAAAAATATTCAAGCACAGCTCTTTATTTGCAGGGCTTCCTGCGTGATGACATGCCATGCCATGCACCCAAAAAAGCCCTGCACTTCACTGCTTGAGTGTTGGTACTAGAGATGTGGATAAGACCACCTACAGTTGAAGTTTACAACCTCCTTGGTCACACATGCTTTTTTAAGTTCTGACCATAAATTTTCTATGGGACATAGGTCAGGGCTTTGTCACGCTCACTCCATTACCTTCACTTTGTTGTCCTTAAGACATTTTGCCACAGCTATAAAAGTATGCGTGCGCTCATTGTCCATTTGGAAGACCCACTTGCACCTAAGCTTTAACTTCCTGGCTGATGTCTTGAGATGTTGCTTAAATATATCCACATAATTTCCTTCCTTATAATACCATCTATTTTGGGAAGTGCACCAGTCCCTCCTGCAGCAAAGCACATCCACAACATGATGCTGCCACCCCCGTGCTTCACAGTTGGGATGGTGTTCTTTGGTTTGCAAGATTGCCCCTTTTTTCTTCATACATTACAATGATCATTATGGCCAAACAGACCCATTATTGTTTCATCAAACCAGAGGACATTTCCTTAGAAAGTAAGATCTTTGTCCCTGTGTTCAGGTGCAAACTGTAACCTGACTTTTTATGGTGCTTTTGAAGCAGTGGCTTCTTCCTTGCTGAGTTCAATTTCAGGTAATAGTGATATGGGACACATTTTACTGTTGAAGGAGATACTTTTGTACCTTTTCCCTCCAGTGTCTTCATAAGGTCTTTTGCTGTTGTTCTTGGATTGATTTATGTTTTTTTGCACCAAAGTACATTCATCTCTAGGAGACAGAACGTGTCTCTTTCCTGTACAGTATGATGGCGATGTGGTCCCATGGTGTTTAAACTTGCATTTGAACAGACGAACATGGAACCTTCAGGCATTTGGAAATTGCTACCAAGGATATAGCAAATTAAGGTGGTCCACAATGGGCGGCACGGTGGTGTAGTGGTTAGCACTGTTGCCTCACAGCAAGACGATCCGGGTTCGATTCCCGGTCCGGGCC
>JAOVVH010000054.1:25943313-25958001 GCA_028566435.1 Scorpiodoras heckelii
TTGCTTGTGTGGGTTTCCTCCGGGTACCCCGGTTTCCTCCCACAGTGGAAGCGGAAGATAATGGATGGATGGATGGAGGTGGTCCACAATTCTTTTTCTGATGTCTTGGCTGATTTCTTTTGATTTTCCCATGATGTCAAGCAAAGAGGCAAGTAGGCCTTGAAGGTAGGCCTTAAGACACTGCGACAGGTACAACACCAATTAACTCTTTATATCAGTTAGACTATCAGAAGCTTCTCAAGCCATGCCATCATTTTCGAAGCTAATTAAAGGCACAGCCATCCTAGTGGAATTTTGATATAGTGAATTACAAGTGAAATGATCTGTTTGTAAACATTTACTGCAAAAATTGCTTGTGTCATTTACAAAGTAGATATCCTAAACAAGTTGCTAAAACTATAGTTTGTTGACATGGCATCTGTGAGGGGCTTAATATGAGTTGTAATGACTTCATCCTAAGTGTACGCAAATTTATGACTTCAACTGTATATCAAGACCGAGTTTAGACCAAGACCTTAAAGGGTCGAGTTTGAGTCAAGACCAAGACTTTGGTATTGGGGGGGTTTGTGGGCTCTTTGGAGGTGGTGAGAGCAAGTCAAGACCAACATTATACATCAAATACATAGAACCAGTCAATACAATGTGAATTAATTTATTCTTTTTAACTGATGTGCATAATTATTTTGAGAGTATGAAAAATGGAAAAAATATCATTGTCACTGTGGTGGGAAAAAAGGTCTCTACTTTGAGAACAATTCAAATTTGAGCTGTTTTCAATTCTTGATCTTATTCTTGTTGCAACCAGCATAAACAGACAGGAAGCAAACAAAAAGCAGCACTGTACAAGAAATGCAAGCTTTCATGTAATTTCATGTGATTAATACAGTAAATATTGGATTGCTGAGGGAGTGCTAATATGGAGACATTGTCTGTGTGTTTGCAGAGACTTATTAAGGTAAATTAATCTTTTAACCTCCTTTGCACGTTGTGAAAGAATGCATCTTTCATATCTTTTCTAGGAAGAATAAAAGCTATATCCTCATGAACCATGAAAAACAGTTAAATTGGTAAATAAAATATTTTAAATATGAAGAAAAGTGTTTTGCTACACATTTGACTGTTTTCTCTGTATAATACTTCCTTGTATTGAAATAATTTTTTTTTACTGTAATGTGCATTGTGTATGTTATTCTTTGGGGGTTCAAGCTCCAACATCAGGCTAGTGGTGTTAGGCCTTTAAGCAGAGACCTTAGGTCTTTGCTCAACCAGCCACACGGGTGCAGTGCATTGAAGGGTGGCATCAGGAAGGGCATCTGTCAGAGAACCTGCACCAGATCAAAAAGTTGGGCTTGATTCGCTGTACCGACCTCAAGAATGGAGGCATCTGAAGGAAAAAATGCTATGTGTTATTCTGCATATTTGGTGGAGGAGTGAAGGAGGCCTGCTGCATAAAGAATTCTGACTAACAGCTACACATGTTCTTGTACACCACTACATGACAGTAATATCCCTACATGTTTTGAACAGATCAGTCAGGTTAGTAGTCTTTAGTCTTTGGAGACAGTACTTATCTGTTGATGAATGACCTGAAATTCCTAACAATATGCTTTCAACCCAACAATTTCACTCAGAACATTAGCTGTCAAAAACATCCCGAGCTTCTGTTACATAACACAGCACTTATATATAATATGTTGTGGTTTAGATTACGTGCTTGTTCATGTCATCCTTCCATTTAGGAGTTTATTGCATAGTTTCTTGTGTTGTTTCTGTCCTATTATGTGCTTGTTCTGTTCAGTTTCATGTCATCTTTCTGTATAGCACGAGTTCTCATTTCAATGCTTGCTGTTGAGTGTTTATATCACAGTAGGTTTGTCATTGTAATGTACCGTAAATCAATTCCAGGCTCAGTAGTGACTGCAATCCCAAAATGCAAAAAATGCAGAAAGGATTTTTTAGTTTGGAATGACTAGCATTTCTCATTTACAGTGACAAATTGAGCTTGTGGTGACTTACAGTCACATATTCATTAATTTAGCTTCAGTGCCTTGTTCTGGTCAGGGTTATGGTGGATCCTGGTACACTGGGTACAAGGTGAAAATACACCCTGGATGGGATACTGGTCAGAAATGACTGCTAAATAAATGGTTTTAATGTTAAAGTGGGAAAAGGTATGCCATATCTTTTCTGACACTGAGTGAGTGAAAACAGAATCTAGTGAAATCTGAACGCTGTATTTTTCTAATATTTAGTTGTATAGATTTATGCTGTAAAGGGATTTGAACTGTTTTTCTCCCTGGCTCTACTACAGAATGTTAACCCCGTAACTAGTCTTTTATGAAACCCATTTTTGCACTCTAATAGGCCGACAGTAACCAAACTACTACTTATCTGTGAATTGATTTGGTTTATTTTGCATTGTCAGCTTCTCTGCTAATTTGGTCTGCACCGCTCTTTGCTCATGCATGTTCATGACATCCTTATGGATTATATGCATTATTATGGGTAAATGATGGAGCATTTGGCATGTTTAGCTGCGTTGGTGTGAGTGTGTGGGTGACTGGATATGCGTATATTGATTCTTTTTGAGTAAGAGGACTAAATAGATTCAGCATTAAACTGTGGTGCTCCCTGAGGGATTGGAGATGGGATTGGTGGAAGTGCGTGACTGCTAACGGTTGCTTGAGCACAGAGTAACTCACAGTAATGAAACAACGTAATAACCTTGAAGCACACTCCCTATCTCTCCACTGACACTAAATATGCCAGTGACATGATGAAGTGGGAATGAGATGGTGATGGAACTGTATTTCAACATCCAATTATATAGACTTGCAGTTTGACATGCCACCATGCTGACTTGTCTTATTTTCTATTTCCTCTTTTACAGATCCTGAGGACTACCAGCCACCAATATGGAAATCCTACTGTAAGTGTTAAATGGCTGCAAATTTTGTGAGATTAAGCCCAACCCCCACCCGAGGAATTTGAGTATTTGCTCATTTTCTCAGTCAAGTACATAAGCTGTTGAAATGACTCAAATCCACACCCATGCACAGAGGCCAACTTGTGAAATTAGGAAGTTGGAGGTGCACGTAATAGCCTAAATTTGTGACATTATACAGATTCATAGCAACTATATCCCATGATTAAAAATGATATTAATAGACACTTACAGTTCTACTTTGAAATAAAATTGTGTTTGTCCTTCTTGAGATGTTTTTTCCTTTTTCCTGGGAGTGAAAGGTTAGTGTAATATTGCTACACACAAACTACATCAATAACAGGAGCATAACAATATGGTGTAGGCTCTCAATTCCAATCAAATAAAGTAAGCCATAATAAAATATTGTTTATATTATGTGAGGTGGATTAAACATTAAGCTTAATCACTACAACAGTCCTTCCTCTGACAAAGTAACATTCTTTTTTTCTCAAATCAGGAAAGGCTGCTTGGATTTAAAGAAACATGCTTCCCTATGCATGCTGTATTTCACAAACGAATATGCTAACATACAGTCACTTTAGAGTACTCCATCTGGAGAAAAAACAACAATGCCTTTTGCCAGTGTAAAATCTTTAAAGCCTGGTGTCGGGAAGCCCTTTGGCCTCCCAGTAAGTTATGATGCTAATGGCCAGTGAGTAGTGAACCAAAGTGTGTTGAATCACCAGGCCTAATATTACATGCATCCATGCATCTGCTCTGACATCACCTTTCTGTGTAGATCTCTAAAACTAGACATAAAAGGAAACAGCACATGCATACCTAGCAACCTTTCTCATGTATTCAGCCTTTCCTCACTGATTCAATCCAGGCTAAAGAAATCAGCACAGCGATATGGAAGATTTTGGTTTTCAGTTATTCATTAGTATAACGCACATCTAGGGATACAGAGAGTTGCATGCTAACACTTTATTAGGAACACTGTACTAATACTGGGTAGGGTCCCCTTTTTCTCTCACAACAGCCTCAATTCTTCATGGCATGGGTTCCACAAGATGTTAGAAACGTTGCTTTGAGATTCTGGTCCATGTTTACTTGATTGCATCACACAATTCTGCAGATCTTTGAGGTGCACTTTCCTGATACAGATCTCCCGTTCTACCACATCCCACGGATGTGCTATTGAATTCAGATCTGGTGACTGGAAGGCCACTGAAGACGACTTTTGCATTGTGATGTGGTGCATTATTATGTTGGAAGTAGCCATTAGAAAATAATGGCAAATTGTGGCCACGAAGGGATGCATATGGTCAGCAACAATACTCAGTGGCATTGGTCTGTGGCATTCAAGCAGTGATTGATCGGTAAGATCCAAAGTGTGTCAAGGAAACATTCCCCACGCCATTACACCTCCCCCACCAGCCTCAACTTTTGACACAAGGCAGGTTGGGTCCATGAATTCTTGCTCTTGGTGCCAAATTCTGACCTCTGTGTGCCTTAGAAGAAATTGAGATTCATCAGACCAGGCAAATTTTTTCCAGTCTCCAGCCGTCCAGTTTTGGTGAGTTTGTGCCTACTGCAGCTTCATGTTTCTGTTGTTAGCTGACAGAAGTTAAAGAAGTTAAAGAAGTGTGGTGGTCTGTTCTTGTAGCCCATCTGCCACCAAAATTTGACATTCTGCATTCTGAGATGCTTTTCTGCTCACCACAGTTGTGGTTATCTTGGTTACAGTAGTGTTTCTGTCAACTTGAACCAGTCTGGACATTCTCCATTGACCTCTCTGATCAACAAGACATTTCTGTCCACAGAACTGCTGCTCACTGGATGATTTTTCTTTATTGTAATATTCTGAGTAAACTCTAGAGACATCAGTTATAGAAATACTCAGAACAGCCCATCTGACATCATGCCATTGTCAAAATCACTGAGATAACATTTTCCCCATTCTGATGGGTGAACATTACCCAAAGCTGCTGGACCATATCTGTATGATCTGATGCACTGCACTGCTGCCAAACGATTACCTGATTACATGATTACATGAATGAGTAGGTGTACAGGTGTTCAGTGAGTGTTCTTCAGTTGTTATGCTCTTAAATAACCGTGGATAATTTCATCAATTGAGAATGGAATGAAAATGTTCATGCAATGCTTACTTTTGCACAGTTGAATGTGTATTATATTGAGACAACAGTTATGCATCCTATCAGATTTTATTGTGTTTCATTACACCCCTCATAGCTAAATTCAGAACATCACCAAAATCATTTGTCTTCATGCTAAAAATAAGATTTAGTGGGAGATAACTGTATGCACATGGCATCTGTATGGTGCCTTACTGTCTGGTACTGTCAGAATGATGCTAATTCACTCTCTTGTTCTTGGGATTGGTATGTTCAGCCTAATATAATATTTTAACTGTATTTTACAGCTTGATACAGCAGCCTGTGTGTTATTCTGGGAAAATATTTACAGCACTTGCAGACTATAATGTATCAGAAAAACTTACTGTATAGCTACTGTAACACCATTGAGGCTTTATTGTAATAACAGAATATTATTGAAATAATGGCCGTGTACAATGTACAATGGATCAACACAAGAGCCCATAGCCAAACGATATCTTTGTAGTTCTTATCAAGGAACATGTCATAATCCTTGTAGTGGCACTTATCATTCCTGTTAGCAGACAACGCATTGCCATGTGGTTGGTGCACTGAACATACCCTTCTATTTTCTTTTGAACCCTCCAGGGTAGAGTGTGTATCTCTACACCACACACTCTGTGTTGTATTTCTGGCTTGGCCATGTCTGTATTATGTTTACTGGATGATGTCCAGGCTTCGATGCTTGTCCTGAGTGTCCCTGACAAAAACACACAGTCAGGTGCCTTCCTGCTCCCCACATGGCAAATCTGCCACAGGTCCCAAAGACCATGCTGCTGTCCAGGAGAGCCTATTTATCTAATGATGTCATCAAGGAAACTTCTATCCCATGTCACCTTCAAGTGCCCGTGGGACATCTGCTGCTGGTTTTACATCCTGACCAGTCCATACAGTCATGCTGGTCTCATACGCCACTGTTACTTAAGAGTAATATTAATATAATAAACTTCATCTACAGCACTCTTTCCATTCATGTGCTAGCTCAAAGTGATGTACAAAAAAGTAGTAAAAAATTAAATGTTAGAAAGTATTGTACTAGAATGCACAGGATAAACTGAAAGATAAGAAAATATATGTTCAGAAATAAGCATGTGCAAAAATAAGCAAAAATGACAAGTCGATAAAAAGTACAAATAAGCATAAGGAGATTGAATGTATTAAAAAAAGAATAAAAGAATTAGGAAAAAGTGAAGTGTAACTATACACGAATACAAAAAAGGAGGATGTCTCTCTTAATAAGGAACAACTGGAGAAATATAATAGATATGCTCGCTGTTCCTGTGTCAGAAACTTGAGCTCAAAAATGGGAAACACCTGAAATTTTATAATGTGTGCTCTGTTGCTACAGATGTTTTGTTGGCAATGGTGATCATTAACTGGTGTTAACCTTAGTAGTTAATAAATATTTTTATAATTAGACAGAGCAGAAACAGACATCTGAGGCAAAACAGTAACTTCTAAACCTGAAACATTGATCTCCTCTGTTCTGTGATTGACTCATTGTGAGCCCTGATCCATCAGCTTCCCTACTACAGTTCATTTTTTAGTGAATTTACCAGCATGCCCAAGTGCACACATGCATAATCCATATCCATTTGCTTGCCTTGTTGTGCCGACAGCATATGCTGGTGTATGGCTATGTTCCCGCAAGGAGGATTAATAAATAAATATGCTGCATGTGGCCGAGGACATTCTGCACAGAAATAATCACTCTCATACAGTGCATTGTGATTTATTTTTTTGTGTTAGAGGGAGAGAGACTGCAAAAGACCCATAGACTTCTGACATTGTGAAGTCGTACACTGTTCACTGCTTAAGCATAGCACTTGGTGGTGAATTAAAAAGAAGAGGCAGAAGGACAACACCGTTGTTGGACAAGTAATTGTTGGGTTGCAGGAAATAGGATAAATATTCGTATGCCTTATAGGTTTTTCCATTTTAAAAATGGCAATAAATAATTTCATTGTAAAGCTAAAACAATAGCTGAAAATGACAGGAAAATGAGCATGTCCACCATTTAAGGTTTAAGATGAATTGGGCAAGTTTAATAATATTATAACGAGAGCTGTCAAGTGATTAATTTTTTTAATCGCATTAATTGTGCAATTCATTTATTTAATTGCGGTTTTAATGCACATTTTGATTTGCATTGTACATGGAGGTCAGCATTGTAGGGCCACTGAAAATGTTGTTGCCATTTATCACTGCTCTATTTTAAAAGAATAAAAATAGTTGAATGTTGCCTCATTATTCACTTGACTTTGTTTGATAAAAGTGAAAAATCACTGATGTCTTTTCATTTTTTTTTTATATAAAGGGAACTGCACAGAGTGTAGGGAGTGAGGGAACATGGGTATATCACTTCACCGGAAGTTCTGTTGTTCTGTTACTACATGATTGGCTGTTTTGATTTTACCTCAGAGACCCGCCACTGCAGGGAGGAGGGAAGGGAAGGAGTTTGCGTATGTGTTATGCAGATTTTGTCGTCTCAGTCGCTCATTAAACTGATGTAACATTAAAAAAATAGCAACCCAAAAAGAGCTACAACTTCTTCGTTCTCTATTGTTCCTTTAAATCTTTAGCAATGTTTATGAGAGCTAACAAGATAGGAGATCCTAACATTCAACATTGTGTTCACTGCGCCGTTGGTTTGCGTAATGTAACAAATTTTTAATCTGCGTTAAAATTGTTAGTGACATTAATTTTTTAATCACGATTAACTCTTTAACGCGTTAACGCACAATTTTATGCAGTCAGGAGCTGCTTGCTGGCAGCAGCAATTGTTAATTGCAATTGGATATTTAGGTGATTCTGCAGTTATCATTATTGCATAATCATTAACCATTAAACAGTAAAAGAAACTAATAAAAAACAAAAAAACAGTACATTTTCCAAGAGCAAAAAAATTGTATAATCACTTTCTAATTATCATGACCATTAATCACCATTTAATTGTAAAGTATATGCCGCATGTCTATTTAATCTTTTTAGGTGAATATGTTGTCCTTTTTTTTCTTTTAGTCAAAAAAGTATTTCAGTGGCATCCATAATAAATATAGTTAACTGACATTAACTAGATTACATACAATCCCCTCCAATGGTATTGAAACAGCAATTAAATATTGTTTTGCTGTACACTGAAGACATTTGGGTTTGAAATCACAATATGGTTAAGAAATGATAGATCAGAATTTCAGCTTTCACATCCTTATATTTTTATATCTCGATGTGTTAACAGTTTAAAACATGGCTACTTTGTTTGAAAGCCACCCAGGCATATGAGATAGATGCCATGGTGGCTGATGGGAATGAAGTCGGTACTTAAACCAATGTATCCACTGTTTTGGACAGTGAAGACTGGCTAATTTTATCTGGATAAAAGCACTATAACATTTACATTAATCAGCCAATTTCAATTTTTTTTTTATATTGAAGGGCTTATGATCTATGTGGAATACAAAACTGTTTTATCTCCAGTTACTTTGCATATGGATAGTTGTGCATTCAGGCTTACATGAACTGAATTTTTTACATTCAAAGTACACAAATGTTATAAGTAATTGTAAAAAGTCAAACATTATAAAATGTTTTTTTATTTCTGTGACATCCCACGTTGCACTGATCCAGGTTGTAAAAGCAGTTAGCCGCGAAGTCTTTAGCACACACAAAATTTAGTTTTTACTGACTGCTTTTTGGGACTTTGCCATCAAAAATAATCTTTATCCACTAAGCTACTCTGTCTTCTTTAGTCTGGCAGCAGATGTAGTGATGTGTGTTAGTCTGTACAGCAGTGCATTTCCCATGCATTTTCCTTAACTTCGACTTAATGCTGGAGCATCTGTGACTCATGCCAAATAAACAAACAATCTCTTCAGCCCCTTTAGTCTCTTCTTCAGGAGGGGAAATACATGCTCAATTGGTTTAAGGTCTGACAACTGACCTTCCACTTATTTCCCCTGATGAAGTACTTTGTTGTAGCGTGTTTGGGGTCATTGTCTTACTGCAGGATGAAGATCCTATCAATGGCACTGGATGCATTTCTCTGTATAGTTACAGACAGAATGTTTCTCTAGACTTCTGAATTCATTCTGCTGTTACCATCATGTGTTTTATCATCAATAAAGTTTAATGAGTCATCCCAGAAGCAGCCATCAAAGCCCAACCCATAACACTGTCTCCACTGTACTTGAAAAGTGAACTTGTATGTTTTGGTGCACGAGCAGATCCTTTCTTTCTCCACACTTTGGCCATTCCATCAATTTGGTAGAAGTTCATCCTGGTACCAGTAATTTTGTGGATCATCGCTGTAAATTTTTAAGTCCAATCTGGTCAATTCTTTCTGCTGATGAGGGGTTTTTATCTTGTGATATGGCCCCTATATTTCTGTTCTCGAAGTTTTCTTCAAATGGTAGAATGTGATCACTTTACCCCTGCCCTGTGGAGGTTGTTGATGATGTCACTCAGTGTTGTATTGGGGTTTTTTCTTCATAACTCTCACAATGTTTCTGTCATCAAGTGTGTTACTTTTCCTTGGCCAACCTCTAGTGGTTTCACTAGTGGTTTCTTTCTTTTTCATGAATAGTTGTATTGACTTTGCCCAGTGCTTGTGCAGTGGATCTGATTGATTTGCCCTGTTTTTTCAGCTTCACAGTGGCTTGCTTCATAGGTGAAAACAAGGGCTCAAGTGTAGGCATTCAGAGATATTAATTGTTTAGACAATTAATCTAATGGGACACATCTGGGAAACAAGAAACACCTGTCAGTAGTTCCACTATTTTTGATCACTCGGAAAATGGATGGGTTCACACAAAAGGTGCTAGGATCTAAGTTGTTTAACACATCTAGGTACAAATATCAGGAAATGAAAGTGGAAATTCTATCATCTATTATTCATCATTTGATCTCAAATCCATATGTTTTCAGTGTACAGCAAAAACAAAAGAATTGGCCCTGATGTTCCACTAGTTTCAGAGGGGGCTCTACTTGACTAAGGATGAATAAGTCAAATGTATACTGATTTATATTTATATAAATTAACTTTGAAATGTCTCCATTTACTGTGACAAAAAGCAAAAGCATCATATGAGTACAGTGAAGACCAGGAGAGATGCGGGAAGGGGGCAGAGCTTCCCCACGGTGTTGATAATATCAGAACACCTGTGCAAATTATTCCAGATTAGTATGTTGATGTTGATTTTAGAATGACAGAATTGCCCAATAATCCTGAAAACTAAAAGCGTGCATGTGTGTGCATGTGTGTGTCACAGTGTACCAGCTACAGCAGGAGGCCCCCAGACCAAAGAGAATAACATGTCCACAGGAGGTCAGTAAAGTTGCATGACATTATACTTTGCTGCATTGTGATGTTATAAATCACTTCTCTGTGAAATCCTACATGTATAAGCAGCTTATAGTCCATAAATAACTATGTTCTCCATTGTTCTTCATTCTTATGTTAATACTGTATACAGTATATGAATAGACCTGCTCAATAACTGTAATCATAAAGTGGACGTTACTGGATATAATTTATACTGGTGGTTACTGTGTGCCCAGCCTTTCATTTGAAGCCATTACTGAGCATAAACTGGATTTGTAGAGACTTGCCTATGCAAGATGAGATTTAGGAAAGTGTGTACTGGGAGACATAAACCTGTTTGTCTTCACCAGTTCAGTTTTTCTTTTTCTGTGTCTGTTTTTTTTCCAGATCAAGAGCAGGCCCAAGTACTATGGCCGAGAGTGAGTGTGTTGTTTTATTATTTTCCCTTTTCCTTATCTCTTTTCCAGTCTGACATGCAGAGCACATCAGAGACTGAGTCTGTGTGTGGGTGTTTATATGAAGAAATATGAATGAGAGAGAGAGACAGAGAGAGAGAGACAGAGCGTGGGCTGATAAAGATACCATAATTTTCTTATTATTAGATTCTCTTTCCCATTTTTATCATAAATTAGTTAGGAACATAATTGGAGCACACAATATTCTATTGAATATATTGTATTTTACAAGCTTTTTTGATCTTCTAAAAAAAAGTTTCTTAGTTGGTTGTTATTAGTGCTGAGACTTGGATAATATATTTAAATGTATGTATTAAAATGTACATTTACAATCACAGATAGGGTTCAAAGTTACTATCAGGCACATAGAGAGGTCAAAGGAAAAAAATAGAAAAAGGCCAAGTTAATGTCAGTTTGCACTAAAACGTTTAGTCTTACATAATAGACTGCATATTAACCTCAAATAGTTTCAGTACACGCCAGTTCTGAGTTGAATTACTTTCATGCTAAAGAAAAACAAACCCCCATTTGACTTGCTGCATCTGTTTTATTTTCACGTTAACGTTTTAGCAGTTCAGTCAGATCACAAACTTTCAGTTTCTACTGTATATGTTATGAACCAGTTTGTAGTTTCATGCTACAACAATGTGATTATTGTGTGAACTGTAGTTGTAGAGCACAGATGTTTTGTTGTAAAGATACTCACTAGACCAACAAGGGAAAGCAGAATAAACACAAATGTGCGCTTTGTATATTGTCTCACTGTGTCACATCAGTGAGCTGTGTTGTTCCCTACCATATTTTGCGTCAGATGTGAATTAGGGTTCGTGATGTCTGCTGAGACAATGGTACTGCTGCCATGTGAAACACAGAATACTACTTTTTATATTTTACACAGTGCAATTTAAATAAGCAATTCAGACTATATCTGAGCTGTGTGTAAGCATCAGAGACGTTTGTATTTTCAACAGTTCTGCTTTGCTGTTAACTCCATTTCCTGTAATCTGGCTTCTCAACTGTTGGGACATCAGACTACTAGCTCAAAAATGAGATGCGAATAATTAGAGCACAACTGGTTGGAATTTGTTGGAATATGGCTGGGGAAAGATGGTGGCAGAACTTCTGCTGTCGGAGTTCATTAATGAGTAGTGTTTGTACGTTCTGAGTGATTCCCACATGTGCATCACATGCGAATCAGTCACTCAGTCAGTCAGTCAGTTAGTTGTGATTGTGCTTGGGGGGTTTCTTATTGCAGGTTCCACGGGCTGATCTCTAGAGAGCAGGCAGATGAGCTTCTGGGTGGATCTGAGGGGGCTTACCTCATCAGGGAGAGCCAGCGGCAGCCTGGAACTTTTACACTTGCATTGAGGTATGTGCTCACACATACACTCCCTCAAACAGACATACACAAAGACATATTTTCATTGAACTACCTAATACTCCCACATACACTCACTGAACTCTCTACTAATACTGGGTAGGGCCTCCCTTTACCCTCAAAGCAGCCTCAATTCTTCATGACATGAATGAAAATGTTGGAAACATTCCTCTGAGATTCTGCTCCATGTTTACTTGTTTGCATCACACAATTCCCGCAGATTTTTCAGGTGCACTTTCATGATGTGAATCTCCCATTTTACCACATGCCAAAGGTGCATTCAGATCTGGTGACTGCGAAGGATACTGAAGTACAGTGAACTCATTGTCATATGCATGTATCTGGTGTTAAGATGCCTTTTACTTTGTGACATGATGCATTATCATCCTGAAATTAGCAATTAGAAGATGGTCAGTTGTGGCCATGAAGGGATGCACATGGTCAGTAACAATACTCAAATAGGCTGTGGCATTAAAGTGATTATTGATTAGTATTAACAGGACTAAAGTGTGCTAAAAAAAACATTCTCTGCACCATTACACCACCTCCACCTCCACCAACTTCTGACACAAGCTAGGTTGAGTCCATGGATTCATCCTGTTGGTGCCAAATTCTGACCCTACCATCTGTGCGCCTGAGCCATAATTGAGATTCATCAGACCCGGCTATTCTTTTCCAGTCTTTTTGGTGAGCCTGTGCCCACTTCAACCTCAGCTTTTTGTTCTTGGGTGACAGAAGTGGAACCTGATGTGGTCTTCTGCTGTTGTAGCTCTTCTGCCCTAAGGTTCGATGTGGTGCTCATTTTGAGATGCTTTTCTGTTCACCACAATTGTACAAGGTGGTCAGCTGAACCAGTATGAAAAAGCCATTCCCCTTGACCTCTCTGATCAACAATGCGTTTCCTATAAAACTGCTGCTCACTGAATGTTTAAAGACTGTTGTGTGTGAAAATACCAGGAGATCAGCAGTTAGAGAAATACTCAAACCAGTACCAAAAATCATGCCACAGTCAAAATTACTGAGATCACATTTTCCCTATTCTGATAGTCGATGTGAACATTACCCAAAGCTCCTGGCCCATATCTGCATTATTTTATGTCTTGCACTGCTGCCACATTATTGATTGATTAGATGTTTGCATGAATAAGTAGGTGTTGCTAACTGCTGTAGTAAAAGTTCCTATGTTCACTACACTGTGAATGTATATACACCAACTAATGATTGCACATGCTGTCTTTAACCCATGGTTCTCATTTATCGATCTAAATATGAACAGATTTATTCAATAATAGTTTGTAAGAGCATTTACACAAGAAATTTGGTGTTCATTAAATGTAGTTATATTAGAAAAAAAGTTCATGTTCTACCTCTGCTTCTGAGTGTGTGTAAATTTATGCATCGTCTAATGTCAGACATATGTAATGTAAACCTGTATTTGATCAACTTCAGATCATACAATTATCATGGATTACTGCACCTTTGCATGTATGGAATATACTTTTGAGTTTAAAGTGCTTGTATTTTTGTAACATTTAATGCATTTAGCAGATGCCCTTATCCAGAGCAATTTCTAGAACAATTTTGGAGTCATCCTCAGGCTATGTCATGCTTGTTGATAAAAGAAGCCCAGTTGTTTTATATTATTGGCCTTAAATAAAAAAGAAAAAATGAAAAATAAAGTGAGCAATCACGAGCCCATATATTTAGACAAATAAAATGAGTCATTCAATTATAACAAAAGAAATGCTTTTTGCCTTTTCTTTTCTTTTAATATCTAGTGGTCATTTTGTGTTTCTATTCCTCTGTGCACTTGTGCACCTATCAACATGCACACATAAGTTTGAAGAATATTGTGTTTCAGAAACGTTTGTAAATCTACTGAATAATTTCAGTTGAAATTACACAATTGTTAAATAAGGCCAAATATCTTTTGATTTTGTACCTATAAATATGACAAAAAAGTTTTTTTTCAAAAAAGCATACCTTTTATGATCATTATAGTCATAATTAGTATAGGGCAAATAATTAATAGGGCAAACGATTTTCAGACACCACAAATTAATATCAGAACTATGCTGCAAAGTAAACAGTAACAGTAAAAGACCAAACATGTGACGGACAATAGAAAATGTCTTAAAAAAGCTGCTCTCATGTTCATGGTGTCTGGACAAAGGGGAATCCTTTTCCCTTTCCAATGGATATGAAAGGCTTCCCTTTTTTCTGGACACCATGAAATTTTATCCCTTGCTAGAATAGTGGAGCAATACAGTACAAAGTAGTTTACAAATTTTTATGAGTTTTTTTTTTCTTGTATCAGTACAGAAAAATAAGAGTACTGTACATAATAATTACATACAGGGGTTAGACAATGAAACTGAAACACCTGGTTTTAGACCACAATAATTTATTAGTATGGTGTAGGGCCT
>JAOVVH010000054.1:26003051-26016202 GCA_028566435.1 Scorpiodoras heckelii
CCTGAGTGAAGCTGGAGTAGAAGGGCATCTTCGTGTGGAACAGGGTCAGTCAGTGGTGTGTCGGCTGGGACCGGTGCTGGAACGACAGCTCAGAGAAAAAACAGAACATGTAGTTAGCTATTCACAGGTTCATGTTCCTACTGGTTTTCTGAAGTTATGTCCAGACTTCTCTACCCCAGATACCTCCAGCTCCTCCTAGGGGTTCCCAAGAAGTGATAACCCAAAGAGTGATGCTTATAATCTCTCCAGCAGGTCCTGTGTCTGACCCATGGTTTCCATCCAGTGGAACGTGCTCTACAAGGAGAGTCATCTTGCTCCTCTCAATTTGGAGGACTCAGACTCTATTCTCAGGTTTTCCTGAATTAGAGTCTTAGAGACATCTTCACATTTACATTTCTGGCATTTGGCAGACACTCATATCCTGAGTGACTAACAGATTTTTTTAAATACATTTTTATAGTTGAAGGTCTACATGCTCAGGGGCCCAGCAGGGGCAGCTTTGAACTCAGCCTCCAGATTACTAGTCCAAATAACTTCTTGACTATCAAATAGAGTGAACACAGCAACCCTGCAATGGAACCTCATTTTTATAGTGCCTTTCACAAACCCATGGAAGCTCGATTATTAATATTATTATTACAGCTCAAGAACGGGAGCTTTTTTTCTCAAACTGAGTTCCTGCTTCATTACCACAGACTGTTACAGTAACTGTAGCACTGCTCCTGCTGACCTGTTCAGTTTGTCAGTCTCATGATCTCTTTTTTCATTAATCGTGAATAAGATCCAAAGTAACTTAAACTCCTTTGCTAGAGTCAGGTTTTCTGGGAGAGAACCATGCTCTCATGCTGCCAAATTAACATCATCATTGCAGGGATGTTCCTTCTAGCTCCACATATTGGACACCTCTCTGAGCTTGGCTGCGGCTTGATATCCTGTCCATCAAAACCCCAAACAGGAATAGAGACAAGACACACTCTTGATGAACACCCACCTTAAATAATTTTGACTTAATGCCAAGAGGCTGAGGGAATGCCCCTATAATTGGAACAAACCATGTGGTACCAATAAAAAAAAAGAGAGATCATCTCAGTTGTATGTAAAAGAGTCATGTTAACCATGCCTTGTCATGATGAAGGTTTCTAAATGCCATAATAACCTCAGCCACAGAGATGGACCCCCATAACCCATTCTCTTCCGTAAAAATGCTTTTGCCACAACCATTCTGGCTTTCCTGTGTCTCTCAGTTGAATGAGGAGAGACCTCCATGAGCAGTATTCAGAAAGCCTTCTGCTTGAACTTGACCAATCCCCTCACCACTGGTGTCCACTAGCACGTTCTAGGGTTACCGCTGTGACAGCTTTATGGCTAGCTTCTTGCAGCTGCCTTTACGATGGAGGACTTGAACATGGCATATCATTCTCAGTGGGCCAATGCTATCAGTCTTTTAATAAATTATGTGTAAACCAATGCAAACAAAATTTTTCTGCCAGATTTACAAAACTTTTGGAAACACTGATTATCTTTGTGCTTGTGCATATGCTGATCATCCATAAAGAGCACAGTGTGTTCTAGACAGATCATTTGCATATATTGATGCCCACAAAAGTGCACAAACCGCTAGTTAGTTTTCCATCGTGAGTCTTGCAATCTCCTGGAAGGAACCCTCTTGCCAACTTGAAAAAACTACAAATGAGAGGCCCTCATTGTGGGACTGGTGAGTATCTCCACACTTACCTTTTGTTTATGTCCTGTGCGAACTCCAGTGTAGGAAAGAGACCACACCCATTTAAGTATTTTATCCCAGAACTCTTACTGTGTCTGGTTTTAAGGCCAACTATATCTAGTCCATGCCTTCCTGTCTTACACACTAACTCGGGTTCTTCCCCTCCTCTGAAGTCACTTTCCATGTCCCATCCAGTTTCTATTCCAAGGGACTTTTCCATCCGAGACTTCATCACATGCCTGCTATCCAACTGGTATTGCACCTGACCCTCACCCTTCATGTTGTGGTGGCCAGTCTATAAGATGAGTCACTATTCAGGTTGACCCCAAACAGCTTAGAGATTCAGTTGGAAGTTTACATACACTCATCATGAACATGAATTGGGTTGTTGGTGATTTCTTTGAACTGTTCTATTTCAAGGGAAGAATAAGTGTATAATATCTTCAATAGGAAAAAAAGGGTGCACACATTAATCTTTTGAGGGGAGGATTCTGAAAAATATACATATACAAAATATATGCATATATACATATAAATATACAGTTCACAGCTGACCACATGGCCTTCTGGAGGAAGATTTTATGATAAGATGATACAAAGAATGAGTTGTTTGGCCACACTGACCAGAGGTATGTTTGGAGGAGTAACGGTGAAGCATTCAACTCTAAGTACACTGTACCACCTGTTAAGTATGGTGATGGTAGCATCATGCTTTTGCTGCCAGTGAAACTGGTACGTTGCACACAGTGGATGGAATAATGTAGAATGAAGACTACCTCAGAATTCTTCAGCTCGACCTCAATCCATCAGCTACACAGTTGAAACCTGGACATGATTGGGTGTTCCAACAGGACAATGACCCCAAACACACATCAAAGCTGCCTGTGGAATGGATAAAGCAGGCTAAAATGGATTAAGCTTTTAAAATGGCCTTCCCAAAGTCCTGATTGTGTTTAAAAATCTGTGCCAGAAAACCAGCAAATTTAACTGAATTCTACCATTTCTGCCAGTAAGAGTGGCCAAATGTCCAACCAGAATTCTGCCAGAAGCTTGTTGATAGCTACCAAAAGCAACTGGTCAAAGTGCAACTTGCTAAGAGACATTTAACCCAGTATTCGCTGTATGTATATTTTGACCCTGTGCTGATTTCAGAAAACCCAAAACTTGAAAACTTGTGCACCAAATTCTTGTTCTTTTTCTCATTTTTGGTTGTACAAGCATTCTGCCCCAGAAAAAGAAGTAAGTAAAAAAAGTAAAAACAAAACAAAAAAAAAGAAGAGTTCAAAGAAAACATTGAAAGCTCAGTATTGCCATGACATTCATGTCCATGATAAGTGTATGTAATCTTCACACCACAATTGTACGTGAGTGGCCCAGTCACCAAATCTTTGTCTGCTGACACCCACAGGCATGACCCCAAGGGTAACCCTATAACTTCCAGTAACTCTAATCCAGACAGGGTATAGATTGTCTTTTTGTACCTTCCAAGGGGCTCAATAGGAGACCGTTTCTCAGATCTGTTCACCAAGCATGAAAGTACTATGAGTTTTAACCTCCTGATAACATAGTCCTGAGATTCACCGACGCATAAACCCCTTCACCATGAAAAGGTCTTGATCCATGAAAAGGAGGAGAGTTATAAATAGAACAGTTTGTTGTAGCTTTATAAACTTTATTTTAATGGCTGTATCAAACAAGAATTTCATAATAATCCACAATTACAGTAGAACAGAATATTCATCGCTGCATTATCTCAACATGCAACAGCACCAGTGGATGCTTACTGAGCCATTTTCTCTTTGTATATAGTGCAATACACATCATAACATACGTCTTAACATACTTGTTTGAATCACTGAAAGTAGAAGATAACAGTCCATGAGATAGCTACTGCATTTCACCAACAGTCATACCTTGGCAACAAAAACACATCAGACATAATAAAAACACTGACTATTACTGGGAATAACATACAGTAATCCACTTGTTATATAGCAATCTGGACTTTTACGGCGAGTCTATAAAGTAGTAATAACATGCTGATGCAAGTTCAAGACACTTTATATCATATACATTAGATCTGTAGACATGAAGAGTGTATGACTTACAGAATTGATTAGGTATGGAGAAGACTCAAATGCTGCTTAGCTTATGAAAAGACACATACAGTAGTTTTCAATAGACTGTATAAAAATGACATATTGTATATTGCATTGCATTTTTATGACCAGAAAATTCATGCTACGTATGCAGTCTAAGAATTACGATGGTCAGTATCTGTTAATTCAGGCGAACTCCAACAGTCTTTAGCCTACTTGATAGCAGCGATAGACTTCTACTGCCAAAGCTAACTGACAGTATAGAAATCTTGTAACAGTTTGGCAGCCGTTATATATGTGATTCAGTTACCACCTTAAATAAGCTTAGAGTCAAGATCCCGAAGGATCAGAATTTTTTTCTTCATCAAATCTTGAAGCATGTACAGCAATACACATAATAGACGAGTGACATTGGCAATTAGATGCAGCTTAAGAATATTGGAATATGTAAGCTTTGGTCCACCTGGAGATGGAGGTGGACCAGCTCTAATGATGAGATGACTCAGAGAGTTCCTGAGGTAAGAATGACGGTGTCTAACTAAAACCTAACCCTGACCTTAACAAAGCTGTACTCAGAGCACCTCCACATAAGGAACATTATGAGCTCTATCTAACTCCTTCTATTGTTTATTTTCTTTTTGGATTGTACTTCTCTGACCTTGCAGCTTAGCGCCGTGGAAGAGATCCACTGAGCACTAGCATCATAGACTAAGCTCTTGAACACAGCCACAGCTGGTTTTACCCAATCCTTTATTGAGGCACTCCAGCAATAAGCCTTGTTTCCTGATTCTGGTCGAGGACATATAATCTATGTACACAGGTTTAATGAGTCGAGTGGGGGTTTTTTTGGCTTTAGATAAATGCCATAGTAGCCCATTAGACCATACTTCAACCAACCCAGCCCTCATGCAAAATGCTAACTGGTTCACATTGCAGTCCAAATACAGCACAGCACCCTGGGAAAGAGATAGAGGAGTAGGCCATTAGACAACAGCCTCCTTGTGGAAAAGTTGTACATTGAGGTATTGAGTCTAGTCCAGGCTTGCCTTTTCAAGAGAGCAGGTTCATAGCAAACCATCTAAGCAGAATGTCAAGCAGGTGTCCAGCACCGTAGAGGGAAGGCTGAACAGAACAGAGAACAGCATCCTGGTTGAATCCTTAAGACAGAGTGTTATGGGTCCTGTGCAGTTGCCGTGATTGGGCAGAGTGCCCTTTTTCCAGTGATCGATGTGAGTGCTTCTTAGCAGCGTTGCAACAAACTAGTATCATATGCATGTTTGTATCCCCCTGCGCCCAAATGTATACCAACTGTATGTTAATTGTCTGTTTGTTTGCAGTGCCTTAAAATCTTGTTCCCTGCTACTTTTACAAGACCAAGTGGGGCTCCAGGTGTTTTCTTGTCTCCTCATGTAAAGTACTTGCAGCTTGTGGAGTCAATGAAACAGTCGACAGTGCATTTAAGATGTCCATAAGATCTGTAGATGTTGGTTGACAAAAAAAAAGACATTATAAACATCTTTCCAGCAAGATTAAAATAAATAATGGCAGTAGCATTGATCATATTAGAGAATAGCTGAACTAGAACTTACCCTGGCAGATAAGAGTTGCAAGTTTGATATCCAAAGTCTTTTCCATCACATTCCTCAGCTCCATCATACCGATAGCCATCACCGCAGTATGCATGTCTGCACTCTGAGACCCGCAGGAGGACAGATCAGTTCCAGTCGAAGGGAAAAAATGGTGCCATTCAAAACATACACCTTAGAAACGATACTTACTGACACAGCCATCTGTCACCACTTTGTTTCCGTCATCACACTCCTCCCCATTCTCCACCTGCACAATGCCATCCCCGCAGATACCATCCTGATCTGGAGCATGCTCAGTTGACTGAAACGGTGTTAGCTATAATGAACGAACACTTTGGATTAATATGAGCTGTTAACTTGTTCCCTAAGTTAAAGGTCAAGTAGTTAAGGAATGAGTATATATAAACATATGCATTGTATTCTATAAACAAGTACCTGAATAGGCAACCATCCATCAGTGTCCTTGAAGTACAGAGTCCTCTGATCTTTACGGAAAGCCAGTGCATTATCAGTGTGGAGACGGTCTAGTTCTTGTTCATTATTCACCACAAAAATCTGCAATATAACCATTAAAAACCAACACGCTACAGATATGCTATGTGTTTTTGGAAGGCTCCTGACAATCCCTAGCTCTTGAAGTGTTTTGATCCTTTTAGCTGTCAGACTACAGACTTAACTTAACACTCTGTTCTATGAGGCTGTCTGGAAAAACATGCCCTCGTTCAGTGGGTTCAATTTGGCTGATGTCTCTGAATGCATTAAGAGAGAAGAGAAAACGCTTTGCTTGTTGATGTTTATAGGCAGAAAGCCATCATAGCCAACATATACTCAGCGTTGTCAAGGTACACCCCCACTGGACAATACCTCTGACCTTTCTACTGAATATCTGAATTCAGGGATTACACTCTGTTGGAAAGAAATTATTTTTTTTAGTTTTCTCAGTTAAGTTGCTTACTTTTGTCTCTCCTAAAAGCCTAAAAATGGAAAAAGCACCAATTAGTCTTGTGCTTTAGTCTTATGTAAATGGACATGAGAGAAAAAGCTGTGCTTACTGTCTTTGTAATTATTACCTAAATGGTACATTTAAGTTAGGGCTTTGGAAGTGGACTTTGCCAGCACATTATTACATTCTTATTTGTTTATTGAAAACCTCTTCTGGGGCCGGTACTATAAATTCCATTTCCAGAAAAATTGGGACACTTTCGAAAAATGCAATAAAATCTAAAAACTATAATTTGTCAAATCACCTGAACTTTTATTTAACTGATAAATGTACAAAACAGAACATTTTCTGTGTTTTCACTGACAAACCTAACTGTATTTTGTAAATCTAAAAATAACTGAATGTGACGCCTGCAGCACACTCAAAAAAAACAGTGTGTAATACAAGTAACACTGTTCTGAAAGGTTCCACAATCAGCACTTTAACTGGTAACAGGTTGGTAATCAAGACTGGGTATAAAAGGAGCATCCACCAAAGGCTTGGTCTTCGCAAACAAGGTGGTTCCCCACTTTGCGCCAAACGTCATGAGAGAATTGTCAGTCAGTTCAAATGCAATGTTTCTCAGTGCAAGACTGCAAAGAATTTAGCTCTTTCACCATCTACAGTTCATAATATCATGAAAAGATTCAGTGAGGCGAAGGGCAGGAACCACTTTGGGCCCTGAGGCGGTATTGTTTGAGAAACCGTTAAGCTATTGTGATGACTTGTACTGGTATTTTCGAGAGACATATGCTGCCATCTTTTCCCAGGAACTCCTTGTCTATTTCAGCAGGACAATGCCAGGCCTCATTCTGCATGAGTTACAACTGTGTGGCTTGCCTGACCTGCCTACAGTCCAGATCTGTCTCCTACTGAAAATGTACGGCGCATCAGGTAGAGGAGATTCAGACAACAGTGACCACAGACTGTTGAGCAGCTCAAGTCTTATGTACAGCAAGAATGGGCAAAAATTCCACTTGCAAAACTGCAACAATTAGTATCTTCAATTCCCAAATGATTAAAAAGTATAATTACAAGAAAAGGTGATGTGACCCAGTGGTAAACAACTTATTCTGGGTGTGTTCTAGGCATCAATTTCTAAATTTGTTTATATTTAACAAATAGAATCAAGTTCATCACTGAAAACATTGAAAATCCTTTCTTTGTCCTTTAATTTGTTAACTAAAGGTTCAAGTGAATTAACAAATTATAGATTTCAGTTTTTATTGCATTTTAGAATGTGTTCTTACTTTTCTGGAAATGTTTTTTTTTTACAAGTAATAAAAATTAAAGGAAAAGTTTATTGCAAATTATTTGTACAGAAGTATTTTTGGAAATCACTGTATAAAGTATATAACAAATGAAAAGGAAAAAAAAGGAAAGATATTTCTGATAACGACTCTTCCTTTGTCAATATTTATCACCTTGTGATAAACTCAGTGTCCACTTTAATAGGAACACCTGTACACTTGCACATTTAAGTAATTAACAAAACAACATCATCATGTGGTAATAGCACAAAGTATAAAATCATGCAGACACAGGTCAAGAGCTTCAGTTAATGTTCACCTTAAGCATCAGAAGAGAGAAATAAATCTCACTATATATCAGTGTCTGGCTTTTGCTGCCAGACAAGCCAGTTTGAGTATCTCAGAAACTGATCTCATGGGAATTTTACGCACAACAGCTTCCAGAGTTTACAGAAAATGTTTACAGAAAACATCCAGTGAGCAGGTCTGCAGGAATAAATGCCTCATTTACAAGAGAGGTCAGAACAGACTGGCCAGATTGGTCTGAGCTGACAAAAAGACTATAGTAACACAAATAACCATGAAACAACCATGAAAAGCATCTCAGAATGCAGAACACACTGAACTGAGGTGGATGAGATACAACAGATAAAAATCTTTTCCTGCTGCCATGTTTCTGTTAACTGAAATACCTAAAGCTCTTGACATGTATCTGCAAGATTCTGATTCAAGATTCAAGATGTTTTGTGCTGCTGTCATGAGATTGGATAACTGCCTGAATGAGCAATACAGAATGAAGAATTCGGATATTGGATGCAGAGTGTAAGCTGAGAGAATGCTTTTTTTTTTAGTTATGATTAGCGGTGCCATGATCTTCTGTGCATTTGTTAGCAGATGTGCATAACAAAATTGCAAACATGCTAGTAGTGACAGCAGAAGTAGCAATGTAGCATATTTACAACAGTAGCAGATTACACAGCCAAATGGTTACTGTAGTATGATTTATTAGGAGTTTAGATGGAGGGTGTTGTGAAAACTTTATTAGCATTCGTCACAGGATTTAGTTTAAAAGGGCAAAACAAGGTAGAACCAAATTACTGATGTTACAAGTTATACTGCAGAGATATGTAATGTAATGTTTCAAGGCCTACACTTCCTTCAACATCAGGACTTAAAATGTGTTCAATTAGGGATTTGTAATATTAATAATAATAGAGAGTTTTATAATCACAATATAGTAACTAATTACCACTAATTATTAATAGTAATTATTAAAATTGTAATAGGCCTAGTTATGGCATTCATGAAGTATTGCAGTCTAAAAACCACTAGTGTCTTGATGCATGCCCAATAATCCAGGTAAGTAATTTCCAGAAAGTTGAATCAGTTCATTTGGACAAAAGGTTTAGTGTGAAGAAACCTCTAGCTTACCGCTGGCACTCTGGGATAGCTGCTCCTGGAGTGCTGGTCAAACGAGCTAGAAGGGTTGTTCATATTCACAAGAGAGTTACAGCCACACTGGCCTGGGTGTCCTGGCTGCCCTTTCTCCCCTTTTGGCCCCACCACGTACAGCCCTGAAGAAGAGAAGGACATTCACACTGAGCACTGACACTACTGTTTTTGTGTTTAGCTGAATTTTCTGAATAGGACAGTTGACACTTTCAAGAATGTATGTAAAGAGCTTTTATTAATGCAATCAAAGAAAGTTCAAGAAAAGTATATGTACTTTAAATCTGTACCACCCTGTGCTCTCTGTAATATGCTAAGTAATAATCAATGACTGGGAGGTGTGATGCAGACAGACCTGAAGATAACATTCCTAGAGTGTTTTATTTCTCTTGTACCACAGCAATTAACCAGTGATTACAATTTTTAAAACTTTATTACCGAATATCATGCTTTTTATACTTTTAGATTTACATTAATGTTTCAGAATGTCCAGAAAACAAGTGTGTCCCTGTTATCACTTGTTACAACAGTTCTTAACAGTTGTTGTTCCCTCAATAGTCTCTCATTTGTTCTCTCTCCTGAAGCTAATAAAGAAGAAAACGTGCAAACTGTAAAGTGTAAAGCTTTGTGTCCTGAAGAGTTTTCGCACACTGACAGTGCTAACAGTAACTGACTTCGTATTTCATAAATGTTAAACATCTCTTTACAGTGTCGACTGTTCAACATTTATACTTTTTTCACTGTTAAATAAAAACACTTTTTAAAAATCTGTTTATTGTTAGTTTTAAATTTGGTGAGTGTCTCTGTGATACAACAGTCACAGTGTTGGCCTAATGTTAACTTGGGTTTTTGTTTCTGTCAATAAGTATTGTCTTACTTGTTTATGTGTGAAGATGCATACAGTCTAATGAGCTTCTCCAGCGTACTAAAAGGAGGTCTGAAAGTGTTCTTACAAACACTCACTGTCCACTTTAATATGAACACCTGCTCATTTATGCAGTTATCCAATCAGCTGTGTGGCAGCAGCACAATGCATTAAAAGCCCACAGATACAGGTCAAGAAAAAGTGTGATCACTGTGACTTTAACCAGGTTTGTGCCAGATAAACTGGTTTGAGTATTTCAGAAACGGCTGATCTCCTGAGTTTTTTTTTTTTTTGCACACACCAGTCTCTAAAGTTTACATAGATTGGTGCAAGAAACAAAAAACACCATCCTGTGTGCAAAGGGTCTGCAGACTGAAACACTTTGCTGATAAGAGAGATAAGAGGAGAATTGCTTGGGACTGGTCTGAGCTGACAGGAAGTCTATAGTAACAAGCAATCTTTACAGCCATGGTCAGCAGAAAAGCATGTCAGAGTGCACAACTCATCAAACCTTGAGGGGGATAGGCTACAAAAGCAAAAGCGCATGCAAACTGGATAGTTGACGATTAGAAAAAAAATCGTCTGGTCTTTTTCCAGTCTTCAACTGTCCAGTTTAGGTGAGTCTGAACACGTAATAGCCTCAGATTCCTGTTCTTGACTGACAGCACTGGAATGATATGGTATTCTGCTGTTGTAACCCTCAGGGTTTGATATTTTGTGTATGCTGACATGCTTTTCTGTTCACCATGGTTGTAAAGATTATATGGGTTTCTATATCTTGTCTGGCAGCTCGAACCAATTTGCCCACTTTCCTCTGACCTCTCTCATCAACAGAGCTTTCCACCTCCATACCTGTCCCTTACTCATTGTTGTTTTTTTTTTTTTGTTATTGTTTTTATTCACACCATTTACTGTAAACTCTAGAGACTGTTGTGTCTGCAAATCCCAGGAGATCAGCAGTTTCTGAAATACTCAAACCAGCCCATCTGGTGCCAGCAACCATACTCCATTTAAAGTCACAGAGATCATATTTTTTTCCCCATGCTGATGTTTGATGTGAACATTAACTGAAGCTCTTGACCTGTATCTGCATGATGTAATGCATTGTGCTGCTGCTACATGATTGGCTGATTGGATAACTACAAAAATGAGCAGGTTTACAGGTTTTCCTATTAAAGTGGATGTTGAGTGTATATGTTGAACATGGCTGACATTTATTTTCAGAGGCTCCTGCAGACAATAAGTGTAAAAACTTCACTATTGCTCTTATAGAGGATAAGCTATAAGGCAGAAAACTGCATTGATTATTTGCATTACAGTGGCAACTGTCAAGGCGTGGGATATATTAGTCAGTAAGTGAACTTCCAATGTGTTGGAAGTAGGACAAATGGGCAAGCATAAGGATCTAAATGACTTCTGACAAGGATCTAATTGTTAATGGCTAGACGACTGGGTCAGAGCATCTCCAGGTCTTGTGGGGTGTTCCCGGTATGCAGCGGTTATTATCTATAAAAAGTGGTTCAAGGAAGGACAACAGGTGAACCGGTGACAGGTCATGGGCACCCAAGGCTCACTGATGAGTGTGGGGAGCAAAGGCTAGCCCGTTCAGTCCGATCCCCCAGAGGAGCTACTGTAGTGCAAAGTGCTGAAAATGTTGTTGCTGTCTATGATAGAAAGGTGTCAGAACAAACAGTGCATTGCAGCTTGCTGTGCATGGACCTGTGTAATCACAGACCGGTCAGAGTGGCCACACTGACCACTGTCCACCATCGAAAACACCAGGATGCACTATGGGAAGAAGGCAAGCCAGTGGGGGCACTATGATGCTCTGGGCAATGTTCTGTTGGGAAATGTTCCACTTACCTAAACATTGTTGCAGAATAAGTACACCTCTTCATGACAATGGCATCCCTTAATGGCAGTGGCCTCTTTCAGCATGATAACGCACCTTGTCACACTGCAAAAATTGCTCAGGAACGGTTTGAGGAGCATGATGTGTTCTATGTGTTGACTTTGCCTCCAGATTCCCCAGATCTCAATCTGATTGAGCATCTGAGGGATGTGCTGGACATACAAGTCTGATCCATGGAGGACCCACCTTGCAACCTAAATGATTTAAAGCATCTGCTGTTAACAATTTGGTGCCAGATAGCACAGGAGTCCACACCTCAAGGGATGAGAGCTGTTTTGGTGGCTAAGGGGGTCCTAAACAATATTAGGCAGGTCGTTTAATGTTATGGCTGATCGGTCTATAATTAATATTACATGACAGCCACAAGGTTATAGAAAAATAGTCAGTTTGAGAATTCAGCAGCGCTGTGCTACAAAATTTCTTATTGTCTTTCACAGAGGGTAATTAGTTTGTTTAATTTGTAGAGAAGTTTAAATAAGGTGTCACATTAATGAAGTGGTTACATAATGCTTGTACATCTGTGAGGAACTTGGCCTCTCTCTCTCTCAGTAAGTTTAAAGACATGATGTCATGCCTCTGGACTCAAGCTTAGCATATCAAGTTGCTGCTTGGGGGCTAAAAGGATCCCATGGTGATTTAAATGTTTCCTTATTCCTTTCGACCCTGTAACCCTGAGATTTGTGTCACTACCCCAGTTATTTAGAGGCTCCAATGCAAAAGTCAATCCAAAACACTAGTGCCTAGTTTTTTAATTTCCATATATGTGTTTCAAGTACTTGTGACAAAATCTTCAGTTAAATGCATCACAGTTATTCCACTTCCCTTTAGCAAGTACACAATACAATTGTTGGTCAGCTAAGAATAAGAGACCTTATGTGTTTAGGCTAAAGACTTACCTGAAGCAGGCAGACCAGGAGGACCTGGAAGACCAGGGGGTCCTTGAGGGCCTGCTGGTCCCATTGGTCCTGTGAGACCAGTGTCTCCCTTTGAACCCTAAATCAGACATCAAATTAATTAAAGATGATAATAAATGATGATGAACCAAACTGTGCTTTTAGAACAAGACAGATGTTGGAGGTAGTAGTATCCACGGGGAATTCCTCACCTTTTTCCCTCTTTTTCCTGGTTGCCCAGTGGGTCCTCTGCTTCCTGGGATGCCAGACTCTCCTTTTGGGCCCATTTCACCCTGATCAAAGATCATATAAATATACAGTGGCTTGCAAAAGTATTCATACCCCTTGAACTTTTTCACATTTTGTCACCTTACAAACACAAACTTAAA